>JAEAOA010000285.1:0-267500 GCA_016746295.1 Potamilus streckersoni | reverse complement strand
GCAAGTCACATGACAGACATGGACACTTAAGATGTATTCCTGCATCTCATCCTTAAGGGCTTTGTTCTCCTCATGTCTCAGATCCAAATACCTGTTAGAAGGTTGTCCAGTAAATCAGATCTCAGATCCAAACCCTGTTAGAAGGTTGTCCAGTAAATCTGATCTCAGATTCAAACCCCTGTTAGAAGGTTGTCTAGTAAATCAGATCTCAGATCCAAACCCTGTTAAAAGGTTGTCCAGTAAATCAGATCTCAGATTCAAACCCCTGTTAGAAGGTTGTCCAGTAAATCAGATCTCAGATCCAATCCCCTGTTAGAAGGTTGTCCAGTAAATCATATCTCAGATCCAACCCCCTGTTAGAAGGTTGTCCAGTAAATCTGATCTCATATCCAAACCCCAGTTAGAAGGTTGTCCAGTAAATCAGATCTCAGATCCAAACCCCTGTTAGAAGATTGTCCAGTAAATCAGATCTCAGATCCAAATCCCTGTTAGAAGGTTGTCCAGTAAATCCAATCCCAATGGAGTTGACAATTATGACTCTTTGTTGGTATGATGTCACATGATCATTAAAATGGGCATTTTTTTGCATGCAGGTCTGTTTGGAACACTCCAACATACAGTTGAAACACTCACTGGTATTAGTTAAGGACCATATCTAGCACAAAATTCAAAATGGATTTAGGGTTCTGTAATTTCACATGGATGTGCTAGTCAACAAACAAAAATTCATCTGGAAATATTCTCCACATATCGCTGAAAGGACCCTTCAACCGATGATAGCTCAAGAGATTGAAAATTACCTGTAATTGTATAAAATGTACAGATATGTCACAGAATATTTGTCTACAAATGATTTCCAGATTTTATGAATAGGTGGCATCAGAAGCACAAACAGTCCATCAGTATCAACACAGATTTAGGGGTCTGATTTCTTGGTCTAACTTCACCACTGTTAATTAAAAAAAAATTAAGATTGGTTGAAACTATAAATAAACAATGAAAGATACATGATGAATTCATGCTTTTATAAATGATTTGGCACAATATTAAAATTAATTATCTTGCAGTATAATGTTAAATTATATATTTTATCCAGGTATTGAACAGAATTTATTTGTATGAAATATATTTGAATTTCATCAAAGACTTGGAAGACATCATTCCTTTATTACTCATAACACCTTGGAAGACATCTTACATCTGGCCTTGTATTCCCCATATAAATAAGGTAATAAATTAACAACTGGTTCTTTATACATTCAGACTGTTTTTGATCAATGGATGTGCCATTCTTTCATACATCATACTGGTCCTTGTACTGGTGAAATATTTCTGGTCCCAACAAACTTGTTCTGGCTCATTTCTCTATTTCATTTGATTAATTTTCAATATATAAAACATAATGTCACATTTAAAGTGTAAAACTTGATGCTATGTCATGTTCAACAATATATTTTTTATGAATAATTTTTCTTGAGCAAAATGTGACAAAACCTTTCTTGATTATAGCACTCTTGGAACTCGATTATAGGATATAGGATTATATTAAATTTATTATGCTGGGTATGAATTACATTTCTGTTATTATAAATCTGATTTATTTTGGGACTTTAGCCACAGGTAAAAGTAGAGTAATTTGGCCATCCAAACAATCATGTACATAACTGACCGTTGGATGTGGTTCCGAAGTCTTTTCACTACCACAACATGAGAGGAAATGACACATTGTACAGCTTTGTAAAAACCTCTTCGACTTTTGATGTGTCCTTGACTTTGTGTCTAAATTACTTATGTCCCCCAATGAAGGAAGCCTGAAGTGGTCATAAGTAATCACCTTTACTGAGCGCTCAAACTTACTGAGCTACTGTGACTTTTAGTCATTTATATATAATGGTTAGGCACTTTCTCCAAAGGGTAACAAAGAAAGATTATCATCTAGTTTTGTCTCTGGAAAAGAAATAATTGTGCACAAAGGACTTAATTTCTTTCAGTGTTATTACTTGTCTTTTAAGAAGTAGCAGCTGCCATCAACATTTTAATGATTGAGTTTTAGATTGATTTTCCATGTTGGAATGGAATCTGGATTTCAACATTCTTTAGATTTAATTGTTGTTTTATTGCTGAGACTAAAGCTAGTGTAGTCTGCTAGAGTGTATATACATAAAATGATAAAATGCACTGTCCATGTTCATATGCTGACAAGACTTTATCCAAAATGTTTGTAAGTAATTAAATTTGTTATTATCCCTTATTTTATGGAAATCAGTTAAAAAGAATCATTGGTGATACTAAACCTGGTTGCTTTAATGAGGTTTAAATAGAAGTATGTTGAAGTAATGTCTCCACTTTGATATCAAGCATAGCTTGCCATTCAGTATCCAGCATTTAACCTCCAGAACAATGTTGTAGCTTGTGGTTCAGTATCCACAATGAACCAGTTAACCTCTCAGAATAATGGCAATGCTTGTGGTTCAGTATTCACAATGAATCAGATAACTTCTCAGAATAATGGCAAAGCTTGCTGTTTAGTGTCCACAATAAACCAGATAATCTCTCAGAATAATGGCAAAGCTTGCTGTTCAGTGTCCACAATGAACCATATAACCTCTCAGAATAATGACAAAGCTTGTTGTTTAGTGTCCATAATGAAATAAATAACCTATCAAAATAATGGCAAAGCTTGCTGTTCAGTATCCACAATGAACCAGATAACCTTTCAGAAAAATGGAAATGCTTGTTGTTTAGTGTCCTTAATGAACCAGATAATCTCTCAGAAAAATGGCAATGCTTGTTGTTCAGTGTTCACAATGAAGCAGATAACCTCTCAGAATAATGGCAAAGCTTGCTGTTCAGTATCCACAATGAATCAGATAACCTTTCAGAAAAATGGCAATGCTTGTTGTTTAGTGTCCACAATGAACCAGATAATTTCTCAGAAAAATGGCAATGCTTGTTGTTTAGTGTCCTCAATGAACCAGATAATCTCTCAGAAAAATGGCAATGCTTGCAGTTCAGTGTCCACAATGAAGCAGTTAACCTCTCAGAATAATGGCAAAGCTTGTTGTTTAGTGTCCACAATGAAACAGTTAACCTCTCAGAATAATGGCAAAGCTTGTTGTTCAGTGTCCACAATGTAGCAGTTAACCTCTCAGAATAATGGCAAAGCTTGTTGTTCAGTGTCCACAATGAAGCAGTTAACCTCTCAGAATAATGGCAAAGCTGCTGTTCAGTGTCTACAATGAACCAGTTAAGCAATTGGCATAGCTTGCTGTTCAGTATTCCTAATGAACCAATTAATCTCACAGAATAACGGAGACTGTACCACCTACTCATTAGCATAACTAGTTGTTAAAACCAATATTTCCTTTTTTTTAATCTATGTAACCAGAGGCATGTGTATTTATTTTTGTATGTGCTTGTGTGTGTCAGCAAGACATTCCAACTGTGATGTGCATCTGTGTCCATCTATTTGCAGACAAGATGCTTTCCACATGACAACTTTAATTTGCTGAGGTATTTTCTTCTTTCAAACCATGTATATACCTTAAGCATGGGTAGAGACAGAACTCTGGTGATTTGATGGGCTTCTAGGTCAAGGTCACTGAATCCAATTATCCAATTATCCTTTTTGCATGATAATTCTGCTACCTTGGCCTAAATTTCATCAAATTTAATAGGCAGACTGTAATTGTTAAAGGGCAGTTCCATACTTGATTCAAGACTATACGTTTAAAGGTAAGATCACTGAAACCAACATTGTACAGTATTTGAATTATATTCATTAAGTTTCCTGGATCCAGTTTTAGCAAACTTCATAGTTAATTCACATTTAGGCCCATTGCTGAAATGTCAAATGTCACCAAAAGTTTAATTTTTAATTCTATATGATGTAAGGTCACTTTCCAAAAGTTTCCCTAATTTTGATGAACATTACAGATACATTATTCTTAAGTTTGGCTCATTTGGAGTCTGTGATCAAGGTCTTGAACATAAAACTGCATTCAGCATAATAAATAAAGTTACATGTACCAAGTCTTCATCAAACATAGGTAGACTACACTTGAATACTAGTAGTCTGGGGATTGATAGGTCCATGGTCAGAATTTCTGTCACTGAAATTAAAATAATAAAACATAATAGAGACAAACAGTCATACATATAATTATATTGTTATAAAAGATATGCAATTTATCAATTTTAAAAAAATTATACAATTTTATACAGTGCATTGGTATTAAGATCATTAGGATACAAAGTATCTAACTTTAAATTGAGTAAAAATTTTTAAGAGTCTGTTCATGTCTCCATGCACAATATCTATTGGCATGACAGATAAATCAAGTAAACAGTGATTAATGGTATTAAATTGTGTTGAAATATTAGACAAAATCTGAGGATCTCTATAATGTTTTATATGAAAGCAATGATTATTCATTCTCTTAGAAACTTTTTGAAGTCTTTGCTGTATTGCATGTTAGATTTTTTACAGGTTATCAAATAAATCACATCAGTTGACATGCAGTTATTGTTATAATCTAAAGAAAATACCTCTTTTATATTAGTGCTACTGTTGAGAGCACCAGTGTCTGTTACATTTAGATAATAAAAATTGGCTTTTTTTACTTTGTCTGTTTTGTTCGAATTAGAAAATATTGCGAATTGAATTTATTGGTCTTTTTTTGAGCAAAAATTGGTTTGTTTGTAGTGATTTTATGCTGTTTTTTTTTATAAATTTAGGAGATGCTAATATTTGTTAATTATAAGGCCTATATTAGATAATGAGGGATTATATTGTATTGTGAAAGAAATTATATTTTTCTCTATTGTACATTTTGCTGTGTTTAAAGCCTCATGTTGAGTAAGATTACAGGCTTTGTTAGCACAGAATCAATTATATGTGTAATTGACAATCATCTGAAATAATGCATCTATATCTTTTGGCCTGGCTGTATGGTATGCCATTTTTACATGACATGGGATGGCTGTATGGTATGCCATTTTTACATGACATGGGATGGCTGTATGGTATGCCATTTTTACATGACATGGGATGGCTGTATGGTATGCCATTTTTACATGACATGGGATGGCTGTATGGTATGCCATTTTTACATGACATGGGATGGCTGTATGGTATGCCATTTTTACATGACATGGGATGGCTGTATGGTATGCCATTTTTACATGACATGGGATGCCATGAAGAATATTCCAAATATTGGTGGATATTAGTTTCCTTGATGACATACATATTTGTAGAGTAGTGATATTAATATTTTTTATTACATTTACATCTAAAAATGAAACGTGTTCTATTTGCAGTATAAGTAAATTTAATCTTTGGGTGAAAATGATTTAGGTGATCAATGCATTTGTTTAGTTCTTTATTGAATGGCTCCAGATGTCTAATAAAAATCTAGACCAAAAAGATGGAATAAACTTTTCATTTTGAAGAAAATCTTTTCTAATTTACCCATGAAAAGGGAAGCATATGTGGGAAACATAGGACTGCCCACTGCCATATCCATTATTTGGATGTAATTTTTATCATTAAATTGAAAATAATTTTTTTCCAAGATAAGTTTTATTATTTTATAAATATCTTCACTAGACAATGTGCTATTATTAGGACTGTTATCAAGAAAATATGTACATACTTCAATACCATCTGTATGCGGAATGTTGGTATATAGTGATTTTACATCTAATGATATGAGGATTGAGTCATTAGATAGCTGTGGAATAGACTTCAACTTTTTAATGAAATCAGTAGCATCTTTAATGTATGAAGGAAGTGATTTCTTTAAAGGTGATAAAACACTATCAATAAATTTGGATAGGTTTTCAGTATATGAATTACAGCCTGATATAATGGGTCATCTTGGATAATTTAAACGGATATGAGTTTTATTTAGTTTTGGCTAATACATAGATTTGAGGTGTACATATGTTAAAAGGCAAAGTATCAAATATCTCACATATGGAATTATCATTTTAGTGATCTCATTATTGTAAGATAAAATTTTTGATTTAATTTCTATTGACGTGTCTTTATTAATATGTTTGTAGTATTTTTTTCTCATTTAATTTACATTCAACTTCTTTTACATGATCTTTTTGATTCATAATAATAATAGTGTTTGATATATAAGCCTTTTTAATTACTATACTGTCGTTTATTTTTAGATTATATAAAGACTTAATTTCATACTGAGGAATATTACTATGCATTTTGATAATTCTTCTTTTGTGATCACATCAATATAAAATCTAAATAGGAATCATGTCCACTAGGTGGTGTAAAAGATGATTTAATTGTGTTGAAATAACCCATTTTATTTAGAATGAAAAGAATCAGATTTACACTTTGAATTGTATTCTTTAACATAAAAAATTCTTTTAATTTTATGCATCTAGAAAAATATAAAAAAATTATTGGCTAATTTAATTTTATTGTGATATTTTGTCAACTGTATATAGTCATTATCAGTTAATCTTCTATATGAGAGGTTTAACACAGTTTGTATACCTTTCTTAATTTGTTTTCTTCTCTTTTTTCTTTTTTCCACTCTCTTCTACTTTTGAATCTATGGAACCTCTTATTCTTTTGTCTTGTGATGTCAGCCTTTGATACTTTCCCTCATAACATCCATAGGACATCACAAGACAAAAGAATAGTAGGTTCCATTGATTCAAAAGTAGAAGAGAGTTGGAAAAAAAACCCCAATATCACATAATTGTTTCTTTTTAAAATATAAAGGTGTCATCTGTTTCTTTCAAAACATTTTGTGCCTGAAGAAGCATACGTTATCAGCAAAATTAGTTGCAAAGAATTCTCAGCATTTGTCTTGTTTTGTTTATTCAAATTCTTGCACTAAGATTGCAATTAGTCACAGAGACACACACCACCAGCTGAGCAACACCAATTGCATTGAGGGCTTTTCCTGGACAAACAGACATTAAAACCACAAAATGACTTTAGTTCAGATTTTGACTTGGTTATTGCATAATTATATTGGATCAAATAGTTATTCATAGGTCATAGCTATTGCATAATTATATTGGATCAAATAGTTACTCAGAGGTCATAGGTATTGCATAATTATATTGGATCAAATAGTTACTCAGATGTTGTGGTTGTTGTAGCTAAATTAGATTTATGTTACATTTCAGTAAGGTGAATCTAATATTTTTCATTGCAGATTTGTTAATAACAGAATTTCAGGCCAGTGTGATAAGTGGACAGACATAAGTATATTGTTAAATAATTAGGAAACTGGATAAACTTTTGAAGTAATTGCTAGATATTACACAGTAAATTTATCCAGATGCCTTCTCAGTTAGGTCAGCTCCAGGCCAGACAACTATATAGACATCTTAACTCCACCTGCTAATTAATAACTTGTCTATTGGAATCCATGGTATGTGACAGTTGATTAAAAGATATCAGCATCAGTTGAATTATGGATTAAATATATAGTACTTGTATATGTAGTTTTGTTTATGTAGCTGTTTAAAAATCAGGCAGAAAACTTGTCTTGAACATAAAGAGCCTGTCAGCATTGACATTGGGTTGCAATATTTAATTGGTTTTAATGAAAATGGTTCAAATGTGAGTTAAGTAACATATCAAAATTTTTGTGAAGGAATTTTCAAAAGCCATACTAAGTAACCTAGGTGTCAGATCTAAGGTTATTACTTGCATTTTTTGTGCTTAAGTTAACTCACAAATAGAAGTGAATTTTGTTCATATGTTTTCTTTAGTTTTATTGCAATCAACAAGTTAGTAGTTAGCACTCTGACCTTGATTTTATTGTCAGTGGTCTTAACTCTGTATTTATGGTGGTAATGGCTTTTCAGCATGACAATACAGAACAATATGTGGACAATGGTCTTGACTCAGTGTTTATGGTGGTAGTGCTTTGTCAGCATGACAATAAAAAAATATGTGGACAATGGTCTTGACTCTGGGGGAGGGGTATGGTGGTAATGGCTTGTCAGCATGACAATACAGAACAATATGTGGACAACAGTCTTGACTTGGTGTTTATGGTGGTAGTGCTTTGTCAGCATGACAATACAGAAAAATATGTGACTACAACAGTCTTGACTTTATGGTGGTAATGACTTGTCAGCATGACAATAAAGAAAAATACAGTGGACATTTTCAAGCTGAATTTGAGAATGTATCTGAAAGATCCATACCTTAAACAATGATACCACTTCAGAAAGTTAGTCCTTTGCTCCAAAAGATTTGAACATTAATCAAGCATAGAGCATCTAAAAATCATAGAGATGGTTTCTTTACACGGTTCCTAAAATGACTTTTTTGGCTACTAGAGTACCAGTCCCTTCAAAGGGTTCAAACTTTTTTTATTTAGGATGTGATTGGGTGGGACATTGTACTACATGTCTGCAGCATGATGCCCAGTGCTAGACATCACTATAAACTGCCACATTGCAGACATCATAGCAATATGATTTAAATTTTTTTACAGTTACACACACACAAACCAAGAATGTGCTGATGTGCCATTAAACACTATACATTTATACATATATGCACCTGTATGACCTATATATTGATTTTAAGCATTCCACATCATGATTTAGATGAGTTATGAGCTCTTATTATCTGCCCATCTAATTTGGGTTTTTACAATATAACCTTAATAAGGAATTTTGGATGTCAATTAAATTTAGAATTTTATGTCATCATCAAAATAATGGTTGAGGAAATATGTAGAAGGAGCAATACAGTAAAATGCAGATTATCTGAACCCATAAGAGAAAATATTTTTTGATAATTAATTATTTGGAAATCCTCTTTAATCATTTACCCAAGACTTAAAATGTTGAGGAACAGTTGGGATAATTGACATGCTGTTTTTAAAAAGATTCTTGGAACCATGGTGGTTCAGTGTCATTTGGGTTGAATCCTACCTTTCATTGGCTTGGGTCAGCTTCTGAATAGTATCTTCGGACAAGGCAATTTTGTCCAATTGCTATGGCACTTAATAGCCTGTATGTGTTGCTATGCATATAATACCAAACAACCTCTTTATTCTGAGTAGAGCTTCTGAATATTGAGTCAAGATAAAATAATTTGTGCTTGAATCACATGTTGTTACCAATGATACCATTTTCCAATACCAGCCATTTCCTTTATTTGACTTACATGCTGAAAAACAGCTAGAATCAGTATGTTGATCACACATCAGTTTTCACATATTGGCCATTGTGATTATAATTGATTGGATGTCATTCTTATTCAGAGTATAAACAAGTGACTCAGGGTTATTGGCCTTCAATTAGCCTTCAGTTAGCTACCCAGACCTCTTGCTCACACTATAAACATCACAGTCCTAAATTAGGTATCACTTAATGTCCTGGCAGGTCTGGCTCTATGCACTGCATTCTACAAATCTTGATGTGCACTTTTTAGGCACTGATCTTCAGTGCTATATGGGACCTTCATCTATGCAAATTGAAGTTAAGTGTTCATTGATAAATATGGTGCTGTAAAGCCTGGCCATAATGTTGGGCATATCTAGATCTGCTTCCTTTATTGCAAATGGAATAATGACCTCTGGAAAGGACTCTCCAGGGAATGTTCTAATCAAGTCTGAATATCCTAAGCCTGACTATTGATTAGTTACTACATCATTGAGGTGGTTGGTTGCATTTGACATTGTTAGATTTTTGTATGAATTGATAACCATCTCTGGAGAATAGCACTCCTGAGTTCTACATTCAGTTTTGATTTGTAAGTTTGTTGGTTAGATATTTTACCTTACAGCAAAGTACATAGGTTATTTCTTGCCAGAAGCAACTGGTGTTAGATGACTTTCACTGACATGGACCTGGTCTGCATCCTTTGGTCACAAGTGTGGGATGTAAATAACTAAACCACCAAGGCTCCTGTCTTCATTGGTCATCTGATATGCAGGAGGTCATATCCTACATTCTTTGGCTGCAAGGAGTTGAAGCTTATTGGTAACTATGAAGGCTTGTGCATTCCCTTTCCTAGCACTTGACTTTTTTCTATATAGAAAAGTGTGAAATGTATTCATTGACCTTAGCCATACAGTTAGTAAGCAGGTGCATCTGTTTGTACTTTAATATATCATGTAAGGGAAGGATCCAGAATTTTACCTAAAGGGTTTTGATTATGAGAAGATGTGATGATGTGATGTATGTACTGCAGAACTTATTCATTGTACTGGAATATCAGAAATTTCTATCAATGTATGAAATTCCTGTAATTTCACTTATTAAGGAAGTATGGGAATTCCTGTAATTCTATCATTAAGGAATGTATTGAAAAATTCCTGTAATTGCTGTCATTAAGGAATGTATGGAAATCTCTGTAATTTCAGTCATTAAGGAATGTATGGAAATAAATCTAATTGCTATCATTAAGGAATGTATGAAGCTTACTGTAATTATTGTCATAAAGGAATATATGGAAATTCCTGTAATTTCTGTCATTAAGGAATGTATGGAAATGCCTGAAAAGGAGAATCTTTTCACAATTTTATTGATATTAACAGCACAACTTCAGTTCTCATGAAAAAAATAACTTTTTTACAAAAATTTTCTGTGACGAGTTATCTGTGAATATTGCAAATATAATTATGATCTTTTATTAACATGTTTTTGACATGTGACATGTACACCAATGCAGTTGCCAAATCGAATTTTGTGAAACATATTCAGGCCAAATCCAACATTTAAAAAAATTTCAGATTAAAAACAACAAACTAAAAATAAAGACCCCCATGTCATGTGCTAGTTTTAGTTTTTTCTAGCATTTGTGCATGTTTTAAGTGCATATATTCTTGTATAAGATTTTCAGGGGCATACTTGTTTTCTGTCTGAACTTTGCATAATTTCTAAAGTCCACAAAACATATTCTTGATTGTTGAGTAATCTTGTTGTTTACTGGCCCTCTCTGATAAATATCTTCACTGGATGTGGCATGCCACACAAAGTTTCCCTGCCTGTTAAAAAAATATAGGCTTCATTATCAACATGTCCTATTTTTATCAATAGGCTTTCTAATGTCAGCACAAAATCTTTCCCAGTATCAACTGTAGTGTAAGTTTAATTATCCCACGCTAGTGTGACAAGAGGATGGGTTCAAACCGTTAAACCAACCCCTTCTCTACAAATATATCACTTATACGGTGTTGTATTTCTATTCAATATATGCTCAGATTTGCTATTTATCCACTGTTAAAATATCCCAGAATGAGGCCTACCATATGTTACAAGGGGATGGGTTAAACCAACCCTTTCTCTACGGTTTGTTGCTATGGAATGACCTACCATGGTGTAACTTACCCTGTGTGGATGGAAAGAAAGAATAATACAGAATTCTGAGCAAATATATTGAAGAAATAAAACAATGAGCCCCCTTTCAATGAACAAATAAAAAATTTAATCAATTTAACAGTAGAATTCTAAATGGAAAGAAATCAATTTTTTTTACTACAAATAAAGGAAATGTATGAACATGTACTCAATAAGTCAATAAGAGCAGATACAAATTTTACTTTACTATTAATTGTCAGTGACAGAATTAATACAGTTTCATCATAGCCTATGAGTCGTGACCTTGAGTTCAACATAGAATGACATTATCACCTATCTTTATCCGGACATCAAATTTTCTGTTCCTTCCTGCACTTCCAACTTTTATCCACTCGTCTTTGACTTGGACCCTTACCAGTCAAAACTTGAAATGATTTTATGATAGTATTTAGAACTGGAATTCGGCTGTGGAATTCTTCTGATGAATTTTGCTGGAGAATCGGCCAAAAAAGCTGTTTCCTTTAATAAATAAACAAATGTCTCGCAATAGAATATAAGTCACCTTTTCCAAGCATAATAGATATATATAGTTATCCTAGCTCAAATAGTTAACTGCCTAATTCTGTCTTAACAACTTGCTCTCTCACTAGTTCTGTTTACAAATAGAGACAAATAACTCGCCTTACTTCAGTCCCAAGGGATGTACTACTTGTGTTCATCCCCCAGAGTCCTGTCTGACTTCTCTCAAGCAAGATTGAAGACTGAAGCAATTTTGCAGAGTAAAACCACTACTTCTTACAAGAGTTACACCCTTAAGTTTCCATTAGCCAATCAGAATCATGTGATTCCTAAAATCTCCTACTTAGAATATTTGATTAACTAGAATAGGCTAATCATGCAGCAATTAACTTTCCTTTGAACAATCAATTATTGACATGCTTCCCCTTTTAACTGGTCAAGTTCAGAGTGTTATGCCAAAACCTTTGTACCATAACAGATGACTCGGTCAAATTTCATGGTGCAAAACCAAGTTTCCTTTGACGTTCAGAGATGAAATGAGAATAATCATATAACTGTCTCTAGCCTTTTCTACTTTAGTTAACTTTGGTACAATTCATTTAATCAATACTTCTTAGTTTAAAAATTCGACACATCACAGTTAGTTACTGCTAATTAATATTTTTTACAAATAATATCATGGATATAATATTGTATTATTTTGCTATAAATCAGAGCAAGATATTTTTTCAGTTATTGATAGAAGGAAATTTACTAAGAAAGTACCAGGCTCTTGTCCAGAACATGAATTGTTGGTTCCTAATGTAATTGTAGTATTGTGGTATACTCAAAAATACTTTGCCCAGATTATTGGGGCCCCAAGTGGCCAAGTGGTCTAAAGTGCTGACCATTACAGATCAATGTCATCTCACCTTTGTCTGTGTGAGTTTAAGTACAGAATGGGATAAGAGGGTAATTGAGAAAGCCTGCCAGTAGCTTCTCATGGGTCAGTGGTTCTTCAATGGATTTTCCAAGGTTCTTCCTCCACCATTAATACTGGCTGCCATGTATAGCCTATCTTGTGCTGAAAAATGGTGTTAAACCCTACAACAACTACAACTACAACTTTGCCCAACTGTAATATTCCAACATTCCATAACAATCATCTTTAAAGGTTATGGGGCAGATGCAGTGGTGGAGTGATGCTGGAAATGTAAGTCACGCCAACTACAGACCCCACACAAGTCAGGGTCATCATTTGTTTAGCACAACTGGTCTTGGACTTAAAATGATTATAGGATGGTAAAATTTCATCCCTCATCTATCATCTGTTATCTGTTGTCTGATGTCTATCCATCCACAAGTTTGTTAACTACTAGTGCTCAAAAACTATTCAGAGAATTGCCACAAAATATTATATACACTTTCACCCCAAGGTCTAGTTCATCCTAAATGAAATAGTTCTGCCTAAACAACCAATATGGCCACCACAATCATTTTCATGAAAATCTTGTTATTGCTATTCAGGCTAATGGATGATCATTAAAAGACTTCTTCAGACTGGTCCTAAATAAAAATGTTGCTGATAAGAAATGATGCCAGTCTAACACAGACTGGTCCTAAATGAAAATGTTGCTGATAAGAAATGATGCCAGTCTAACATTTTGTGTGGCCATCATAATAACTATCTGAAAAATTTTGTTATTGCTACTTTTCCTAAGTCATTGTTACAACTTTATCTTAAACTAAGTAATATAAAGAAGTGAAATTCAAAATGTTTTGTAAATTTCAACAAAAAATTTATTTCTGTGAAAATTTGAAAAAATCTTTCAGCATTTTGATGTAAATCCCAATAGTCATAACACAAATCTAAAAGTATAGAGTATTGCAAATGAATTCCAATTGTGTTCCAAATGAATTCCAATTTTTAATGTGCTGATGTGTCAGTAGCTTGAAATAGTGTTGATGTGCTAACAGTCTTTATGAATCACAATGATATAAGCTAAAATGCCCATGAAAGATTTAGCAATAATCCCAAAACAGTGATTTAGCTTCAGAAGTATTATTGATAACTGTATTTCTAGGGAATAAGTTAAATAAATTAGAAACTTAATACAACAATAAGACTGATTCTACTTTGGCTGTTAAGACAGGAATGAGTAATTATGAAGTAAGCAACATTTATATCATAAGCCTAGACACAATAGCAGGGTCGGGATGAGGGTTATTTTCCTATCGAATTCATAACAAGTTGGTTCTAGAATATTCTTAGTTTCACAAAGAAAACCTAGACCTTAAACCCAACATCTGTACACTTGTTTGTCTCCAATTTTTCATGATCTTGGTATATAATCTAACATCATAGACAAATACTGGTTATGTTATATGTTGTTTAGAAAATAAAAAGATATGGAGTAAGCCCTTGAGTCAATTGCTAACCAAATCCAACCACAACAGTATAGACATACATAAGAAAAGCCAGCACTTAATAGAAATTAAATAGGTTTACCAGTTTTTCCATAACAGGCATTTCTACAACATATACATCAACAACAGCATTTCTGCCAGTACAATTTACATGCTGATATTTGTCAGCAACTTCCGTATCATCAGTTAATTGTGTCAAAACATTGGTATGAATAGAAGTGTGCTATACACAGATGCAAAATGAAAATATTGCTAATTAATACATTAAGTAAACTAAAAATGAGATTATGGCATTTGAGCAAAGTAACAAATTCTTTTAATGTAGTATAAATGTTATCAAAGTCATGATACTGACAGATTTGCAGATAGAAAAGAAGGTATGAGTAGATCAAAAATAGCACCAGTAGACAGAAAATACTAGTAATTGCATAGAGCCAGATTTTCAAATTTGCTCAATATCATATCAAATGACAATTTGCAATATTTTATAATTGCTTTTGAAATCTCATTTTTGATTGACATCACAAGCCATATTGTATCTATCCTAGTAACTTTGTCTAATTTTGCAAATATGGGCTTTGAATTTTCTGAGTTTGTGTAATATAATAAAAGATCGATTTCTTCATAACAATTGCAAATTAAATGTTGGTAACTGTAAATCTTTGATTTTCATTTAATTTGGACTAAATTTTATATTATTTTGTCAATTTTCAGTTCTAAATCTTTCTTACTGCCATCTTAATGCGCTATTAAGAAGCTTACATTAAAATTAAAGGAATTTATATTTGAACTTTCTCTAATTTTCTATGGGATTACATTCCAAATTAGAGATCCTAAATATTGAAAACTTTTCTTAAAGAGATTCTATTTGGTTTTAGGATAAAGGTTAGCTGAAATTGATCTTAAATTGGGAGTTTAGCCTTGTTTTCTAGCATGAGATTGTTACTGAGATAATTCACAATGAGGCCATATTGTTTGAAACTTTATGCATAAGTCTAGCCTTCCTCAAAAATATTTGTTCACTTACTGTTAACACTTTAATATCATTCATTGCATTTGGGATGTTTTCATCATTATCTAGGATGAGTCTGCAAGCAGAATAACTTGTAAATATTCTTGTGAGAAGTCTTTCCCTTGATAACATTGCAACCAATTAGGCATGTTTATAACATATTAACCTATGTTTAGTTCATATATATGGTCTTATCATGCTAAATAACTACATACATAAATCAACCTATGACATGTGACTTGAATGTAATCACACAAAGATCAGAAAAATAAAATTCTCTTGTTTCTGGTGAAGGACACCTTTATAAGTCACTGATGACAAAGACAGTGCAAATGTTTTCAATGATTTTTTCACCAACATTATACAAAGTTAAAAGAACCAGTGATTGAAAATGACTATAATGAACTGAAAAAATTCAGCAGCAGCAAAATCTCTGAGGAGGTATGTTTCTCTATCCCACCAGTATCAAAAAACTTTGTTAAAAAAAATGTCTCAGTGAACTTAAGAAAGCTACAGGACATGATCAGATTAGTCTAATTGACTTATTAAATCTTCTGCCTCTGCTATTGTAGATAGCATAACATTTATAATCAATTTAAGTATTGCAACATAAGCTGTCCCCAAAATACGGAAAACTGGTTCTAAGGATGATGCTGATAACTACTGGCCAATTTCAATACTACCAAACTTGTCAAAATTGATTGAAAAACATGTCCTTGGCTGTTCATTTAACCAAACACTTACTATTACACCCTAATCAATCAGGCTTTAGACAGAAATATTCCTGTGAGACTGCTTTGATCTCCCTAACTGATAAATGGCTTCAAGCACTTGACCAAAATAGAATAATAGGATCTGTATTTGTAGATTTCAGGAAAGCTTTTGAAATCCCTTTGAAGAAACTGAAAATCTACCAATTTGATGAAAGCACAGTTAGATGGTTTACTTCATACTTGAGTGAGAGAACACAACATGTTTATATAAGTAATGTTCTGTCTGAGCCTGGAACAAATAGATGTGGAGTACCACAAGGCTCAATTCTTGGTCCATTACTATTTTTTTTTTTTATTAATTACCTACCACTCGTACTAAATAACTCAATATCATCCACAGATCTCTATGCAGATGACACCACATTGTCAGACATCCAAAACACAAAGCATGAACTCAAAATTACTTTACAGAATGCCCTAAACAAACTGGACAACTGGTGCACATGCAATAGCAAGGTGGTAAATACTGGGAAAAAAAATATAATACTTATCTTAACATGATCAAAAAGAACAAAACTTGATAGTAATGAACTATGTCTGACATGAAAAGATGGAAATTTGCAAATGGTCTGTCATGATAGACAACTTGGTGTTTTGGTAGACAATAGCCTATCATGAACTGAACATATCAAACATAACAGTAAAAAAGTCAATTCAAGTTTATGGTTTCTCAGTAGGATAAGACATATATCTCTGAAAGGCACAGTAAACTATTTTATAACAGTTACATAAAACCTTATTTAGACAACTGTAATACAGTATGGGGTAATTAAAAATGATAAAAACTTAGCAAAGCAGGCACATCTTCAAAAAAGATCATTTAATATCAATCCAAAAAGAAAGCAAGGAAAGTTTAGCTGGTAAGTTAAAAATATTACCTATTAAAGACCAAATCCATTTGAAAAAAGCCAAATTAATGTACAGGATATCCAATAATAGTGCTCCTGAATATTTACAATCACTATTCAGGTATAGGCTACCTGGTAATACTGCCCACTTGCGATCCATGTCTACCAAACAGTATAAAACTAAATAAGGAATCATTTTAAAAAAAGTTTCCAAGACTCTGGAACTTTGTTTTGGAATTGTATTCCAGCTGAGATTAGAAATGCCCACTCTATTTCCTTCTTCCAAACCAAATATATCCAGTACAGATGCAGCTAAAGTAAATAAATTCCTTTGTATGAGGGCCTCAAGGTAGATTAGGTCTTAGTTAATTGAGTTACCCTTTTTAAATAAAGTTAAAAAATACATGAATGGACTTATGACATGTGACTTGAAAATATTCATTCCACTGCAGATTGTTGTCAACTAATGACCCAATAATTTTGTCATGGTAACCATGCATTTGTAAGCAACTTTAATTCAGCCTAAGATTCACTGTTCTTGTCTGTGTTTTCTTTTGTGCTATTTTCCATATACCTGGAGTTTTTTCTACCTAAGTCATTAATTTCATCCCAAAAATTGTCCATTAACCTAACCAACTATGTTGCATACAGTTGTGTATGTATTTGTCTGTAGCCCTGACCCACATACTAGATACATAGATGTATATATATATATATATATATATATATATATATATATATATATATATTTATATATATATATATATATATATATATATATATATATATATATATATATATTATATTAGGAACATTGTTGTTTGTTTCATTAGTTATAAACAAATTGGTCATAATCTAGATGATTTAATAACCCCTGTGGTCAACCAGTATATTAAAAAAGTTTCCACTATTGATGATTTTGGGACAGAATATCTGTTTCATTAAGAGTGGGCCTTTAGTATTCACAAATAGGAAGCTGTTAATTGGCTATGTTTTGATGTAGGAATATTTAATAGAATCAAATATGTATATGAATAAGTTAATCAATAGAATCTAATATGTATATGAATAAGTTGATCAATAGAATCAAATAGGTATATGAAAAAGTTAATCAATAGAATCTAATATGTATATGAATAAGATAATCAATATAATCAAATAGGTATATGAATAAGGTAATTAATAGAATCAAATAGGTAAATGAATAAGTTAATCAATAGAATCAAATATGTATATGAATAAATTTATCAATAGAATCAAATATGTATATGAATATGGTTATCAATAAAATCAAATAGGTATATGAATAAGTTTAATCAACAGAATCATATAGGTTTATGAATAAGTTAATTAATAGAATCAAATAGGTATATGAATAAGTTAATCAATAGAATCATATAGGTATATGAATAAGTTAATAGAATCAAATAGGTATATGAATAAGTTAATCAATAGAATCAAATAGGTATATGAATAAGTTTAATCAACAGAATCAAATAGGTATATGAATAAGTTAATTAATAGAATCAAATAGGTATATGAATAAGTTAATCAATAGAATCAAATAGGTATATGAATAAGTTTAATCAACAGAATCAAATAGGTATATGAATAAGTTAATTAATAGAATCAAATAGGTATATGAATAAGTTAATAAAAAAAATCAAATAGGTATATGATTTTTAGAATCAAACCATTAATTTTATGGCCAAAAATGTGCTGAGCAAGTACATGTGAAAAAAGCACAAAGAAGCCCAATTAACCTACTTTGTTCACTTTTGGGGGACATAATTCATCCTTGTTGCTCTCAGACTCAGTTATTGTCATGCATCCTTTTTTATCATTGATTTAAGTGTTTGTACAAGTATATGTATATTGTGCTTCATTATAGAGTGGACTCACTTAAAACAAACATAGGTTGGTGTACGTTGTGGAGAGTATTATAATGAGGGTAAAATACAGAAACTATTCTCCATCTTTCCTATGCACCCCCAGGATATTGGTGTAATTAAAAACAAATAGAATGTATGTTATGTTAACTGGTGCTGATTGTCATACTAACTCTCACCATGACCCCTGATTATTTAAATCCCCATTAAAATTAATTATCTGGATGAAATTAATGCCCTCCATACAGTCCAGACAACTGGCATTTTACCGTGTGTGCTTTAACCAGTACAAATACCAGTGACATTTGCAGAAATGTATTATGTCAAAAAGCTTTCAGACTTTTTAAATGTTATGGGTTTTTATTTGAGCCTTCCTATTTAAATTATGAGTGCCATTAACCAGGATATTGAACATTGGCTGTATATACACTGCATTATTGATACCAGATGCTGTCTACTCTAACATTTGTTCACATTAACGTAATAAAGCAAAATGATCTATTTTAACTTCTGTAATGTTGCAATTTTTACTATTCTTATTCTTGTATTGGCGAAAAGCAATATTAATTTGTCTTAGGGAATTCATTTGCATGGCTGTTTCAATTACAGACTGAAAATAAATATTATTCTAATTTAAATACTTCTAATGTACCAGTTACACAGGTCATGTAGGCATTCAACACTTACTATTTCTATAATGGGTTTAATTTTGTAGAATTTGATTCTACATACCTTTAAGTGGCATGTATTCACTTTATTTGCATTCTGATACATCCACATTCCTTTGGAAGGTCATTTTTTAGGTGCCCCAAAAAGTGCATGTGGCAAAATCAATGTTGAAGTACTTAGACATTTTGAACAAAAAAGTGTGATCCAGTACAATCTGAGTTGAATATTGCACAAAGTGATATCACAATGAAACTTGCACATATTGATAAATAAATTGTACTACCCTATATTGTGACAATTCCATTCAATGAGCTCTTTTCTTGACCTAGGTATAGTATATGGCCACCATTGTGAAAAAAAAAAACATAGACATTAATAATTTTCATCTGAAGTTTCTTGTTGGGAGTTAAGGTGAAGAGCATTCAATAATCATAAATGAATAGACTTTGGCTAAAATAAATTGAGTTAAGGTTTTAAAGAACAACTTATATTTGATTTAAAATATTAAAAAAATGCACATACATGACCCATGTGACTTTTACTATAACTGCAAATTGCTCAACAGTTATCTTATGTTAAAAATACATTTCTAGCTTTTTGTTTTTAAATTGAAACTTTTCTTGAAAATGAATGAGAAATGGTTCATTAATTGGTTAATTTGAAACAGTTTGGTCATTATTCTCAAAATTGCCAGAAGTATTATTAGTACAGTATTAGCCATAAGGCCAAGTGAGCTTATGGTTTCATCCCATGTCTATCATGCATCATCCATCATAAATCAAGCATCATTCCACCATATTTCTGTTCCAAATTCAATCAGACTTGGAATTGTGATTTGTATGATGAATTTAATTATGAGCAAGATTTTTAATTACTGCATATATATTATGATCTTGGCTAACATTTTTTACCACTTTGAGGCCCATATTTCGGATTGGAATATATGCTTACATTATTCAGATATCTGATGATTTCAGTAATGAGCAAGATCTGTGCATCCAAGTGAAGGGATACATAATGCTTTAGACCTGTATGCCAATGACACCACACTGAGTTATGTTGAACCAAAACTGATAATGTGTGAGATGCATGCATATTGTTGAGTTGATCTTGCTTTGATTGTCTACCCTTCTGGAAACCATGTACTTCATGTGATTTCTTTTTGAAATATTTAGTTAATAATGTCAAGATAGTGGATGATCTTGATAATTGACAATAGACAGCCATGAATATTTATCATTAATTGACTGATCTTGTTACCAGTGGGGAAGCTAATTTGTTTGGTGATCCAGTTTTGATTAAACTTGGAATATATGCTTCTGTCATTAATATGCACAGATCTAGATCATAACCAACTGTCAAGATTTTTTGACAGTTGGTTATGATCTAGATCTGTGCATATTAATGACTTGGCTTGTTTCTGAAACCATATTTTGAATTTGTTGGGTTTATTTTCATCATGATCTTAAATGATTTATGTTATGAGCAACACACTGCATCATCATCTTTATAAGCCATTTTTATCAAGTAAAATGCTGGTAGATCAAACCAACATGATATAAAGTTTGGGAGATAGTTTACATAAACCTGCTTAGTGAAATCTTAATATAAGCGATGTGAGTGGTATCAGGCCAACTCAAGCCTCTTGTTGAGTACTTTTCCAAATATGAATTTAAAGACTCAAGAAACAATGTACTCTTTGTAGAAACATACATCACTTTTCTGGTTTGCAAATTTAGGGTACCAGCAAAAACATAATTTTTTTGGCAAGACCAAAAAAGTAATATAAATATTAAATTGAAAATTGAATTGACAGTATTCTTTGCAACCTTTGTGAATATACATTATATATTTAGTGGATTATGTGAAAAGGCTCATGAAAAATCTATAATTGGTGAGGAGTGTCCGCATTAGTAACTCACCCATCAGATATCTGGAGATTTTTCACAAGTGGTTTTGAATTTTACAATGCTGTGGAATAGTCAGACAGGAATAATCAGGTTGCAATAATGCAGTTTATTCTAATATGACCCGAGTAGTTCCATTTTTAGTTCTATTAGTCATAGACCGATAAAGCTTAAGGGATGACTTTTTATGTACTGTCTGTCTTTCCATTTAGCACCAGCTTCTTATCTCTACTCCTCCCTAACAACTTGAAAGGTTGCTTGGAAACTTCAAACACACATTCATGACGGATTTAGTTTGTCACAAATGAATAACTTGAACACTCAATATGGTTGCCACATTGGCAGTGTGTTATTTTTACTGCCCTAAATCACCATGGGGATACGACTACTCTTCCTGAATGTCAGAAGGCTTTCAAAGCTCTACAGATGATGTTAATCAGCAATTCAATATGAGAACTATTAGTGAAAATGAAACAAAAATTTAGTTCAAAACCTGCGGATTCACCATTAAATATAGTCATTATTGCTAAAACTTGAAAACATTTGCAAAACTCATAAACTGCTCAACAAAATTTTACAGAAACATCTTGACATAGAATGGTTTTAGTTTACAAATGATGATGATCTTCGTAATCATGTATGGCCATCATTACTAAACTTTTAAAGAACTTCACTTCAAACTCCTCCACTTGAATTGATCAAATGCAACTAAAAATATAAAAAACCATGTTGCACATTCTAAAAGACCACTCAACAGACCTTGCAAAATTTGACAAATCATCCAAGATAATCTTGATGATGTTTAAGATTTCTACAAATGATGTTGATTTGCATTTAGCATTGCTATAAATAAAAAAACTTCCAAATATTATTACCTGAAAAAATGAATTTGACTATCTCTGACCAGCTCTGAAAGAAAGCTTCTTGGGAATAAGGCATTTCAATATTGGACCAATGATGCTATTAAGAATGGTCTTATTACAACTACTTTTTATAACATCCTAAAAAACAACATATACTTCTCAGTCTTTGTATGCACTGCATGCCCAAGAATTGACATGGACATTCATGAGTTAAATGCTTAAATTGAACATCTATGTCGTGAGTTGAATCACAAAATGATAGATGCTGAAGATGGATTTGTGACCAAGTCTGGATTAGTTCTGTAGCATATTATGGCAAAAGGTAAATCCATCTGAATAAAAATTACACTTTCTCCAAAATCATTCAATTTCTGCAACTTGAACTTTTGACTCTCATCCTGGTTCTACTAATGTGACTTAATTTTTTTATAGTCTTTTTTACTTGAGAAATTACTTACTCTTGCTTTAACATCTTTATCAGAATCAGTCTGATTGTTGTGGTCAGTATATTACTTGGGTGGAATTTTTTGGTTTTATGTGCAAGGTCAATGCATATTTTTGTGATTGTACATTAGGCTGTTTAAGGTTTTTACCACTGTAGAGATGTAATTTTCATAAGGTTTTGATCAAACTTGGCCTTAGTCATCATGGTTAAATGATTATGAGTGAAATCTATGATGGTTGAGTTTGAGTTGTGAGCAAGATCTGATCTTGTTATAACTCAGGAGATTAATTCCAGTTGGATTTGTTACACCTTAATATTGTTATTATGTTGTTGTAGACAGGTTTTATACAAAGAGATATCGTTGCATATTAGTGAGATACGTTGCATATGGTTGGCTAAACTTTGTTACCTTTCTAGATCTACAGACTATTTCTCATCTAATAGTGTTCAAATGTGGAAACTGTCATTTATGACTGAAGAAAAAGGATAAAACTGAAATAGTGTTAACAAAAATGTTCAATTGCAGGCTACTATAACCTATCTTCAGTGCTGTAATTAAGGAAGAGAAGTTTCTTCTTTTTTATAGGTTTTTACTTGCAAGTAACCATTTTTGTTTCTTTGTGGTAATCTTACTCAGATAAAAACATTACCTTAATGAAAACTACGTCCGAGTCATAAACTTATTTACAAAAAATAATTATAAGCTTTAAAAGATTATAAGTATCAAATAGGAATGATGTTAGTGAAATATACAGCTGTAGGCTAACATACACTATCTGCATTGTTTTCTTTAGGATCAGAGATTCTTTTCAAAATTATAAATAATTGTATGCCACTAATTGTGTTTATTTCTGATGTTAATTTTGCTCCACTAAAAACATATTTCTTGTACCAAAAACCACATATAAGTTATAAATTTATTTACAAAGAATTATTTTTAAACTTTTGGCCACATTTAAAATGCTTAAATTTTTGGGTGCAAGTTTTATATATTTGTTTTCAAAAGAGTATTTCTCCTGCTAGCATTGTCTTATGAGAATGCCTAAAACATTTACATTTTGTGTTTTGTTATCTTGGGTATTGTGCATTACTTATGGCTTTTAATATTTTCAGTGTCATTACATGTTTTTTTAAAATTTATAGTTCATACTTTTAGTTTTAAAAATATTCCTTAAGATGATTTACTCCTTAAACACTTACAGATTTAATTGCCAGGAATAAATAAATCCATTTCCTTAACAAAGCCCCACCCTTCCAATTTCATTTTGCATTAAAATCTTGTGACACTGTGGACTAACTAAAGCTTCACATGTAATTTGACATTTATATTTGACTGCTCCAGTGGCCTAATGGTTAGAGCATCCACTTTGGGTGCAGGAGGTCATGGGTTCCATCCCCATCCAAGTCATACAAACGACTTACAAAAATGGTACTTACAGCTGCAGCACTAAACACTCAGAATTAAGAGGTTAGTGTTAGGACTGGTCAGCCTGGTGTCAGGATAATGTGACTGGGTGGGACATCATCTTACATGTCTGCGGCATGATGCCCCAGTGCTAGATGTCACTAAACTGCCACACTGCAGACATATCTGTGATATGACTGAAAAATTGTTAATGATACATTAAAAGTCTAACACACACACACACACACACACACACACACACACACACACACACACACACACACACACACACACACATACACACACACACATACACACACACACACACACACACACATACACATAATTTTATATTTTGCATATTACTTATACCATTATCTTTGGACACCAGCATAATCAACATAATACAGTGAACACCTCAAAAGTGAAAGCTTAGTAGAACAAAGTTCATTCAAGACAAACCATTTTGTATTCCCAGATTATTTCTTCTTTAATATGATAATTTTTTCATCAACAAACTGAAAACTATTAAATGCCAAAACAAATGTCAATCCCAAAGTTTAATTACATGTGTAACTAAAAATTCGCATAAAATCAAAACTAAATTTAAACATGGAAATATATTTTAGCTGTTAAATTGCTATTGCCCTGGAGCAGATTAATTATGGTTAACAAGTACTGTAGTTGGCTAGTCTGTGAGACAAAGCCCTATAAAATGTCCCAAAGGTATGTGAGGTTCAAACAATATTTGAAGTCACAGCCAACACTGATGAGGGCTTACAATAGGATACTCTGAAGGTACCCTACAAAAGAGCCAGAAATACTAATAACTAAATGCTTGTAGGTAAGCCATTTTAGAAAGACTGTTTAACTGCTTATTATTTAATTGTGATTTATACTAATTATTTATTATTATTGTATGCTCGGCCATTTAATAGTGTCATCATCAGCAAGATACAGTGCCTGCAGTCCACTGAGAACTTTGTCAGTGGATAGATCAAAATGTGTGACATGGTTGAAGAGCTCCACAGCAACAGAAAGATTGCTTGCTTGTTTGTTTTTTTAAATTAAAAATCAAGGCTTTACTAACCAGATGTGGCCTGGCTTTTAATGCTTTACAAAGACCAACAAAGCAGTGTTCTAAAAGTCAGATTATTTACACACTGACATGTCCTGTCATTTTAGATCTTATACAGAAAATAAAAAACTAATTGATAGGCATTTTTTGGCTACAGCATAAAAACAAACCACATTTTGTTAATAAAGGTTGAAAAAAAAATGGTCAAAACATTATGCCTTCTTTAAGCAAGGCTCTTGAACTGGAGTGTTATGATTTAAAAGTGTATTTTATACATTATGGAGTAACTTTCAAAATTTGTGTAAATTTATAGTAGAGTTATAAAAGTATCTCATTCCTCTAATGTTTCTTTTGAGGAAGAAAATGTATTTATTTGTGGAAGAGTTTTATTTGTCTGACAGGGTGTGATCTCTGGAATGATTGTATGTTCAGCTAAATCTTCATTAAATATATGTATTTAACAACAACAAAAAACAGTTTTCCTGAGCACACATACACTGATGCTCTTGTAATTACACACAGACACACTGATGCTCTTGTAATTGGACACAGACATACACACTCACTCTCTCTCTCTCTCTCTCTCTCTCTCTCTCTCTCTCTCTCTCTCTCTCTCTCTCTCTCTCTCTCTCTCTCTCTCTCTCTCTCACACACACACACACACACACAATAAGTACTTAGCAGAAGACAGTTTTTTCAAATCTGAAAAAAACCGATAGTAAACCAGAAACTTCTCAAAGCCAAAATTATTTTGTATCCCAAAAGTTTTAAAATTTGAGTGATTTTGCAGGTTATATTCTTTAAAAAAAATTACTTAAACCTGCTTAGTGAAAATAAGTTGTGTATGGCTATGTTTTAAGAGTTGTTGCCAGTTTTGACTTGGAGGTAGATGCAATTTATAACTGATTCTTGTGACAACAACTAGGCTTGCTCATTAGAAGAAGAAGAATCAAATTTGACCATTCCCTGCACTCCACAGTGTTTGTAAGTTAGTCTTGTGACTGACTTCTGTGACACTTACAGGTCATTTATATAAAATGTAAGACACAATAACAAATTCAGGATGAGTATCATTTTCCTATCAAATTCAATTCCAGAACATTTTAAGTTGCTAACAATATCAGGTCTGTTTCTAAAGTTTTCAGTAAAGAAGATGTAAAACATCAAGAAGATCGGGTTTGTTACAGGAAAATACCAATGTCCTGAACTCAGATCCAAATAAATATGTTCACCTACAGATAATAATAAACTTAATATATTATCTAAAATCATAGATAATATTAGCTATGTAGTATGTTTTTGTTAACAAGAAAGACATTAGTCCTATCCTCAAATATGGACAAAGATCAATCTCACAATACATATTAAATATACAAAACACTTGACTACAACTGACTCAAATTATACAGTCTTGTATGCTAATGGGCATCACAATATTTGAAATATAATTGAAGTCACTGTACAAAATAATCTACATGAGTGTGTTATATTACTTAAATATAACTCTTCAGTATGATGTTAGAAACATTACTTAAGAATGTTGTAGGGAGAGGACTTTAAAATAAGGTCCTAAACTTTATGAAAGATAAGACCAAGATTTGACCTCAGCTGAGTGACACATTATGTTAGAATTCATAGATGTAAAAATTGTTCCTATTTATAAGTTTTTTTTAAAGATATGTTTATTGATTAATCTCTGTTATCAAATGATTTCATGGGAATTATTGCCCTTTTTGACTTGCATTTTAAGGAAATTGTTTTCAGTTTTATTGTCAACAGAGACAGTCGGGTTGGCATGTAAGAGTGGTAGGATTAATTTATATCAGCATTTAGTCCTGATTCATCATGTTTTCTTCATTCTTCCTTGATTTTTGTTTTTTAATTGTTATTTCTATATATTTACAAGCTCTTCTTTTAACCTGACCAGACAAGTAATTGCCATGTTGTTGCCATTGGATTATTATCTATTGTGTTCATTCTATTTTCTAAAATCACGCAAGGTAATCTTGCTGTCATGTAGGATTGAAAAAGCTTCAATCAGTGTAACCCATTTTCTTAACCCATTTGTAATGTAATTATTGTATTCACTCTTGACAAATTGAGACATATTTAAATACAATAATTGATTGTCAGTCCACAGCCATCAGTTCTAGAACTCTCTCATATGACAAAAGCTCATTTTCAATTTCAACAAGGTCAGGCAAAATTGCTTCCTGTCAAATTTACAAAGCATTATAGCAATATTTCTCCTCAGCATGAGATGTCTTTGCTCAGGAAGTTACAGCCAAGTTCTTGTGAGTCTGCAGTGCCTTAATAGCAAGCTTGATCTCCAATTTCTGACTTGTGTCTACTGCCCTACATATTTTAGTGTATTGTTTCAATTTTATAATGATAATAATAATGCTTTATTTATAGAGGGTGACTCATTTAGTCAAGGACTATTCTTTCTTGAGGCCCTCTTATGGCGAGAATAACAGTGTGGATTATATGAAAGATAGCAATAATTACTATTTATTTTAACATGTTTAGTATTAAAATACTAAATTTAATTATCTATTAGAAACATACTTTCTCATGATGTCTCTTCTTAAATACTTTAATATTTACAGCAGATTGTACATGTAGTGGAAGCTTGTTCCACAGAACTGTACCAGAGTATTAAAAGCTCTTTTTAAATTGCTCTGTTCTTGGTTTTGGTGCTAGGTTTCCATGTGATATTGATTCAATTGGAATTGTGTTGAAAAAGGTCTGAAAAAAATCCTGAAGATGCTCTGGTGCAGTTCCTTGTAGATATTTATATACAAGAACTGCCTTGTAAAAATCTATCCTTTCATATACATATGGTGAATCATTTGAGTTCTGTAAGCAATGCTCTTGAGGGATGATCAAAAAATGCTTATAAAATCATGTGTGCCTTATGGATATAAACAGTAATCTATTTTGAAAAAGAGATTAAAACCCAAATATAGCTTGAAGAAATATATTTATTCCAATTTGTAGGGGAAGATATAGTTACTTCCTACACTATTTTGGCTACAAAATATTGATGATCTTGAGCTAATGGTTCTGACAAAAATGTCAGCCCTCCTCCTCGGCTCCCCCAAATCAAATGGTTAATACCTAATAAACTAAAAAAATCATCACTTAAGAACCAGTACTGGACAAACTAGAAGAGAGATTACATAGACATTTATTCATTATAGAGCCATTAGTAATAGTTTACAAAGTTCATTTATTTCCTTGAACATTAATATGGCCTTTTGGTGGATTTCTCTGTATTCATATTTCAGCCATTTCGAAACTTGCATTCTGGATGGTGTTTCATTTTGTACATATTAATTCAGATGATTTTGTTCTTGTGTAATTTAAGTGTGTAGCTTAATTAAGATGGTTCTTTAAAATGTGATTTCAGCTTATGATTGTTTATTGTCACACAATCAAAATACTAAAACAAAAGACATTATCATAACGCAAAATTTTATGTTCTCAGTCAGCTTGGTTGACACCTTGAGTTAAAGGCTCCATTAATAGTCTCACTCTAAGTAGTATATAACTATGGGCAGTGACTTATAAGCAGGAATGTGTTGCTCATATATTGCACCATAATAATCGTATAAAGTGACTTGGATCATTTTCTTGATACAGTTCTTGCATTTCTTACCATGCATCCAAATCCTAAAAAAACATTACGGTAATCTTGTTATGTATATTTAATCTTTATTCATAACTTTTGTCCATGATTTTATGTTGTACTTCAGATCATGGTCACTTCTAAACAGAAAGTTTAAATAGAATTTGAGTTCATGGCCAGTCTTATTTACAGTTAGACTTGTTTTTTCTGTTGGATTGCTGTTATGATATAGGTCAATAGAAAACGTGTATTAATAAGGATTTGATAAACAGATAACTCTTTCTGCTTGAGATTAATCTGTGGGAGTCCATTTGTAATCAGGGTTTACAGTTGTGTTGTTGCAGTCATATATAATTCAAGTTGAATTATTTATTGAAAATATTTATTACAAATACCACTGTGTTCATTGACTTTCCGATTGATACATTTCTTTGGATTTATGTGAACTTATTCAAAAACATTCTGGATTGTATCATTGTATTTTATTGGGACATTCAAGACTTTTTGAATTCCTTCAAAACATTCTGTATCTTAAGACTTGTTGATAAGACATTTAGGATTATTTGGAATTTAATTCACAATATTGTTAGTATCTCTTGAATTTTTGTTTAGTAATTTTGGGAAATAAATTACTAGTTGCTTTCACTTAAATTAATGCTTACACTTTCTTTTTGTAACATATTTTAAGACCTAGAATCAATGTAAAATATCTTTGCAGATATCAGGGCTTTCCATTCAATGTAAAGTTGGAGGTTGAGTGGCTAAAGTAGGCAGGTGGTTTTGGGGATTTCCTCAATGGAGATACAAGTTTTATTTTTTTAAAGTATCTGTGTGTAAAGTACAAGAAGGTAAGTGAATCACCTGACTTCTGGCTGATAAGGAAATCCCTCAGGGTATATTCTCTGTGATATTCTTATCATATGTTCACAATCACCTTTCTTGAGAGGCTGAACTGTAAAAAAAAAACATGCCATGGGTCACATCTTTTGCTTCTTGTATGCATCAGTGCCTCATTGGTCACTGTGCACTGTTGCAGAAAAAAAACACACACACCAGATTGCTCATATTCTAAAAAAATAGACAGTTTCCTTTAATTACTACCTAAAATGCCTAAATCTAACTCAATTATTATCAACAAACAAGAGGAAAGAATGCTGTAAAAATGCATTGTCACTACATTTGGGGCACTGACCTGCCTGAGCAGTACCTCTAAATGAGAATGTATATAAATTTATATATCTGTAATACTTAATTGTATAAATTAGATTTAGCTGCCTTTAGTTTACTGCAGCCTGCTTTTATCTTTTAAGATGAGATCAACATACACACCACAGTTGACACCAAATACATAGTTTGCTTCAACTCTGTCTCTGCTCCAAGTGCAAAGGTAAATTGTATTGGATCCCAATTCTATGCCTCAGCTGATGGATTTTACTGTATTCAGCACTTTTTTAATTTATCCAAGCCCAAGTGTATTTCATAGCATATTCTTGTGTGCTTATATGAGTGCCTAGAGTATCTTCAAATGAGCAGTGAAAACTCCATAGATACAGAAATCCTCTTTGAACATAAACCATCATTCTTGATCTTTGAGTCGGGAAGCAGGCCATCTCCAGGACTTTTCATAGGTTTGGGATTTTGAGATGTCCCATTTTTTTTAATGGATTGGTAGTCTCTCTCTCTCTCTCTCTCTCTCTCTCTCTCTCTCTCTCTCTCTCTCTCTCTCTCTCTCTCTCTCTCTCTCTCTCTCTCTCTCTCTCTCTCTCTCTCTCTCTCTCTCTCTCTCTCTCTCTCTCTCTCTCTCTCTCTCTCTCTCTCTCTCTCTCTCTCTCTCCTCTTTATTTCTGGTCAAAATGTGGGGAGGGGTAGGGAGAGAATGATGGCTGACAGATGAATGGGAGGTGCTGCATACTTAAAAATTGGTATTATGCTTCCTCTCAGATGCTGATTTCATTTATATTACAGTCTGTGCTAGATTTCACCATTAGACAAATTTGAACATTTATCTTATCTGTTGCTGTTTTATGTTATATTGTGTAAAAAATAAGTAAATTAAGTCTTTGCCCTGCCTTCTCCTTGTTCAAGGGATGATATATCCCTCATTCAATCTCCCATTATCATTACAGAGAAAATAGCAGGGCTCCGGGTTACAGATTGGTCTGTTTAAACCATTCTCCTTTACTAACCACTGCCATCTCACCTCTGTCCAGTGTTTGAATCATGGGTTCAGCCAATGTGGGTATGTGTGATGTCCTGTGGGCCAGTGGTTCTTCCTAGAGTTTTCACAGTTTCTTTCTCCACCAGTTCAACTGTCTGCCTTGCATAACATATGATGTCCTGACTGATGGCATTAAATCCAAAACAACAACAGCCAGAGGATATAACATCACATAATAAAGATTGTTGTACAGGTCCAATACTCCCACATATGTGCATTGTAGTATGTCTTACCTTTATTGGCTTGGGAAATCAAATTGAGAAAGAAATATTGGTTTTTCTAATCTTTTATATTTTAGATGTACTGGTCATAGACTAAAAGAGCTCATGGGATTGGCTCTTACCCATTGCCCATTTTCCAAAACCCATCTATCTGTTAGCAAAACTGTGGTTGCTTCTTCTTACTTTGAAATCATTTTGTTGCAGATGTCATTGAGTAATGCATTCATTAGTCTTTCTCTGATTTCTGTTATTATCATTTTACATAATATATTTGCAGTATCCCCACACTTCATGTTGATCTTTACAAGTGAATAGTCTTGGTGTGCCCATGGGAGTGCAAACCCTAGATTTCCATTATCGCTGTTGGTTTTCACATTTGCAAATTCTGCTAAATCAGTTATAACCCATTAAAGTCAGGAGATGTTTATTGTTTTCGCCTGATATGCAAGTAGGAAACTCATTATGGGGTTACTTATGGATACATCCAAATACTCCAGCTTCCAAGAGATTTCCATTTAGCTTGATGCATAAGTGTTTCAGAAATATTGCTTTTTATTTTCTGTTTCACTTGCATATTTAATAAAGAATGGTGAAAGTGGGAAGTATTTTTTTGTTTCTTTTTAATTGTAACTGCAAATCTCAAATGTATCCTACTATTTGCAAAGGTTCATCCATCTGTGTGTAGTTCAGACTGGTCTTCCTTAGATCTCAGACCAAAAAGTCTCCAATCTGGACCCTAAATCTGATTCCACAAACTTATGAAGTTTTTGTGTAAAAAATTGGGTTTAAAAAAATCATGATTTTTCTTTGTATTTTGTAATGTGAGTAGAAAGTCCAGATTGTTTGGTTTCATCGTAGAGCTACATCTATCTACATTTCTGTAATATCACCTACTTTGGTTTATCTTAAATTAGCTTGATGCTTCACAGCTCAGAATGAGGGTACAACCTAATGATGTAAACAGGTCACTTGGCCTTAATGAGTTAATGGAATTAAAAAAATGATGCCAAGGTTAAGGTTAACATTTACATATGTATAATGCAATATAGACCCAGTCTGGAGATCATATAATACCAGGTAGACCCTGCCTGGAGATCATATAATACAATGTAGACCCAGTCTGGAGATCATATAATAAAATGTAGACCCAGTCTGGAAATCATATAATACAAGGTAGACCCTGGATGGAGATCATATAATACAATGTAGACCCATTCTGAAGATCATATAATACAGTGTAGACCCAGTTTGGAAATTATATAAAATTCTGAGTTTGTAATTGAGTTATAACTCTCTGCCAGCCAGAAATAAACTTTCAAAACTAATATCAAAACTTTCAAAATTAATATTGAATTTGCAATTGAGTTACAACTCTCTGCCAGCCAGAAATGATCTTTCAAAACTAATATATGTGATTGTTGACAAAAAAATGTGGAGCTCAAGAGTTTAATTATTTCCAGGCCAGATCTGCAATCACATAATAAATCAGGAGATCAGGGATACTTCGTTATTGTGTTGTTCTCTTTGCCTGTAGTTTTGTCAGCCCAAGCCAAATGAGATGTCACCATCACACAACACTGTAAGAAAACATTCCCAAAAGTGAAGGCAGATTTTGTATTTCAAGTCTAGTCATATGACATCATATAACATAGGTATGTTGCAGTAGTGCTGTCACTTACTGCCTCAACAGCACAGCCAGGTGGAAATGGACAGATCCGAAAAGTAAATCTGTAAACTGAGACACTTTTGAACTTGAGAGCTTATCATCTGATGTGTTAATTATCCATCATTTTTACTCCCAAAGGAACTGTTACCCTATGCTGTAGCTTGGTGGGGCATAGAGCCCAAACCAAAGGAACTGTTACCCTATGCTGTAGCTTGGTGGGGCATAGAGTCCAAATGAAAGGAACTGTTACCCTATGCTGTAGCTTGGTGGGGCATAGAGCCCAAACCAAAGGAACTGTTACCCTATGCTGTAGCTTGGTGGGGCATAGAGTCCTAACCAAAGGAACTGTTACCCTATGCTGTAGCTTGGTGGGGCATAGAGTCCAAACCAAAGGCACTGTTACCCTATGCTGTAGCTTGGTGGGGCATAGAGTCCATACCAAAGGAATTGTTACCCTATGCTGTAGCTTGGTGGGGCATAGAGTCCAAACCAAAGGAACTGTTACCCTATGCTGTAGCTTGGTGGGGCATAGAGTCCAAACCAAAGGAACTGTTACCCTATGCTGTAGTTTGGTGAGGCATAGAGTCCAAACCAAAGGAACTGTTACCCTATGCTGTAGCTTGGTGGGGCATAAAGTCCAAGCCAAAGGAACTGTTACCCTATGTTGTAGCTTGGTGGGGCATAGAGTCCATACCAAAGGAACTGTTACCCTATGCTGTAGCTTGGTGGGGCATAGAGCCCAAACCAAAGGCAAAATTAACTGCTAGAACAGGGATAATTCCTGTGGTCATTGGCTATATTGTATAGTCAATGGGGAATGGGTACTGTCCTAAAATAAATTGTAGGCTTTTGTCAATGAGTTGAAATTTGAGAATTTGACATATGGTATATATCATGTATCAGACCCCTCAGTGTATGCATTCCAGTGTGTAAAGTTTGTTATCCATCATTTTACACCAGAAACACAAAGAGGAAACACTGTGCACAGTATGCTGATATATTGTGTCTATGTTCTCTATAGCACTTTATCATGACATATAATAGTACATAAACAGTATCAACTGTTATTTCACTGCAGTAGTTGCTGTATGAAAATATGGATGGAGTTCAGTATGATTACTGTATTGACTCTGCAAATTCCTATAGTACTGTTTATACTCACTAATAAGATGAGTCCAGCTGCAAACTGCACAGACCCTGATCTTCTGGCACATAATGTGCCTACAGATTGGTGTCTGCGCAGTTTGTTAGGAGCAATCAGTATAACAATCATTACAGACCCTAATCTACAGGCACATTATCCTACAGCAGATTAGGATCTTTGTTGTTTGCTCTTTGACTTGAGCAAACATATATGGTTGATACTGTTTTTGTCCAGATGAGTGTTATTGTGCTATTATTTGACTTTGATTTTCATTTCTTATTTGCCTTTTTTGTCTTTTCTTTAAAAAGAAAAGGACTTGATTTTACTTGATCTGCTAATATAATTTTATTTAACCTGCTTTATTCCATATGTAATGTCAATTTAAAGGTAACCAAGAATAATACTTATGTGTATTATATATTCAGCTGCATTTTTCATTGCTAATCTGTTAGCCAGCTTTCAGACTTGTTCTCTCTTGACAACTTTAATTTTGCATTCTGGTAGCTCAATTATGTTCTATTATACCATACTTAAACTTCATGCAGATTTTCATCCAGGTAGCTTAATTGTGTACTATTTTACAATTATTGTGTACCGAAGGAATCAAGCATTGTGAACTTTATTAATAATAACATAATAAATTTTATTATTAAATATATTTGGTTGTTAATTTTATTATTAAGTCTTTGGTAATGAAACAAAAATGAGCATATAATAAAAAGGTTACTGCATTTGAATGGAAAAATATGAACTCATTTTTTTGGATGGATATGCTGCACTCCCAAGTTCATGAAGTATAGCCATATGAAAAACTCGTTCATATTTTTCCATACAAATGCAGTAACCTATTATTACCAAAAGAGCTATGGTATGTCATCATCACTTTGCTCATTGCAGAGTCAAATCCCCACCCAACATACTCCTTAGTTAAAATTTCCAGTATTTCAATCATTTACTTATAATCCCCACCTTCCCCCATACCATAGTGATCTGATTTAGGGTTCAGGCCCACATGTTTTTTTCGGTTTATCAAAATAGGACATTGTTTTTTATCTGTAGACATCTCTTTATCTTGTATTGTACTTAACTAACAATAAGACAGATTGACCTTATGTCCATTGTGCACCATTCACTTGCTTTTTACCAGTACTGGAGGCCATACTTCGGATCCCACACTGATCAAACTTGCAATAGAGACTCCCGTCATAAAGATTGTTGATGAGTTCAGTAATGAGTGAGATCCATCAATATTATTGAGGTGATTCTGCATTTTATTGGCTGAGTGAGGTCAAAACAATTGATCATGTAAATGAATTCCAAAAATGTAATGAATGTAAATGTCCAAAACAAGTTTTGCAGTGAACTCAATCTGACCTGCATCCTTTTGCTTCTTTAAGAACTCAGCTAAAACATTTACACAGGACTTGAGTGCAATACTTTAAAAGTGATATGTATAAAAGTGCAGAGAGAGAGAGGGGTGGAGGGCACATTTTTGGAGAGCTATTTTATAATCAAATGAAGGATTAAGCATTAGCATTTGTGTGAAATTAAAAATATAATTAAATAAATAGTTTTGGACAGTTTAGATTCAGATCATTCTGATTGTTATAGGTTTGTATGAATTTTCTCAAAATAAACTCATCAGGATTTATGTATGTATCTAGGAAGGTAGGTAGGTATTTGTGTGGGTGTATGTGAGGGTGTGGGGTGGGTGGGGTGGTTGAGTGGATGGAAAAAAGCAAAAGTGGTACAGACTGAAGTTAAGTAACAGTCACCAAAAATCCAGAGCTTCAAGTTGATTACTTTGTATTTGAACTGAGAAAAAAGTATTTGTTAAAATGATCACAAGTTGTGTACATTATTTCAAGAAAAGCATATTATATTTTTTATAGCTATGCAATCACAACATTAAATGACAATTAAGGTTTGAGATAGAGAGAGAGAGAGGGGGGCAATATATGTTAACTAAGGCTCCAGATCACATTCCAGTATTTCTTTCTTTCCTTCTTCTTTCTTTCTTCATTTCATTTCATTCATTCATTCATTCATTCATTCATTCATTCATTCATTCATTCATTCATTCATTCATTCATTCTTTCTTAACTTCTTTCTTTCTTTCTTTCTTTCTTTCTTTCTTTCTTTCTTTCTTTCTTTCAATTCATAAAGGTGTAATCAGTTCAAAACTGACAAGTATGGAATGTTGCTAATCTCCTAGCTGCTTTAATGTTACTGACATCAAAAGTTTAACTCTCTATGTACATCCATAATCTGGTTCAAAGGTGTTATTAACATGATCAGGATCATGAATATAAAAAGTAATGATTCACAAGTACTAACTTAGTCATATGTTAGTTTGATCCTGTATTCGCCTTATTATTTAATATAGTTGCAGTTAAAACACAATTTATGTAATGTCCTTTTGACAGGCACTGCTTCCAGCTTCACATTTAGCAGTGTATATTAATCTGACTTGAAAAACTTAATAATGGCACAATGAAATATGCACTTGAATTCTAAGCAACAAATACAAGTACTTAAAGAAAAGAAAATGAAATGAATTGTTATATTTATCTACTGGATTTCCAAATATCTATTAAACCTTTAAACACTAATGGCTGTATAAAATATCAATAATAGAACATGTTTATGTCTCTGTGTAATGCATAGCTTTAGGTGACATTTTGATGTAATAATGCCTGCTGTTAGAATACCTGGCTTCCCTCTGTCAAATCTTAATTACTGTGTATTCCATATGCTTTGTTACAACATTTAATTGGTTATAGCATTTGATTTGTGTTGTATGCTTGAGAAAATCAACTTGGTTATATTTTATTTTATGCTAGGCCATGTCTGAAAGAAATAGTCTTATAAAAATTTCACTGCCTATCAATAGACATAGATAACACAATAACCATGAAATTTCAAGTTGTTGAGAGATTATTATGGCCACATTCAAATCCAATGAGGCGCAAATTATTTTTTCTTAATCTGCTATTTTACTTTGATTTGGGAAGGAGGAAAATGTTACTGTTTATATTTTTTGTGTGAATAATCACAAACAGAAGAACATCAAGAGTAAACCGCTGACATTTTTGGGAGGGATATGGTAAGATAAAATCTGCTTCTTTAATCAGTTATACAGATTAATGTTACTCTCAATCTTGCCAGCCAAGACATTTGATCATAAAATAAAAAGAAAATTTGCCTTGCTGTGAGTGAATAATGGATATTTTTTATTTCATGGATGAAACACTTAAGTATTTTCATTTGTGGATTCTCCACTCATGAAAATAAATGTACCGAGTTTTTCACCTACTCTGTGAATATATCTGTTATTTACTCACTTCTCATGGGTCGGTGGTTCTTTCCTCAGATTTCCAGGTTTCTTTCTCCACCATTAATACTGGCCATGTATATCATGTACTTAAAAATGGCATTAAGCCCCAGAACAACAACAGTTCACTCATTTCAAGCAAATATCCTTTATTTTATCACTTTATGTGCCAATACAAGGTACAGTGTTAACCTGCTATAACACAATAGTTGGGAGCCATAGATCCTGACCATGTTATAAATCTAAGTGTGTTATAAGCAACGAGGATAGTTAGCTGAACAAAATGATGCATATACTGGAAACCACAATACAGGTAATTCCATTGAAAATATGCACACAAAGAGATTGAAAATATTCAATAATTTTGTCATGGGTCATATAGATCTGAATTCCATGGAGAAAAAAAAACAATCATGTAACAAATTGTAAAGTACATTTGCTTTTCAGTATATTTCAAGTTGGAAAGGTTTGCATTTTAGTTGGTCCAGTTCATAAACATAAACTTTTTTTCCTGTAAAAATGAAACTTTCACTGCACAGTAAAAGTATTTCAGTCATGTTGGAAAATGAAACAATCCATCAGATTCCTCTTATTTAAGTTCAGTACTGACTTCCTTTGAAGAAAGGTTCTTTGTTTTCTTTGATGAAGGGTTCATGCATTATTGAAGTCACCGATAAAGGACAGCTTCGGAGAACCAAATGCCCATTTCTTATTGTGGTGGCAACATCAAAAAATTGTATTACATGATTGGGACTTTCTTTTCTCATTTGCTGAGTACATTTTAATAAAAATCAGTGATTCAAATGTAAATTTCAGCTAGTATTTGATCTAAGTACATTTTGTAAAAAATGAATTGGCTGTCATATGGTCAATTGTAGCTACTGTTCCTCACTGCCTACTCAATAGACAAGTGAGAGTTTGTTTTCATTTTTTTTTTAACATTTGTGATACTTGAGTTATGCTGCCTTCCATGCATGCATCAGAAATTTAAAGTAAGGGTCAATCATGATAGAGAAGCAGTTGTTCTGGTCTGATGACAAGGATTACTACAGAAAATGTGAATGTTCTGAGTGAAAAGAAGAGGAATTTTACTTACATCCACATACAAATGTCAGTTTCAGTAAATATAGTGGCCACAATCCAACAAGAGATAGATTATGAGATAATGCCTCATCTGGTTGATTTCCCGTACTAGAAATGTAAATTTGGATAAAAGTGGATATTTCAAAACATACAGTACACATGCTAGTTGTCAACATAAGCAGATTATGATATAACCAATGCACTGTTGAGGTGAGTTATTAATATAAACTAAAAATTTGTTTATGTAACAATAAATAAATTTCAGTGCATTTTATATCAACTTTGTGGCTTCCTTTCATGGGGCCTCTGAATTTCTCCACTCCAAACCAATGGTTGTATATACAAGTTTAAACAGCCAACAATGTTACCAATAAAAAATTAATCACCAGATTGTATATTTTGCTACCAATAAGGAAAAAATCTCAATTTGAGACATTGGCAATGCCCTGTGCGATTCCTGAATAAACTTTTTATACATTATATTTCAAACTTTTAAGAAGAAAACACTATTTTCTCATGTATGAGAAAAATGCATATAAAATTTCAGGAGTCATGCATGATCATCTTGTATTATTCATATGCGGTTACTTCCCTAAATGATAATAAACATTTTTGGGGTTTTATTGTACTTTTAAGAAAGGTTTTTTTTATGTACGAGAAAATTACATGTATATGAAATTTCAGGTACCACACCATCTTGTTATGCTAGAATTCACAGAGCACACTATAGCAAGGTCACATGGTAATCAGTGGAGGTTGTTTAAATAACAAAGACATAACAATGAAGGTACCAGGTAATAATCATGTGATAATCATTCATAATGAGTAAATCTTGGTAGTCTCTTGGTGGTGGAAAAAAGCTGTGCGGTATCATCGATGATCGAGTCTCACATGTGGCTCCAGAGTCCAAATTCCAATGTACACAGGTAGTCGCAGGTGGGGCATGGGACACTGGTTGTTGGGTGATGGCTGGGATATAACTATGTGATGTCTCTCACGGGCTGCAGCAAGACACCGACAGTGGTCCGACTTAAAGGTGGAACTAGCTTTTCAAGATCCATGAGGACAACTGCATTGTACACCTTCTTTGTTTTCTGGCATATATCTTTGCGCTGCAAGACCTTGGTCCAGAGTCATCCGAGTGCTTGGCTGGATTTCTGGATCCTTGCAGTGATCTCTTTGTCCAGGGAACCATCACTGGATATTGTGCTGCCTAGGTAATATGAAACTGTCCACATTCTTCAACTGCGTATTGCAAATGGTGATGCAGGGTTGTGAAGGGACAGTGTTTGGGGTGGACTGGAAGAGGACTTCTGTGTTTTCTAGGCTAATTGTGAGTCAAAACATATTGGAGGCTTCAGAGAAATTGCCCAGTTACCTGAAGGTGAGTCTCTTCATGGGCCATGAGGGCACAGTCATCTGCAAAGAGTGCTTCAGTGATGAATCTTTCTAGAGTCTTGGTTTTTGCAGCTAGGTGATGGAACACTGATCCATCCAGGTGATATCTAATGTAGATACCAAGGTCAAGGTCATGGATGGCTTGAAGCAATACCTATGTGAAGAATTGGCTGAAGAGTACTAGAGTGAGTACATAGCCCTGTCTGACACCATTAGATATGGGGAATTTCTCTGAGAGTTTACTGTGTGAGAGAATCGCTCTAGTCATGTCATCATGAAAGAGCCTGATGAGATTGGTTAACATCTGAGGACAACCAAGCTTCTTGAGTATTATCCTTTGTGTCTCAGTGCATCACTGTCAAATCAAATGCCTTCATCAGGTCCACAAAGACAACATACAGGTTCATGTTATGCTCAAGGAACTTCTCTTGGACTTGTCTCACTGCGAAGATCATGTCAACGGTGCTGCAGTATGGGCAAAAACCACACCGAGACGAGGGGGAGGTTATCTTCTGCCACTGACACAATAAGTCTGTTGAGAATGATTTGAGCAAGTATTTCACATTCATGTCATTCTGTATGTTGATAGGACATTTTGAAGTAAATCCATTTTGAGTTCATTTTTAATTCTGACTGTTGTGAAGATGGCTTAAAATTCAATGGTCAGAAAAGAAAAAAGGTCTCTTTAGATACATAGCTACAAATATAAATTGTGTAGAATAGAAGCCAAAATACTGACATGCTCAGATTCAAGAATACCTTGTTAACTTTCACATAACATAGCCTCTCTTTTCCTGAAAAATGAAATTAAACCCCATGACAACAGCAACAATAAAATAAAATTGAAAGTGAAATAAATGTACGACCCACACTCAGTATGATTTATCATGGATGGTATAATTTTCCCACGGATTGAGTTGCAAACTGTATTTAAATCTAACAATTAATTTCCAGTACAGCAATGCTGTTGTTTCCTTGGAATATGATATTTCTGATAATGACACTATCACACCTAAGATACCAACAATTGAAGTGTAATTTTTTTATACCAATAGGATATTGATTGTGAAATTAGTGATCACCAGGATGCAATTGATTTATTAAACCTGAACAATGTTATATACAAGACATCATTGCTGGTACATATTATATACATGTATACACATACATATTGGTACATATACATGCTGGTACATATACATGTTGGTATATATACATGTTGGTACTCATATATATTGGTACATATGTTGGTACATATACATGTTTATTATTGTTGACTCTAAGATGGTAACACTGGTTTATCATTTTGGGATAACTTGTATTTATACAAATGTATGTTGCTTGAAAATTTCTTTACCTTGAGATATAAGTTCTGACAGTGATTGTTTACTGCATGCATGTACACCTCAACGTCGATAAGTACATCCACATTTTGGAAAAAATTATGAATTTGGATATAGCATTTTATGGTTATAATATTTTAAAATATATATATATGAGTATTTATTCATTATAAGACTGTCCATGAAGCCATAGAATATAACATATTGTAGTGTAGTGAGGTTGCCTTTTAATATAGTATGAGATGCATATAATTCTATCGCTTTAATAAAATGGAATCCATAATATTACTTGCATAATGGCATGAACTATGTTTTAGTGAAGAAGCATATACTGAGGGAATGCAATATATATCACACATTCAAAATATGTATATACACATACAATATTCCTGCATATACCTCTTCAAAATTTTATATAAATAGTTGTCTTTTTTGCAAGATCACTAGACAAAACAATTTTGATCACTTTTTAAAAATCTCTTTCAGAATGGTTCAAAGCCTTACATGAAAGAAATTTAATGTTTGAAGTCCAAACAGCTGAAACGTGAACTTATAGGATTCTTGAATTGCAGAGAAGCTGTAGATAGCCCTTAGGATGGCGGCATTCATAGCCAAACAGATGGTTGGCAGCCAGTTAAAATCAGTAAAAGGTATTGTAAACTAGTTACATAGCCAAACAGATGGTTGGCAGCTAGTTAAAATTGGTAAAAGGTATTGCAATCTAGTTACATAGCCAAACAGATGGTTGGCAGCCAGTTAAAATTGGTAAAAGGCATTGCAAGCTAGTTACATAGCCAAACAGATGGTTGGAAGCCAGTTAAAATCAGTAAAATGTATTGCAAACTAGTTACATAGCCAAACAGATGGTTGGTAGCCAGTTAAAATCAGTAAAATGTATTGTAAACTAGTTACATAGCCAAACAGATGGTTGGTAGCCAGTTAAAATCAGTAAAATGTATTGCAAACTAGTTACATAGCCAAACAGATGGTTGGTAGCCAGTTAAAATCAGTAAAATGTATTGTAAACTAGTTACATAGCCAAACAGATGGTTGGAAGCCAGTTAAAATCAGTAAAAGGTATTGTAAACTAGTTACATAGCCAAACAGATGGTTGGAAGCCAGTTAAAATCAGTAAAATGTATTGTAAACTAGTTACATAGCCAAACAGATGGTTGGAAGCCAGTTAAAATCAGTAAAAGGTATTGTAAACTAGTTACATAGCCAAACAGATGGTTGGTAGCCAGTTAAAATCAGTAAAATGTATTGCAAACTAGTTACATAGCCAAACAGATGGTTGGAAGCCAGTTAAAATCAGTAAAATGTATTGTAAACTAGTTACATAGCCAAACAGATGGTTGGAAGCCAGTTAAAATCAGTAAAATGTATTGCAAACTAGTTACATAGCCAAACAGATGGTTGGAAGCCAGTTAAAATCAGTAAAATGTATTGTAAACTAGTTACATAGCCAAACAGATGGTTGGAAGCCAGTTAAAATCAGTAAAATGTATTGCAAACTAGTTACATTGGTTGTGCATATGATGTTTCTTAAAAAATATCAGAACAAAGAGTTTGATAATTTTTCTTATGTATAATTAGTTAGCTATTTTAGAGATAAATTAATTAGTTCTAACCATAATAGATGTGAACAGTTTGCTATGACCATATTACACCCAAAACAGTTAACTATAACAATATTGAAACTTAAACTGATAAATCCATATTAGATCCAAAACAGTTAATTATAACCATATTATACCTAAAACAATTAGCTGTAACCATAATTAAACTAAACCAGCTATGACCATATTGCAGTTAAAACAGTTAACTGTAACCATGTTAGATTTAAACCAGTTAGCTATAACCATATTAGACTCAAAGCAGTAAATTATAATCATAGTAGACCAAAGTTAGCCGCAACAATATTTGACCTAAAATGGTTAACTATAACCATATTAAACCTAAAACAGTTAGCTATAAACTTATTAAAACTAAAACAGTTACATATAACTGCATTAGACCTGAAACAGATTTTTTCTAATTATAGTAGGCCCAAAACAGTTAACTGCAACTATATTAGACATAAAACAGTTAGCTACAATATTAGATCCAATATAGCTGTAACCATATTAGAACTAAAACAGTGTAACTATAACCATATTAGACCAAAAACAGTTAGCTTAACATATTATATGTATAAAAGCTTATTATAACCATATTAGACAAAAAGCAGTTAGCTATAACTATATTGCGCCTGAAACAGTTACCTATAACCATATTTGATCTAAAACATCTATGCCCTTATTAGACCCCAAATAGTGAACTGTAATCATATTAAACCATAAAGAGTTAGCTGCAACTCTATTCGACCTAAAACATTTAGTTATAAGCATATGATAAAAAAACTTATTTACTGTAAACATATTATACCTATAACAGAGTTCATATTAGCATTATCACAGATCAGTCAACTGTAACCATATTATATATAAGGGAGAGTTCATTGTCATCATCACAAATAAAAATGTACAGTCAATAAAAAGTTAAATGTTAACATTGATTTTACACATACAGTACAGTTTATATAATGATTATGTGTTAGTATATGATATAGAAAAATCTGTAAATACTAGGCAGGTAGTTCTGAGAATATAAACCTTTTGGATTAAAGTTTAAACAAAAAATTTTAATATAATTTTTATGTTACAATAATCTCTTACATGTAGTTAAGTATGGACAGGTGAAGTTTTTTAATGAACCTCATTTTACATTTCCCTGTAACTTATATGCCTGAAAACAAATGATAACCAATAATTTCAATACAGTTTGCAAGTCCCTATGGGGCATATGTCAAACTAAAGAATTTCTGAAGTCTAGAATCATTTGCTAATATGGAGATCTCTTGTAGCAGAGAACTAAATCATATTTCTCTTTTTTCTCTTTGGTCTAAATTCAGACAGCTTTACAAAGATATATTTTCATAACACATAATTAATTACATTTTAAACTCTTAAAGATTTTGCAAAGAACAGAAGCTGAATAAAACCTTTTGCCAGTATTTTCATATCTGCATTATAAAATATTAGGATTATTGTATTATCGCATCAAAAGCACCTGACAGGACTTGATGGACATCTGAAATACCCCAGTTGTATCCCATGTATCTAAAATCTGTATCTGATAAAACCAGACTCACTAAGGTCAGGTCAGTAATAATAGACTGTACTACCAGTGACGGTTAATTAGTCAGCTACACCTGGCTAGCTCTGGAAAGTCCTTTCTGGAAGATCATGCAGCTGAGAATATATGCTCATAACCCACTCTGAAGGCAGATGACCAGCTGTGTGAACAGTACAGTGCATCAGCCCAGATACAGCAGGAACTGATGGTCAACCAGTGCATATGGATTGATTCCCAGGCATATTGACACCATCATGCCACTGGATTCTGACAGGCCTGGATGAGAGAGTGAGTGTAACTCTGCACATCTTATTTATACTTAAATTGAACTCATTTAGGACATGACAATATTCCTGTCCTGTTACCAAATGTCTTCAAGTCCTTCGGTTATACACAAGCTTTAAAGTAGCAGGTGTGGAAACATTAGGAGATGAAGCTGCAGACTGGCACACAAGTAGCCCAGGGCATATGGCTATATTTCATTGGACCACATCGGAGTGGAACTTGGCAGCCCTTTTTATGATCACACTGCTCAACTCAATAGCATGAAAAAGTGGCCCTAAACATTACCTGCTTCACCTTAAGCCTTATCAGCATACCATGACCAAAAGGGATCCCGCTATAGGGGTTGAAAACAAGAAGACAGAATTGATGCAACTCTACGTCAGTGCCTGGAAAATGTGCACATTGACAAACAGTACATCAGCAAATAGACCAGAGGAAAAAACAGACATCAGTGCCTGGAAAATGTGCACATTGACAAACAGTACATCAGCAAATAGACCAGAGGAAAAAACAGACATCAGTGCCTGGAAAATGTGCACATTGACAAACAGTACATCAGCAAATAGACCAGAGGAAAAAACAGACATCAGTGCCTGGAAAATGTGCACATTGACAAACAGTACATCAGCAAATACACCAGAGGAAAAAACAGACATCAGTGCCTGGAAAATGTGCACATGGACAAACAGTACATCAGCAAATAGACCAGAGGAAACAACAGACATCAGTGCCTGGAAATCGTGCACATGGACAAACAGTACATCAGCAAATAGACCAGAGGAAAAAACAGACATCAGTGCCTGGAAAATGTGCACATTGACAAATAGTAGATCAGCAAATGGACCAGAGGGAAAAACAGACATCAGTGCCTGGAAAATGTGCACATTGACAAACAGTACATCAGCAAATAGACCAGAGGGAAAAACAGACATCAGTGCCTGGAAAATGTGCACATTGACAAACAGTACATCAGCAAATAGACCAGAGGGAAAAACAGACATCAGTGCCTGGAAAATGTGCATATTGACAAACAGTACATCAGCAAATAGACCAGAGGGAAAAACAGACATCAGTGCCTGGAAAATGTGCACATTGACAAACAGTACATCAGCAAATAGACCAGAGGGAAAAACAGACATCAGTGCCTGGAAAATGTGCACATTGACAAACAGTACATCAGCAAATAGACCAGAGGGAAAAACAGACATCAATGCCTGGAAAATGTGCACATTGACAAACAGTACATCAGCAAATAGACCAGAGGGAAAAACAGACATCAGTGCCTGGAAAATGTGCACATTGACAAACAGTACATCAGCAAATAGACCAGAGGGAAAAACAGCTCTAGTTGATAGATAACTGGCAACATCCATACAGCTGCCCTAACCAAAACATCTCAGGAAGGAACAGTCACTGAAGAAGTAACTGGCTACACCTAATGGCCAAAGTAAAGAAGTGTAACAAGAAGCTGGTGTTGGGTTTTCCATCAGATCACAGCTAGTTAGCAAGCTCACAAATCATGCAACAATCATCAGCACCTATGCAATCATCATGACAAATCAAGGGCAAATTTTATGAAGACCTGAACTCTAGCAGACAGTTTCTTCATCCTTGCTGGAGTTCATATCACTAGATATTGCCAGGAGTCATCAGAAAAAAATGCCTTTGGCATAGGTAAGAACAGACTCCTCCAACTGAGGAAATATGCTCAACATGACCTCCTGATCACCAATCACTGTCTTTCACCTGCTAGACAACAAGACATGTTGGATGCACTCATCTTCCAAGCAGTGGCATCTTATTGACTATATCATCATCATTTGAGAAGACAAGCAGGATGCCCAATTGATGAAGACCAAGACAATTGCAGAATGCTGGACTGACCACACACTCTTAGTTTCCAAATTCAATATTAAGATTCAGTCTAGCAGACATACACAAGCCAAAAAAGGGCTCACAATGCTTAATGTCTCCAGATTGAAATAGAAAAATGTGAATCAGGCATTTGTTGAAAAACTGTTCAGCCAACTAGGTAATATAATATAAGGCAAATATAAACCTTTTAATATTGAGGAATGCTGGGCATCCAATAAAACTTATTGCCCATGTTCATCCCAAACCATTGTTTCCACCACAAGTAAACATCAAAACAGGTTCAAAGAGAATGATGCTACTATACAGAGACATCTAAATGAAAACATCAGCTGCAGAAGGCCTGTTTAAAAGACAAGATTTAATCACCTAAGAAAGTAGCCTTCAACAACATCAGCTGGACTGTCCAATGCAAACTCAGAGAGTTGCAAGACTCAAGTCAGAGCATTAAGGCAGATAATATTCAGTTCTACATAGACAGGAATAACATTAACTTCTGTGACACTTTGAGAACAATCTGTAGGCCAAAGTTATCAGGAACTTCTCCTATACTGAGTACTGACAGTGCCATACTTCTCACTGACAAAGAAAAGATACTTCAAAGATAGGTAGAAAACTTTAACATCATTCTCAATCAACAGTCATTAGTCATTGAGGCCTACAGCCATATTCTCATAGAGTGTGTGTTGGTTGAGTCTCAGAAAGTGTGCTTTGAGGTCCCAAGTGGGGTTAGTGCATGCAACTAAAAAAAGCAATGTCATCCAATTGAAATTAAGTTATCATTTCATACTAGCCAGTAGAATTTTAAAAAAGTAACATTTTTGTTTTTTTACAAACAGAAACTTTTGATAGTCTTAGCATTATCAAATATCAGATGCACACATATGCATTGACGTGCACACACACACACACACACAGACACATATAGCCATGCTGACATTAAGTAAAAATTAAAATATACACCAAGGTTTTATCTCTAAAATCTATAGGATGGCAAAATATAATCTTAATTATATGTAATCTTTGTTGTCTTCATTAGTTCTGTAGGGGTTTTGAAGGTAATGCAGGCATCAATAGTGTTCATCTATGTACTGATTAGAGACTGGATGGTACTGTTCAAACTTCCCTGGTGGATTCTTGGCATGAATCTTCATCAGAACTGAATTGTTTTTGACAACCGTTATGATAACATCATCAGAACTGTATCAGATACAATTTGACCATGAGATATGCTTATCTTGGGAGAAAGATAAATATTTGGGACAAACTATTTCATTGGAGGAAGGGAATTAAATTTTTTCAAGTTTAATGGGAGCTTTAAAGGTTATACAGCAGTACTAAATGCCTCATCCACATTGAAAAATACAAGTATGTACTTATTACTGTCTTTCAATCAATCAATTTCATGGTCAAAGTCATCCTAAAAAGCATTTGGAAGATCATTGCAAAATTTTCTTACTTAGATTAATTTATTGTGATGGTTCATCACTTATATGATGGCATACTCATTCATATCCTGGACAATGGCAAATGAATCCTGAAACATTTGCAGTCACCAATGGAGTCAAATAAAGCTATTTGTTGGTCCCATCCCACATCAGTTTAATGTTCTATTTTCTGGTGTCTTCTAGGACACTGGTATCAATATCAGGTACCAGACCAACAGCAAGCTTTTCAATCTGAGGCGACTACGGGCAAAAATGAAATTACAGGATATTACTGTCTGTGATCTCCTATTCGCTGATGACTATTTCCTGAATGATAAAACTGAGTCTGACAAGCATCTGTGTATGATCATTTCTGTTCAACTTGAGACAATTTCACTCTCACAGTGGTTGTCAGGAATATAGAGGTGTCAGACCAACCTGCACCAGAAAAGCCTTACAAAATGGACAAACTCCTGACAGTGGATAAGTTTGCCTATCTTCATTCCACATCAGTATCAGGTAGGCATTCCAAGCATCTGCACTCTACTGATGAAATAACACTTGTGATGTGCAGGCCATGTCACCACGATGTCAAAAGAGTGACTACCAGAGTAGATCTTCAATAAAGGGAAAGCTATATAAGGATGGTCAGAAGAAATGCTTTAAAGATTCCCTTAAGATATCATTGAAAAACTTCAACATTGACCCTAAATGCTGGAAGGATTGCTCCACATGGTGCAGTTTAATCCATACTGGAGTTACAGACTTCTATCAGAGGAAAATTGCAGAGGCAGTGCAAAAGAACAGGTGTCATAAATCTCAGGATTACAGCATGTCCTCGTTATTGATCCAGCAAAGCCATGTGGCATCTCCATCAAGTATTCTACAAACAGGTCAGAGCATAAATGGGCCTAATCAGCCACTCACAAAATCATAGGAATCAAACCAGTTAGTGATGTGATGGTCATCTTGAACTCAAATTATTAACAACAATTCATTACTGTTAGGTTTGCTTAGTTGAGCTGTTTTAGAACACTTTGTTATGACACAATGGTCATTGACCCATCCAGATGTCAGATAAGCAGATGTCTCTTATATGAGGCTTTATATTTAGAAAAGTATGTAAATCGTGTCATTAAAAGATCAATTATTGAAAAGAATAGTAGTTGATTATATTGAAAAAGTACTAAACATTGCCAACATGGATTTGCAGTAATGACATGTGCTGATAGAAACTGTATTTTTTACTCCTTATACCAAGATTTTTCTCAACATAAAAAGCAACAAGTTTTTTTTCTGCTGCAACATATTATTTTCTTAACTGGCTGGTCTCGGCCATAAATGTTTGAAAATGAAAGTGGACTGTAAACAACAATTTTTCTTTTTACTTGCAGAATATTAACCTTTTCTAACAATTCTCATCAAGGGAGAGAAGAAATTTTTAACATTGCATATCAAATGTAAGAGGCAGTAACAGTATTGATATATTGTATACTTGTAAATTGCAGTATACTTGCATGTTGAAGTTCAAATTGTAAGGACCAAAATGTTTATAAAATAACATGCAGCAAAATGCACTGATTTCATTTCCTTTACTAGCAGCATCCCTTTAGCGCTTGTCTATCATACCCTTTAGCGCTTGTCTATCATACCATTTCTTTTCCCTTTCCTGTCTGTTCTTTAGGTGACTTGTGAACCTAATTCATATCCCTTAATTTTTTTTTTACCTTTATGGCTATAAGATGCTTAAATTAGTACAGCAATGGAATCTAGTAATTAAAAAGTTAGGAAATTTGCAATCCAGATAATACTATTTTTTAAATATTTAACATGAAAGTATACTGTTTATCACCCTGTCTGCCATGCACTGGCAGATTTGGAATTACAGTCTTCAATTAAAATAAGTATTTAGAAATTTTAACAAATAACTGGCATTTAATGAAAATATTTGAGATTTGGAGCTCAAGATATACATTGGTATTTCATTTAATTTATGATTTACAAAAAAATTTAATCAATTTACAAGAAAAAGGCAATACATACATTAGAGAGAAAAATACAATATTTATCAACATGACTGTAAATATTATATCAAGAAGTCAATGTAAAGTTTGAAGAAAAACAGTATAGGATAGCAAATATCTGATTTAACTCAGGTGTGCCAGCCCTTCACTTAAATTGTTGGCTATAAGTAATTAAGGTAAATAATGTCAGTTATGGATGAACTTAATTTCTGTATTAGCTGATATCTTTGCCATAAGAAAAGGCAAAAGATTGAATTTTTCACCAGAGGTAAGATCATGTGCCTAGGTCATGCATATTACTACCTGTAATTAGTGACTTCATGGTTCATACAGACATTTGAGTCACATCTTGGTATTCTAGTTCTGAAAATTAAGATGTAAATAATGAATGAATCTGTTTATATTTTAGTGTCATGACCCTAATGTCCAGCAAGTAAGGTTATACAATGTAAGCATGAAACCATAAATAGAATGAACAGCAAAAGAGACCCTGATCTGGTATAACATTATGCACTGGCAGATTTATGTCCATATTCTTCAATTAAATTGATCAGAAATTTGTAACAAACAGTTAATAAATAATTAAATGGCAGGTGCTCTTGGAGATGAGAATAAGAAGGAGGAAGGAGGAGGGGGAGAGGAAGACCCAGAAATTGAGGAGGCACGAAGAGAGGCAGAGGAGAAACGGATGGAAAAACACCGCAAAATGGAGGCTGAGAGAGAGGAAATGAGGCAATCAATTCGAGATAAGGTACACTGCATGTCAATCATGTTGTTAATTACATTACCTGATTTGCAACTTCATTAAAGTCACTGCATTTGTAGAATAAAGCTTTTAGTTCACTAACTTGGTAATATATATGAACTTGTAAAAATCCTACATTTTATGTATGGTCATACAGCAGAATTCATTGTCTTCAATTGTAAGCTTTGTATTAGTATACGAACTAACAAAATCACAGAAGCATAATCCCTTCAAAATGCCTTACTTAGAATAGATTCCTGCATGATATATGGAAAATGCTAAAGTATTAATGATTACAATAAAACAAAAGAGAGCAATATTGGAAAATAACAATTTGAATCTAAAGCTAAATGAAATTTGCCTACAAATGGTTACCCTTGAAAAAGTCTTTGAAGTGATCATTGTAAACGGTTTTCCTACAAATGGTTACCATGACAAAATCTTTTGGGTGATGATTGACAACAATTTTCCTACAAATGGTTACCATGACAAAATCCTTGGTATGATCGTTGACAACAATTTGCAATGAAATGAACCTAATCACATCATACAGTCAGTTTATTATTATGTGGTTATTTAACAAGATAAGGCCATATCTATCAACTAGAAATGCCATATACATCCATACCTGGACTACTGTAATGTTATCTGGAAAAACACTTCTTTCAAGAATATTTACAAATTATTCCAATTGCAAATAAAGTTGCAGACCCATCCTAGATATTGCTTAAAACATCCCAATGCAGTGAATGATATTAAAATATAAAAGTTCATGAAGAAATATTTTTGAGAAAGGCTAGACTTAAACACAAAGTCTAAAACAATATGGCTCAATTATATCTCAAGGAACTATTTCATGCTAGAAAGAAAAGGGAACACTCCAAATTTAAGATTAATTGCAAAGCCAACCATCTTGCCATTCCAAAACCAAATAAAGAACTCTTTGGAAAAAGTGTCGATATTTGGGGTCTCTAATTTGAAACAGAAATCCAATGGATATTAGGCAAAGTATAACATAAAAGTTTAATTATAATTTAATTCAGTGGATGAAAGTGAAATCTGTTTGATTTGACATGTACATTATAACTTAAAGTATAAATTCACTAACCTTCTATTTTGTGGTCTCACTAGTTTTGTACTGTATATACACAATGTACCTAGTTGGAGCATATTCATTGCTTTGTCTGTGTGTGTGTGTGTGTGTGTGTGTGTGTGTGTGTGTGTGTGTGTGTGTGTGTGTGTGTGTGTGTGTGTGTGTACATACATATGCTTGTGCTCTGCATGTAAATATGCATATTATAGAAGGCCACAAGGAGGATTAGTTCCATGCAAGTAGTTATGTTCCCACTTTAAATAAAGTCACTATTATTATTATTATTATTATTATTATTATTATTATTATTATTATTATTATTATTATTATTATTATTATTAAAAGTCATTAATGACATGAATACTCAAATATACGTAGGCTGTGGGAAATGACAAGCATTAGATTGGGGGGAAGACAAGCATTAGACTATGGGAAATGACAAACATTAGATTGGGGGGGGGGAAGACAAGCATTAGACTATGGGAAATGGCAAGCATTAGATTGGGGGGTGAAGACAAGCATTAGACTATGAGAAATGACAAGCATTAGATGGGGGGAGACAAGCATTAGACTATGGAAAATGACAAGCATTAGATGGGGAGAGAGACAAGCATTAGACTATGGGAAATGACAAGCATTAGATGGGGGGAAGACAAGCATTAGACTATGGGAAATGACAAGCATTAGATTGGGGGGGAGACAAGCATTAGACTATGGTAAATGATACAAATTAAGCTGTGATAAGCATTAGGCAATGAGTAATGATAAGGATTAGATTGTGAGAAATGATAAGTGTGACCCATGGTACTCCACCAGGTCTGACCATTGCATTATCTTCTCACCTTGGGGAGAGGTGAGACCTTAGCAATATATAATTTAAACATCAAGTCATTTGGTAAACTATAATTTATATCTAAATATGCACATGCTAAAGATGTGTCCACCTCTTCAAGTTCTACACTAGTTTAGCTACATGATTTCAAGATAAAGTTGTCCAATCTAATAATATCTATTAGGTATTCTACCAATTCTATTAAGTTCCCATTCCATATCTGCATGTGTATTTCCCTATTTCTTCCACTCCCCTTACATACAGAATATGATTGGCTGACCCTTACTAATCAAGGTGGGAAAATGGGTCAGCATCATGAGGAATCTAGGTGACCTGGTCATTTTCTTTTTAACCTGTTTCAGACAAATTTATTTGAACTTTTTCTTTTACTACAGTAAAAGCTTTTTGGTCATATATAAGCATTAGATTGTTGGAAATAATAAACATTAGACTGTGAGAAATGATAAGCATTAGTTTATAGGAAATTATAAGTACTGGGTTGTGAGAATTGATTACCATTAGAAACAGTCTAATCTTTATATTGCAGATCAACAGTAAGCCAAAGAAACATTAGTCTAGACAAATAATTCTTAATTGTAAAAGATTTTAAAGATTTTGTTCAGGGTTTATGATCTTCTTACATCAGTATGAACCTTATAATGCAAAATATGTTCTTTTTTATTTCTCCATTTGTGGATTTTGCCTGCTTTCTCTTACCCTGCTTCCTCAAAAACATTCAAAGACACACACAAGGTAAAGGTCATATCAAAATTTCTTTAATCCGCATTTAATGCTTCTCTAGAATATTACTTTTGGACCATTAATTATATTTAATTTGACTTGAATGCTTGTCTGGAATATAACATATGGACCATTTATTATATTTAATGAAGCTATAGCTAGACATATCTAATGAGTAGACAGTATGACACACCCTGACCCTGTTCCTGATCTTATTGAAACTCTTTCCTGATATATACCACATCATTACACTGTCATGCCTATTCAGTCATACCATAAGGTCCAGGTTGATTTTGGTGTGTAATATTTTTACAGTGTCATGCCTATTCAGTCATACCATAAGGTCCAGGATGATTTTGTTGTGTAATATCTTTACAGTGTCATGCTTATTCAGTCATACCATAAGGTCAGGGTTTTTTTTGGTGTGTAATATCTTTACAGTGTCATGCTTATTCAGTCATACCATAAGGTCCAGGTTGATTTTGGTGTGTAATATCTTTACAGTGTCATCCCTATTCAGTCATACCATAAGGTCCAGGTTGATTTTGGTGTATAATATCTTTACAGTGTCATGCTTATTCAGTCATACCATAAGGTCCAGGTTGATTTTGGTGTGTAATATCTTTACAGTGTCATGCCTATTCAGTCATACCATAAAACTTTCTTTAGCCCAGTTGCAAAAAATAAGCTGACATAGGAAATATAAAATATATGTCTGTAGGCATATGAAGCTGATTTGATTTTCATCCTATTATGTCAGTTTTGTTCATTTTGTAAATATTTTTTAAACAAACATTTAGGACAACTGTTGTTTGAATTGATGACAATCTATGCTTGATGCAGATAATTAAAATTTGTTAAGATTTTTTGCATACATTCTTCTTATATAGACAAATTAATCAAATTTTCATTCCATTTTGAACATTTTTTAATTTTTCATTCTTGGTTAGTTTTGTATGCATTAGGCTTAGAATATGTATATCCTGTATGTATACTATTATATTAGAAATGTTGATACTTTAAGAGTGGATGCAACTTGAAAATCATTACTCTTTTCACAGAGTAGGTCACTTTGACCCATATTTTATGCTTCACTGACTTTGGCTAATGTTTGTTTTATGTTTATTTTTCAATCATTGCACACAACCACATATTTTTTGTATGCTATCAAATGAAAATCTTGGTGAGGGAAGGCATCTTGATAAGAATTACTATTTCATTGCTAATGTGGGTCATTATTGTCTATATTTTATGCTTCACTGACTTGGTTAGATTCGTCCTTGATGTTCATTTCTCAACACAGCTAATGCTAAAATTGTGCATTTGTTGATATGCATCTCTGTGTACCACATGCTTACAACATACACAATGTAAGAAGCTCATTGAAACTTACATTTCATCGTTTCATTGCTTACTGGCTTGAGTTATGATTCTGTGTTTATCCTGTGCACACATGTGAATGATGCCAATCAACTGTTAGATATGACTGAATTAGAAAAACAATGTTCTATTAAGAAGGCCATTTATGTTTGTTCAGATTATGCCTGATGTTCCTTGAAATTTGACCACATTACTAAAACTTTTTTAAAAAGCAACAACAAAACTTGCAGTGACTTTAATAAAATTGCTAGATGAATTTGGGTAGATTTTAATAGACAGCATGCAAAATGAAGGCCTTTCAATTTTGCACAAAGATATTGATCAACTAGTCAATATGGCTACTTATACTAAAACTAGAAACACCTTTAATTGACTGGTTGTCAAAAACTGTTGACTAATTGATAGGTTTTCAAAGACTGTTGAACAGTATTTGACAAAATTTTACAAAGGACATTCAGGCTGAAACCATCAAAAGTTTTCACAAATTATGTCAATCCACCAGCCCAAATGGCTGCTATTCCTAACATAAAATAAAAAGTTTAATTTCAGGTCACCAAGTGTCTTTCATTTATCATTTAGGTTAATGTTATTAGAGTGATCTCACACCCACTTTGACCACTTGGTACTTTATTTCTGTTGGTCTTTACTTCCTATATAAAATCTTTATACAGATGGATTTTTACATTTAAACAAAGTATTTATTAGTCACAAAAATGGCACATGCAAATATTGACAATGCATTATGCAATGGTTTTGTCCTGTTGCAGCTGACTGCACATTTACATGCAAATATAGAAGTATCATCTCCTAATTAATTAAGTGGTATAGGTCCTTAGTCTGCATTTATCATCTTTATCATGGTTGAATACAATTTCAGTATGGTTTGAAAAAGAAAGTCCCTGAGGAAGAAGTAGTTGCCCCGGACGCAGAAGGAAGGATTGGACGCAAGCGTAAGACTCCTGCAGAACTGGCTGCTGAGGCAAGCAAAGAGGAGGAGGAGGAAGATGATGATTTGACAAGTAAATTTTCCTCACTATGCTGTTGTATGAACTTTGCATAGAAAATGTAGTAAATAGTACTGTCCGCTTCAGTGCACACTGATTACAAACTGATATTGAATGTATTGAAATCAGAAAATGATTTCAAGATACTGCTGTTTGCTTGCCATTGAACTGCATGTTGAATAACAAAATGGGAATAATGCAAAAAATGTAGACTGTATGTATCTGTATATAAGGTCTGTCCAACTGTAAACAGTGTAGAATCCACTACATAATGCACTTCCAAAGCAGGTTTTATGCCACTTGATTAAAATCATCAGAATACAAGGATTAGAATAGCATTCAAAACTACTGCTACCTGTCCAGTGGTTAAGAACCAGAAATTGTCAGAGTGGACCAGGAAGATTTGTTATGATTTTGCTTATCATTCCAGAAGATCTTGGCCCAGAATTTTGAAACTTAATTTTGGAAAGTGGCATTGACCCTAGTCTTTGGTGCAAAATGCAAGTGTAGATATGGGTCTTAGTAGATTAGGCCAGGGTATATTTTTTTGCTCTTACCATACCCAGGGAGGTGGCATAGAGTGTTACCTATGGCTTTCTGTCACATCATATTATGTCTCCACACAGTAACTTTTGAAGGACTTAGTGGATTAACTTAAAACTGACAGCTTTACATTAAAAAGACTATAGTCAAGTTGGATTTTCACTGTTTTCCAGCAATATTATATGGAGGCACATTCACTGTTTGGTCTGATTAAAACTGAGTTCTCTATCATAGCAGAGATCTTGTGGGCATGGGTATGAAGTCATATTCATTGGCCATTTGATTCATCAATCATATTAGTTAATTAACAGATATGAAAGTGTAAAGCATTTTTTAGAAATTATCATTTTGTAATGATAACTCTCCTAAACATACAGTGCCTTGTTTGATAGATTGTTATTGAGTCAACCGAAAATATGAAAGGTCACCAGAACATGGTGCCTGCTTGATCTTCTGATTGTCAGTTCTAATCAACTGGGCCACTACTTTATTTAAAACTTTGCCATTTTATTTCCTTTATGCTCCTTTTGAAGAGTTTAAGGTTTGAAATCAAATTTGATATGAGACTTCAAATTAGGATCTAGGTACAGTTTGATTTTCACCATTTTAGATTTATGACCCATGCTTGATTAGAATTGTGTCTTTAAATTTCAACTTAATAACGAACGTTTTATCACGGTCATGTTTTATATTCAATTCTTATATCAAGCTTGTATGGAGTTATGGCCCCTTTTTGACATAGAACTAAGATTTTTAATTAAATGACATGACCATGGGCATCCATGACATTTCTAGCTGGCTATTGGTTGGCCTAGATGAATAGTGGTAGCATAGAATAACTCGGTTTTGTTGTAGTTCTTCAACAGGTGTATAAAGTTCATGTATTAAACAGAGAAACAAGTACTTTCAACTAGAAGGGTTTGAGACTAGTCACATTCATTTATTTCTTTTATAAAATTTATGTGCTACTCTTAAAAAGCAAAATTGTATGCTGCAATTTTTGTGTTATTTATATTGAAATGTGTTCTAGAATATGATATGAGTGGTTAAAGAGATATATCAGTGTTCTGTGTTTTCTAATCTCAGAAAGGTGTTAGATCATAATGTGAGTCATAATTAGCTTGTCACTAATTTTCTCTTAAATTATTCATAAATGTGTCAAAGGGTTAAAAAATAAAGTCACAAGCCTTCCAAATGACTGACTGGAGTTCTATGGCTTGACTTTAATCTCCCAATACAAATTTTAAAAAAATTAAGACCTGTTTTCATACAGCAAAAGGTCATATACTTATTACATCATGGCAGAATGGCAAATACAGATGTGTAATGAATAATCAAAAGAAATTATTTCAAAAAGATTTATGGACTTAAATGTTAAGCAATGAAATTACTAGATGAGACAATGTTCATTTAATACATACATGTTCTCACTGACATATTTTCAAAAAATGATAATCATATGAAAATCAACAGAGATGTATGCCAAGAAATATTACAAAGATCATATAATATAGGAATATTATATAATAAAAATTAAAATAAATGTAATTAATTAAACATTTGAAGTCAGGAAAAAAATATACATGCAATATAGACATGAAAACATGACTAGATTTCATCACAGTAAAAGAATGACATCATCATTATAACATGGCAAATGTGAAAAATTATAGTTTCCACAAGTGCTTGTGCACCGGAAGGGGTTACGGTTTAGGGACTTAACACTTATTGTTTGCAGAGTTATTCATACCAACTATTTATTGCAAGGGAAGACAATTTCTAGTCAACCTGACCTGAATAACTAACATTTTCTAGCAATATCTGTGTGTGTTATATACATGTATAAATCAATAAAAAAAAATAATTTTTAAGTTAAAACCATATAAAATGATCCATTTATGAAAGATATATACATGATTGTTTTGGGTTCAATGGGACAAACATTATATAGTCAGGAAGTTATCTTTAGCAAGTGAATATAATTAATTGCTGAATATTATGGTTATACATCAAATAATGAATATGAATAAGTTATTATATTTGTTGTAGGTGTTGCCTCTAATTTATATGTATCATTTAGCTCACAGGCCACTTGTATTAAAAGTTGAAATTTTTTATACACATCTCTTAAAGTATTCAGCAAAATTTGATTAGATTTTTCAGAGTTTATTCTATATGAAAACCCATTTACATTTCACATTTAATGCATAAAGCAGCCAGTCCTACAGTTGCAAAAACCATTGCACAAGCCTTTTATTTATTTGAAACAAATTAATGTGGATCAAATAAATATTATATCCACACTAACTGGCCTATTGGAATTACACTGGATGGAGCCGCAATGGCTTAGTGGTTAGCATGCAGAACTCACAACTGAAAATGCACAGGTTTGAATCATACCATCAGACCAGCCTGAGTCAGCTACCTTGGTGTATCCATCTGCAGGGCAACTTCCATTGGTGTATTCCATGGGCAGGGCAGCTACCTTGGTGTATCCAAGGGCAGCTACCAAAAAGCACATGAAGAATTAATTACAATTTGATCAAGTATTCTTTTCTTCAGTGTATTCCTTTTAAGGACAATCCTTGGGGAAATGTTGGAGCATTGAACTTTCGGACAAATGGAAATCAGTATATAAATATGGTTCTTGCAATCCAAAACCACCAAAAGATACATTGATATGAATTTTCAAGTGCTATACTTAGTTGAATAACTGTTCACAGGGTTGATGCATATAAGAGTACAGGACATTCTGCCCTGTCATCCCCAGGGTTGTTACATAGAAGAAATGTATGGGACCTTGTGCCCATCATCCCAGATGTTGCTTTTTATAAAAGTGCATGACATTGTGCCCTGTCACTCCCAAGGTCATTAAATAGGAGAAGTTTAGGACTTTGTGCCCTATTATCGCCAGGTTCATTACAAAATAGAAAAAGCAAAGGAAATTGTTCTGTCATCACCAGGGTCATAACAAGATAGAAAAAGCAAAGGACATTGTGCTCTATCATTGCCAGGGTCATTAAATGGAAAAAGGATAGGAAACTGTACCATATCACCCTCAGAGTTGTTACAGAGAAATATATAGGAAACTGTACCATATCACCCTCAGAATTGTTAAAGAGAAAAGTATACATAACTGTGCCATATCACCCTCATGTTTGTTACTGATAAAAGTATAGGAAACTGTGCCATATCACATTCAAGGTTGTTACAGAGAAATATATAGGAAACTGTGCCATATCACCCTCAGGGTTGTTACAGAGAAAAGTATACATAACTGTGTCATATCACCCTCAGAGTTGTTACAGAGAAAAGTATAGGAAACTGCCATATCATCCTCAGAGTTGTTACAGAAATAAGTACAGGAAACTGTGCCATATTACCCTCAGAGTTGTTACTGAGAAAAGTATAGGAAACTGTGCCATATCTCCTTCAGGGTTGTTACAGAGAAATATATAGGAAACTGTGCCATATCACCCTCAGTGTTGTTACAGAGAAACATATACATAACTGTGCCATATCCCCCTCAGAGTTGTTACAGAGAAAAGTATAGGAAACTGTGCCATATTGTCACCACGGTCATCAAATTGAAAAGTTTAGGAAATTGTGCCCTGTCACCCCCATTTCTGTTACACAGAAAAGTGTGAGACATTGTACTGTTGAGGTTCATTACATATAAATGTATAGGAAATGATGCTGTCATCACCTTTTTATAGAATAATATCCAAAAGATTATTCAAGATGCATAAAATTTACACAGGTGAAAGATCAGACTTTTCTCATTAGGTACAAGACAAGTATATGTTGGTGAATAAATATTTTTACTAGAGCAATTTTTTTTTTACCTCAGACTGGAATTTCAGCTTAAAAAGTCTGCAAACCTGACACCTAGTGAAGACATTAGTGATTTGCCTTTAGTTGCAAAACTGTAATGACTTTGCAAGGCATCATACCCATGCAATGATGTTATCATTTTATTTCATAATATTGTCCTTGCAATTACGAAAATTGTATACATTTTTAATATTTAAGAAAAGATAAACATGATAGTCACATCACAGCACGCAGATTCTGTATGGAGTCCATATGCTACAACATTCTGAGATATCAAATATGTTATTAATAATGTAATCATTATTTCAGGCAATGTTGTAAACATTAATTTTATAAAAGCTGACAATTCCCAATCGCATTGCAGTGCAATCACATACTTAAGTAGATTATTTTTAGATTTATTTGAAAAGAGTTTCCAACAGTTTCTAGTTGTAATGCATTGTATTCCAGTTAGATCCTTTGTTGGATATGTTTTTGAGCATTAATTGTGGGGCACAGGAGACTGCAGGCTGGTATCTTCTCTAGTTAGATTTGTTTTTGGGCATTAATTTGTAAGAGAGGAGACTTGTAGATCCTCTTGTCCAATATATTTGTGAGTATTAATTGTGTAAAATAGGAGACTGTTGACTTGTAAATTATTTTCTTAGCTATGTATTTGAACATTAATTATTGGTGAGATGAGACTGTAGGCTTGTAGAACCTCTAGTTTCATATGTTTTTTGAGAAATAATTGTAGGAGAGAGGACAATTTAGGTCTGTGTTTGAAATATTAATTTTGGGAGAGTGGACACTGTATACTAGCAGAAAATCAAGTTGGATGTACTTCTGAGTTTTTATTATAGGAGAGAAGAGACTAAGCTTATGGATCCTTAAGTTACCTGTGTTTTCAGCATTAATTAATTGTAGAAGAGAGAGGGAACACTGGAGGCTTAGATGTGTTTTTGAGCATTAATTGTGAGTAAGGGAACACTGGAGGCTTTGATGTATTTTTGAGCATTAATTGTGAGTAAGGGAACTCTGGAGGCTTTGATGTATTTTTGAGCATTAATTGTGAGTAAGGGAACTCTGGAGGCTTAGATGTGTTTCTGAGCATTAATTGTGAGTAAGGGAACACTGGAGGCTTAGATGTGTTTCTGAACATTAATTGTGAGTAAGGGAACTCTGGAGGCTTAGATGTGTTTCTGAGCATTAATTGTGAGTAAGGGAACACAGGAGGCTTAGATGTGTTTCTGAACATTAATTGTGAGTAAGGGAACTCTGGAGGCTTAGATGTGTTTCTGAGCATTAATTGTGAGTAAGGGAACACAGGAGGCTTAGATGTGTTTCTGAACATTAATTGTGAGTAAGGGAACTCTGGAGGCTTAGATGTGTTTCTGAGCATTAATTGTGAGTAAGGGAACACTGGAGGCTTAGATGTGTTTCTGAGCATTAATTGTGAGTAAGGGAACACTGGAGGCTTAGATGTGTTTCTGAGCATTAATTGTGAGTAAGGGAACACAGGAGGCTCCTTGTTGAAATTGATATTGGAGACTATCAGACTTACAGAGACCTTCGTAGTCCAAATTAAAATCATCCAAACTCTAGGAAGTGATAAATGAAGTCCACCAATGCCATATTGAATAAGGAAGTATCCAACTCAGTTCAAATAGCAGATAAATGAAGTTCAAGTGATCATTGCAAATAAAGTTATTCCATAGCTAGATATATAAATGAAGTTCAAGTGATCATTGCAAATAAAGTTATTCCATAGCTAGATATATAAAATAGGAATTTGCTTAATTCGTGTGTTGCTATATTAATTTCAAAACAAGCCAACAGATTAAAGACATTGATGATTTATTACTGTTGCATAGCAGTGTATGCAAGCAATTCCAAATGCAACACAGGAATTTTAATTTAATAGCTTGTTGTTGTTGTTGTTAATGCCATTTCGCAGTACAAGATAGGCTATACATTGTGACCAGTAAAACTGGTAGAGGAAGAATCCTAGAAAACTGTTAAGAACCACTGACCCACAGGAAGCTACTGGCAGCTTTCTCATATACTCACTTTAGCCAAACCTGAGATTCAAACCCATGTAGACAGAGGTGAGATGGCAGTAATTAGTAAAGGCAGCACTTTAGACCGCCTGGAGTCCATAGTTTTTTGTAATAACGAAAGTATACTTCTTCAGTAAGGCCTTGTTAAAGTAGCAATACAAAATTATACAACAGTGTATAATTAGATGAAAACATCAAAACAATGGTTGATGCTAATCAAATAATTTATTTGCATTTTTATATCTGACAAAATCAGTCTTAGATAGGGGTACAGAAATCAATTGCTCATTGTCTAATTAGCCACAGCTTCTATGGATACAACCAATGAAAGCTGACAGTATTTGTTTAAGTAATATCTTTTGATGGTTACATAAGAATGGACTTCATTGGGTGTCGGATAGGGCTTCTCCAATTAATAATTTGTTGTGAACAATTGCAGGACTCTTTACCATAATGCACAACTGTATTGAATTATCCACAGAATGTCTGGATGGACCATTTTATTATAAAGCTAGGGCTTTAATCATGAAAAGTTGAATGAAAGGTCAACAAAACAGGGTAGAACTAAGCTTGACTATGATAGGTAATATGATGAAAAAGAAAACTGGAGTTCAAAAGATTTCTGGGTGCAGGAATTCTTTACCTCAAGGACAACAAAGATAGAATAATCACATCTTGCAATAGATACCCCTCAACTTAAGACAAAAGCAGTTAATTGTTTGTCTGACAGGTTATCACAACTAAAGACACTTTTAACAGGCCAAAAAAGTGCAAAACACATTACATATCAGTTAAAATTTGATAATAAAAAGGCCAAATCAGATTAAAAAAAAGGTTGTGATCAACAAAAACAATGTTAACCAAACTGAGCATTACAAAAACCTGTTTAATACAGCATATGCCATAACAAAACACAAGAATATATATATATATATATATATATATATATATATATATATATATATATATATATATATATATATATATATATATATATATATATATATATATATATATATATATATATATATATATATTTATACCCACTCCACATTCCAACAGGAATTTAATAGGGAAAAATTTTATTATTTATTCTTCTTAATTTACTTTGTCCAAAGGTTGTAGGACATGGAAACACTCCGCTGTCTGAGTAAATGATGCAGAATTACTGTAAACAGTGACATTTCTTCTGTATGATATGAACTCCTTTATTCAAGATGGATAAATAGATCTTTTTAGTACATAATACCCCTTTTGTAGGCTGCCATTTACCACCAAGACCTTAATTTGTTTATATTTTATACACTACTGATCATAATGGTTGGTAACCATAGAGAACCCATATCATAATCATGAATTTTTACCCAATTCTTCAAGACTCTTAATGATTAAATAATAGTTTCTCCCTTTTGTAATGTTATTGCCAAAGTTTTTTTTCACCTTGGCAATAAGATAAATTATTGTATAACAAGTCTATCTTTAGCTTTTTCCACTGTAGAATATGCATGTGTAACAAGTCTATCTTTAGCTTTATTCCACTGTAAAATATGCATGCTTTATATATTGTCAGCAAAATTTTTCAAACCAGATCTTCATAAAAGAAATCAAGTTCCTGCCAAGGAAGCCTTTTGTTAAATTGCTCTCAGAAAGGAAATGTCTAAAGCTGGTTTCATTTAATTAATCATGGCATCCTTTATCCCAGAGATTGTTATTATAGTCATTACTCAAGGAAGTTTTACTTCCTGAGGTGGGTTAAGATTTCAGGGTTCTATTTTGTCTTGTCATCTCCAGACTTTTTCCCCAGAGGATTGATCTTATTTCAAGATTTTCTACAATGGAAAACTTTATCAATAAACTCATCTACTGTATGTACTTACTTGTAAGTTAAGTCCAATGCAAATTGCACAGATCCAGATTTGCCATTACATAAAGTGTAGGCAGGTCTGGGTCTATGCAATTTAATAAGAGTAAGCAGTTGAACAAACAATATAGACCCTGATCTGCAGGTGCATTATGCTTCAAAAGATAAGGATCTTTATTTTTCCAGTTTAATTTGACTGGTCAATGCAATTTGTTCAGAGCAATCAGTAGAGCAAATGACATAGACCCTGATCTGCCAGCAAATGACATAGACCATAATCTGCCAGCAAATGACAGACCCTGATCTGCCAGCAAATGACAGACCCTGATCTGCCAGCAAATGACATAGACCCTGATTGGCCAGCACAATATGTGAGAGAAGATCAGAGTTTCTGTTGTTTGTAGTTTGACTCATCTTATATGTGAGTATATATGGTATTCATTGGCAGATGATGCCTCCTTCATGGTACTAGTCTAATGCTGGATAATATTTAGGCCGATCAAAAGATTACACTGGTACATTTAACAAAGACTTCCAATTCTGGAGTAACATGTAGTACTAGAAATGATGAGTATAGTTCTTATTACATAGGGCCAGTGACTGTGCTTTGACATCAGGTTGGTTCTATTCAGTTGAAACAATAGAACTGATTCTAATTTACTGAACATTATATGATGAAAGGTCTGAGTCTATGCTCTGCATTGAGAACTTCTTTATACTCTTGTCCCTCACTGTAAGATACCTCATTATAATGATCTCACATACAATACTGTACATTTTTATTCCTCCCATGAACAGCATTATGGTGAGGGACTGCTGTACTATGTGTAATATACCCCAGTATAAGGTCACCTCACATACAGTATAACACTTGTATGGCTCCCTTGAAAGCATTATATTGAGGGATTGTCATACTGTATAATGTATATCCATCTCAGGTGGCTTCAGATATACCACAGTGCACTTGTAAGACTCCCCCGAACAGCATTATATTGAGACTGCTCTACTCTGTATAATGTACCATTATGACTCTGTAATCTTAAAATAAGTAATAGAAAAGAGTGAGAAGAAGCAAGCATTTTAAAATTACCAATTTATTTCCTTAAAATACTAAGTAAAAAATTAAAAAAAACTTACTGTATTGTGAATTAAATCCCAAATAATCATAAATTTACTGACACTAGTCTTAATTAATAATATTTTGAAATAAACTTTAGTGGTATTCCAAATAATTTCCAATGCTGAAGGTGTTGATATTCCTGTAGTGACTGACAGTCTCTAATGTACTAAAATACTAATGGCCTGAATTGTAACTATGTGTCATCAGTCTGTTCTTGAATATTATAATCCAATGTTTCTTTGTTTGAATTCATTATAATTCCCAGTTAATGTCTCTGTTCAAGAATATGTTTGAGCACTTTTGTATTTCCAGTTAATAAATAATTTTGAATAAATAAATTCCAGTCAGAATCAAATACTGAACACAGAAAATGATTCTGCTTCAAGATCTAATAGCACAAATTAATATTTTCTATAAAAAAAGATTATATACAAAAAATTAAGACTCAGAAGAAGAACCAAGCTGTCAGACAAATGATAATTTCCAGTACAATCCAAGCTATAATTAGACAAGGTCTATTACTAAAGTTAAAGAAGGAACATGGTAACCATAATGTCCTCGACTCAGACCAAGATAATGATCCTAATATTGAGCCTACACTCACAAAGAAATATAAACTATGTAAGTTGTTTACAGAAATTAAAAAAATGAATGATTCTGGTCAGGTAGATAATAAACTTGATTTTGGACATGTTAGGGTTCAAAATATGATTTTAAATAACATAACATATAATAAATTAAAAAAACTAGCAAATAATGCAAATTAAATACAAAAAAGTACCCCAGCTTAGGTGACCTTATTATAACACAATACAGTTTTATGACTTCCTTGAACCGAATCCTTGTGTGGGATCACTATGTTGTAAGGCTTTCTATAAAGAAATCAATCATGAGGACAAACAGCCAGTATAATGTACAGTGAGCTTCTCACTGTATTGCTGTTGAAAAGAGCCCACAAAATGTACCTTAGGTAAAAAAAATATTTCTTCTACATTATGTAATGAGATCCCTGTCGATGCATAAAATGGACAATGGTATAAAGATGCACTTTATAGATTAGGCAGACTGTAGCTAAATCATTATTTGAAATTTGAAATTGTAGTATATTAAAAAAAAAATCTTTGGACCAGTCAAAGAGTAACAGTATGTAACTTACATTTGATAGGAGGAAGTAGAATATGCAGTCTATATGCTGCAAGCTCTGAACACTCTGATGTCATTCATTTAATGTACCTTTAACATTACACCTATATAAATCTGAAACTTTATGCACATTTTCACTAATAACTCACCATTATAGTTTGTTTTAGTATAAATTAATAGAAATCAGCATAAATATAATACTTGAATCATAAAACTTGTTGCAATATTGAATTAGTATGCTAAATGAATTTGAAGGGTAATTATAATGTAAAAATGTTATAGTTACATTGCTCACAATATTGCCATTTCTATTTATTCCTTTTTGGCAGTCTAGAAAAAGATAATGTGCAAAATTAGGGCATGTTGATAAAGTGCATGGTATTAAACATGAGTCAAGTCACAGATCAGTTGGCTTCCAGTTATACAAATTTAAATTCTATTGACCACATGTCCATATGACCTTTTCTATATATCAAAGTAAGAACTCTTGTGCATCAATAAATACCAAAGGAGAAAAAGGATGGATTTAATAGCTGTATAAGAATCAGCAGATATTCACATTCAATCTGAATACATACTACAAATATTCAAATTGAAAGATTTTGGCACTATTTCCAAACTTGAATTGAGCATATGTATACTGAATTTTAAATTTGTCATATTACTAGAAATCTTGGGTGGGGTTTCATCTTAATAAACTTCTAACTTGTAAATTTTCAATATTGTTAATATATTGGAACATATGATATTTTCAGCTTTTTTAAATACTTTATGTTGTCTTCCAGAAAATGATGTCCACCTTAAAAAACTGTTGTGTAAACATACCTTGTAGTGTTTTTATTTTCATTTTGCTGCACTGCATGCTTTCACGTTTTGTGTTTACATGCACTGCAAGCATTCACATTGTGTGTTTACATGCACTGCAAGCATTCACATTTTGTGTTTGCTGCAATGCAAGATTTTCTGTTTGTATTTAAGTTAGAAGTTCCAGGTGTAAATATTCTCTTCTATGGATGTCAGCATAGTTAACATTTATTTTTTTTAAGTGTTATGCTTCAACAGTTTTTTAATTACTTAATACATAATATCCACATAGTCTTATGATATCCATTTTACAATACATAATATCCACATAGTCTTATGATATCCATTTTACAATACATAATATCCACATAGTCTTATGATATCCATTTTACAATACATAATATCCACACAGTCTTACAATATCCATTTTACACTTTTGTTTGATAAATGTAGAGAAACAAATGTCTTTTAGGGATGAATAAAATAAGATGAGAGCACAACACAAGGGATTTGTGAATCTTTAATTAAAATAAAATGTAGCTCATACTATCTTCATTAATACTGAACAAAATGATCTTTGTTCTATAGTGAATCCTGTCATGGATAAGTGTATTATAATATATAAATAAATAATGACATTTGTTTTTGTTAGATATAGTATCAGAAGCAAACTTGATGTCTTTTCCACTTTTGATTTAGAATATTGCTTTAATTAGAACTGTATACTGTATAATTTGCTCATGCTGTGTACATGACATCAGAAAGCATGGACCCAGACCAGCTGTCACATGATTTACCTGCAGATCACAGTCAGCAGTGTGTTCTAATAATGACTTCAAATGAATATAGTATCAACTGCAATCCTATGGCTCCACTGTCCACATTTTGATTATGTGTATGTGGTCAATAATTCTTATCAATACATAAGCAGGATCGCAGGGTGTAACACTCAGCAGGATTGCAGGGTGTAACACTCAGCAGTAGGATAGCAGGGTGTAACACTTAGCAGGATTGAAGGGTGTAACACTCAGCAGGATTGAAGGGTGTAACATTCAGCAGTAGGATCACAGGGTGTAACACTCAGCAGGATCTCAGGGTGTAACATTCAGCAGGATTGCAGGGTGTAACACTCAGCAGGATCGCAGGGTGTAACACTTAGCAGGAACACAGGGTGTAACACTCAGCAGGATCTCAGGGTGTAACACTCAGCAGGATTGAAGGGTGTAACACTCAGCAGGATTGAAGGGTGTAACACTCAGCAGGATTGAAGGGTGTAACACTCAACAGGATTGAAGGGTGTAATACTCAGCAAGATTGCTTGGTGTAACATTCAACACTAGCCTGCAGGAGCTTGATTGATTTTGTAAATATTTTCTTCATTTTAAACATTGCTTGTCATATATGAAAATAACTTATTGTATGGCATGTAGTCCATCAGCTAGCATATTTCATTAATCAGTAATTGAAGATTACAAGAGGTCTGTATAGAAGGTGAAAGTTAAGAATGAAAGCCAGTGGTTTTTAATGTTCTTTTCCTTTTACAATACAAATATAGTAAATATTTATGATTATGTGGCAGATGATATTTGGTTTTATTTTTTTAAAATCCAGTTTTAAAATAATTAAAGCAAAACGTATCTTGGTTAAACATTTAGCAATTAGCCAGGATGTATAAAGCAGGAGGATGTATAAAGCAGGAGGGTGTATAAAGTAGGAGGGTGAGCAACATTGGAGTAGGTTAAAGACAAGGATAAAGAAAGAAGATGAAATGAAAAATTGTCAATTAAAATGTGTACATATTGTGCACAATGTTGAGAAAATTGTCAGAAAAATGAGGGACAAAAATAAATGGAAAGGAACAAAAATCACAATTAAATTTTTAAAATAATAAAGATATTACAGGTATTACTAAAAATATCAAGACATTGTGATTATATATTAATATACAAGTCTGGTCCAACTACAAACAGTATATACTCTGATTTTCCCTTGCATAAGATAGCAACAGATCAGGGTCAGTATTGTTTTGATGAACTAATTACTCCTAACTCTCTGCATAGACCCAGATCTTTTGTTGCATTATGGGTAGCAGGTATGGATCTATGCAGTTTACAGTTGGAGAATAGACCCATATCTGCCATCATATAATGCACTTTAAGGTCATGGTCAATGGTCTTTGTATGAATTTATGAGTAGAAAAAGTGCACAGATACTGATTGATGATTAATTACACAATGGGACATCTGGGTGTACACTGTTTGGAGTTAGATGCATGCTTTACATGGCTAATACAGGTGGGTACTCATTATATCCTGTTACTGCCCTGAATTCTTGCCTTTGTCTTCATCAATGTTTTTGCAATTTTCTGTTATTCTCTGTTCTAAGGGATTATTATTCTCCTAAGTGTTGTTTTGTGGGGTAGGGCCTGAGCTAAAGGCAAGGGCACTATACTTTGATAGACAACAATATAGGACAAAAGTTCCCAAGGGATTGTTGTCTTGTGGGGTAGGGCCTGAGCTAAAAGCAGGGGCACTATACTCTGATAGACAACAATATAGGACAAAAGTTCCCAAGGGATTGTTGTCTTGTGGGGTAGGGCCTGAGCTAAAAGCAAACATTTCCCAAAGGAGATGGCAGCAATAAGTCTAATTCATTACATTATGTCTCCACTTATAGTAACATTTATAGTAACATTTTTTATGTATTGTATGTTCCTGAGTCAAACATATATACTCATCCCATCTTTTCAAGTGAAAATGGTTATCATACTTTGTCATGTTATATGGATTTTTTTGGCATCATCTGATCAGTGTACACTCTGTACACACATATATGTCTGATCAGTGTACAGTCTATACTCACAAGTCTGATCAGTGTACAGTCTATACTCACCTATAAGTATGATCAGTGTACAGTCTATACTCACAAGTCTGATCAGTGTACAGTCTATACTCACCTATAAGTATGATCAGTGTACAGTGTATACTCACCTATAAGTATGATCAGTGTACAGTGTATACTCACCTATAAGTATGATCAGTGTACAGTGTATACTAACCTATAAGCATGATCAGTGTACAGTGTATACTCACCTATAAGTATGATCAGTGTACAGTGTATACTTACCTATAAGTATGATCAGTGTACAGTGTATACTCATCTATAAGTATGATCAGTGTACAGTGTATACTCACCTATAAGTATGATCAGTGTATAGTCTATACTCACCTATAAGTATGATCAGTGTACAGTCTATACTCATATATAAGTCAAGTCCATCTGCAAACTGCACAGATTCAGATCTGCTGTTGTGCTGACAAAGCAGGGTCTGTGCAGTTTGTTAGGATTAATCAAAGGAACAAATGTGGACCCAAATCTGCAGGCACATTTTGCTGTGGAAAAACAAGGTTTATCTTGTTTGTGGTTTGAGTTTATAATCGACTTATATGCAAGTATAGATGATATATGTTGGATTCATCCTGTTGGTTTGCAAATTTTAAAAAGCTGTAAATTATTTGGCTCTTTTTCAAATACTTGGTGTAAGCTGTCATAAATATTTCAGACTTCATTGATCTCATATTATTACACATGAAGCTAATATTTTGTTTTATAACCTTTTTAAAGATATTAATTGATGTATTTAACTTTTTCATTGTACAACTGTAATACAGCAAATGTCATTATTTACACACATTTAATTACTATGCTTTTGCATTCCTTGAATTATAATCACATTGAAAATGCAATACATGTTAACATGAGATACCTTTGTTATTGTTAAGTTGCTTTGTTTTCTATTTTTTATATTTAGTTATTAGTTTTATAAAAAAAATAAAACTTTATTTATATTGGTAAATTGTATGTAGTCATAATTTATGCATATGCTTAATTTATTACTTCAAGGACATATTTAGTTCACATGTTACAAATATTTCTCTTTTATCAGAAACAAAAAATGTACATATGCACACTTCTTTTTTCAATTATTATGTAAGTAGATCTAATTAATAGTACTGGCAGATCTAAATGATACAAATAGATCTAATTCATGATACAAGTAGATCTAACTAATGATACAAGTAGAACTAATTAATAGTATTGGCAGATCTAATTAATGATAGAAGAAGATCTAATTAATAGTACTAGCAGATCTAATTATTGATACAAGTAGATCTAATTAATGGTACAAGTAGATCTAATTATTGATACAAGTAGATCTAATTAATGGTACAAGTAGATCTAATTAATGGTACAAGTAGATCTAATTAATGGTACAAGTAGATCTAATTAATGATACAAGTAGATCTAATTAATGGTACAAGTAGATCTAATTAATGATACAAGTAGATCTAATTAATGGTACAAGTAGATCTAATTAATGATACAAGTAAATCTAATTTGTGATACAAGTAGATCTAATTAATGATACAAGTAAATCTAATTAATGATACAAGTAGATCTAATTAATGGTATAAGTGGTTCAAATATAAAACTTGAGCTGATTTAACTCATACTCATTTTACAGAGTTTGTGTGAGAGACTTTTACTGCAAATAAGTGAGCACATACAACTTTTTTCTTGAAAATCAAAACTAAGTAGCATGTCATCCATAAATTTTAATGGCTATAAAGTTTTGAAATCAGGAATCTTCAAAATTTACAAAACATGAATAAATTGATTTACAGTATTTAGATTTTTTGATGATATCTAATACTTCAGTATATTCACCTTAAAGAAATACCTGAATGTTCATTTTTTCTTAGTATAATTTTCTTAATGCATGTAATTTCATCAAGACTACCAGTACAAAATGCTTCAAATATGGTGTAACTATTTTCCTTCAAGTTTGTATGCAATTTTTTTTTACACATCCATACTGAGCTAAAAAAAAGTTTAAACTCTTTACCTTTGTTGGTCAAAAAGAGATCTACATGTGTTAGTTTAAACAAATCATATGGTAGGCCATGGATGCTTTTTATTTATTGCAGTAGATATACATAGTCTCCTAAGACATGCCATTTCAGACAGCCATTTTCCTTATTTGTAAATATTTGTATTCATTACTATATATTTCACAAAGAATCTCATATAAAAGCTGTTTTGTTTTTGCTCATAGATAAATACATTTTTATAAAAAGTTTCAGGTTTTAGGACCCTGTTTAGAATTCTTTAGTATTCACCTTTACCATCCATACATCTGCAAGTCAGTTCATGTGTCCATTAAATCAAATTTTGTAACAGCATTTTCCATCCATACATCTGTCAGTCAGTCTTTGTGTCCATCCAGTCAAATGTTGTGATTAGCAATTTCCATCCACACATCTGTCAGTGGTGTGGATTAAATCAAACTTTGTAACAGCATTTTCATTCATATATTTTTTAGTTGTTATGCATCTAGGCTCTTAAAATAAGTAACAGAAGAGTGAAAACAAGCTTTGTAAATTTTAACAGATAATTTATTTCCCTAGACTACAAAGTGAAAAATGAGAATTAAATCCAAAAATAATCCAAGAATTAAAGACACAAGTCCTAGTAATAAAAAGTCCTGAATACAACTCAGTTCAAGTCTTGAAGAGATCCAAAATTGAAGGTCATGATGTGTCTTTTATAGTCTATGAAGTGCTGAGTATTAACAGTCTCTTGTTGAATTACAGAAATATTATTCAAGGTGTGAATTCAGTAATACAACTTAAAGTGCTAGATGTGAAAGCAGAACTGATAAAATCCTTAGTCACAAGATAATATAGTTCTATGCTTAACCTCAAGTCACAATAAGCATTTTCATAAAACAACCATTACCTAATGGAAAATAATTTTCTAGAATGATCTAATGAGCCTTGTTTATTTACAACACAGTAGCCTGCAAAATTCACTTACAAATCTCCAAAACCCCGCCCCAGATCAACATATTTACACCTTCTTGTTTACATGAATAATAATCCTGATAGCTCATACTTATAGAGAATAATGAAGCTATTATTAGTTGTTTTACATAAATGAAATTTAAACTTTTTTTAAAATCTCAATCAGGTCAGGAAGAAATGAACTCAGTTTTGGACATGATGAATTCCAGCAAACAATGATACATTACATAACATGTAATGAAATAGAAAAAAATTAACAGACAAACAATTACATTAAATATATGTAATACAGTCAGTCTATGTGTCTATTCAATCAAGTTTGTAACTTGCATTTTCCATCTATACATCTTTCAGTCAGCCCATGTGTCCATTAAATCAGACTTTGTAAATAGCAATTTCCATCTATACAATCTGTCAGTCAATCTATGTGTCCATTAAATCAGACTTTGTAAATAGCAATTTCCATCTATACATCTGTCAGTCAATCTATATGTCCATTAAATCAGACTTTGCAAATAGCAATTTCCATCTATACATCTGTCAGTCAATCTATGTGTCCAATTAAATCAGACTTTGTAAATAGCAATTTCCATCTATACATCTGTCAGTCAATCTATGTGTCCATTAAATCAGACTTTGTAAATAGCAATTTCCATCTATACATCTGTCAGTCAATCTATGTGTCCAATTAAATCAGACTTTGTAAATAGTATAGCCCTGAAATCTTTACATATCTTATATGGCTGGTGACTTGCTTATTACATGTGGATGTGCCTATCTAGCTCAGAATATATGGTTATTTAAAAAATGAATGAGATCCACACAAAAAATAATGACATGATTTTGTTTCACATTGACTGAACTAGTTAACACCCATGAGGCCAAATGTCTTATATAATTTTGATCAAACTTGTATCCTAGGCTTATATGATCAAAATCTCTCATGTGTTTTATGAGTGAAAACCATGAATATTAATGAAGTGATTTTGCATCAGATTGTCAGAACTTGTTACTGACTCATTGATTTTGAGTAAACATGGTAAATACAGTTGAATCAGTGAGGTCTGTGATGAGTGCAGTAGGAGTAAGATATGTCATCTGATTCACTGAGCTGTCAACATGTCAGATTATTTCTTAGATTTTTATCATACTTGGTAAATGTGCTTGTACCAGCAAGAGATCTAGTGAGTTTTATTGTGAGTAAGATTTGTGCAAAATTCAGCACAATTAGAATCAATTTATATGATACTGACATTTGACAGTCATAAGTTTAGAGTGACTCACAGTTTTGAAAGCAGATTCAAAAATTTAATTTTAGAACACTTGATGCATACATTTCAGTAGAACAGTTTATACAAATTAACAAAATAATACAATGTTGGGATAGTAATGAATAATTTTTAATTTATAATGAAAGGAAAGGTATAAATATATAACAAGAAAAACTATAATTAGTTTAATAAATGGCCAAAATATGAGTTGAAAACTCAGTGAATTGTCTTGAGGCACTTATATAATGATGCATTGTGAGTGAAAAAAAGATATAGTAACAGAAAAAACATTTGGTTTGATGCACTGATGTCAGAAACAATGTACAATTGCACACTAGCATGAAATATTTGCAGTGTTGTAGTTAAGGAGCAACATTTGATGTTTGTTTGCATCTTTTTGGTAAAATGTCTAATTTTATAAATTTCCTGAGAATTTTTCTAAGCTAAAACTTTACCACATTTTCATGTTTGAAATATTTGGAAACAAGTTTGATATGTTTGGTAAAATAGTTTGAAATTTGTTATGGTGCCATGTTAAAGTGTTTGAAATTTCTGTAATTACATGTCATGGTGTATTGTTTATTATTGTAAGGTAGTTTATATACTCAATACCATTACTTACAATTTGTAATTTCTATTTTGTATCTTTAGTTTTTAGTCAAACAATGCCTCAATGTTTCTCTACTGAAATACTTCCAGATTTAATTACAAAGAGTAAAGTAATTTCAAAGTCTAAAATAAAATTGATTGCAAGCAAGAAACTGAATTCTAATTTTAATTCTTGTGAAAACAATGTAACTCAGTAGACCACAAATTAAAATGTCACCTGTGACCATCCAAAGTACTGTATAAAACCAATTATGAATTATAGATTCTGTATCTTAACTGATTCTTTCTATTTGGAAAGACATTCCATTAGACTTGTAATACAGGTAAAATCAGCATGATATAAAGTTTGGGACAACATACATATAGAGTGATTTCCTAGAATACTAATCAGCATTAGTGAAAATGGGCAACTGTTAAATTATGCATGTCAGATGAGTCAGCTGCTATATAAGTTAGCGGGGTCAAATGTTAAGTTACACAAGTCCAATGAACAATAATGGGCCCACATGATCCTCTTCTTTAGCTGTGTTTTAATTTAAATCTCCTTGATAGGAATTGCATACAAATGATGCTTCATTCTTCTCATAGAGAAATTAAATTCATTCACTTTGTGAAATTTTAGGTTTGGTATGGGAACTTTGTGAACACAGTTCAGCAGACATTGCTTGACCTAGGAAACTAGGAAAAAACTTTAATTCATCAATATATTTAGATGTCTTGATTAGAATTTTGTATCATTATATTGAGTTTTGCAAATTATATTGGATTTTGAACTATCTGGATGCACTGGGGGCATAGTTGTTTCGCAGATACTTTCCATTACCAATTTTAAGAATAATCATAGCACTGTTGTTCACATTTTTATCTCATCTATTCATAGGTCTATTGACCATCTTCCACTGTCAGATATCAAACCTTCATCCATTTTTCAGCACAAGATTGTTATCGCTCCTTTAAAGAAGTTTCTTATAAAATTGCCATGAAATTTTACAAACATTCAATGACAATGTCTAGTTGGTCAGAATGAAAATGAAGCTGCTTAGACATCCAGTATGGCTACCACTCAGCCATCTTGAGAACTTTTTAATCATATCTGAATGAATAGTCTTATCAACATGGGATTTTCACTATAGATGTTTTATGATGGCTTGTTGGTTTAAAATATAAATGGTGCTGATCTGACATCCAACATGGCCAATGTGACAGCCATCTTGAAATCTTGTTATTGCTGCTGCTCGTGAAAAAAGTTCTATTCATAGCTTTTTCACCAAAAGACATTTTATGATGTCCTGTTGGTCCTAAATCCCCAGACAAATTATGTGGCTGCCACTTTGGCCATCATAATTTTGTTGGAACTACTTTTGAATACATGGTGATATCAACATGGGAGTCTCACTAAAATATTTTTTTTTTATGTCTAGTTGGTTCTAAATCAAAATGGTGACAATATGCATCAGGTATGGCCACTACAGCAGCCAATTTTAAAATCATCTTATTTCTACTCTTTTTGATCAAAAAGTCTTTTCATCATTTTGTTTTCATCAGAAGACCTTTATAATATCTTGTCAGGCTTACAATAAAATAGATCTGCTTGATCAAACATCCAATATGGCCACTACCTGGATCAAACATCCAGTTGGCCATATTCAAAATGTTATCATTTTTTTTTCTGAACTGATGTATGGTTTTTACTAAAACTCTTATATGATATGTACTTGGTCCAAAATGAAAATGATGCCAGTCTGTTGACCACCACTGCAGGCATTTTGAAAATCTTGTTATATGGATTCATCTTGAATGTAAAGTCACATTGGCATGTTGTAGATCTAGACTATGTATCAACAATTTGCTCTGTATTTTTCATACCTTGTTCAAGATGAAATCTTCATAATCTTTAATGACAGCTGTTAAAATTTGATTTTTGAAGCTATAAACCATGTCAGTCCAGAATAGGTAACCTGATAAGAATTATGCCTGTTGCCATTTGTTTTCTTACAGTGGCATTATCATATCAATTTGTCTTGGATGATCCACTGAGCTTCCATGCACATCTTCAGCAGTTATGGATGGTCACATGGCCAGAATTAAATTAGCTATATGACATTGGTTTTTGGCAGATCAGACTGCTCTACTTAGTCTTTCACAATGAGATATTTCACTGCATTTCCAATTTCACAGCTGATTAAAGCACATTGATGGAATTCATAACATTTATTAGTGAACATTTGACTCTGAAAAAGTATTTGTTCTGAATTTAATGCAGGTGGCAATATCTTATTAATTAAATGGAGTCAAATATTCTTCCATGTGGATGTGTGCTTTTTTTTCTTGTTTGTTGTCATGGAGTTGCCATTATGTCTCTTTTCTACTGTGACTGTAATGGGCATGTAACATTGCTCTCAGCTTTTTACCACAATGGCAACAGACCTTCGATGGATAGCAACATGACATTTATGATAAAAATGTGAGCTAAAGTATGAATCTAGAAAACACCAGAAAGATTTATAACAGATTGGCATAATCTAATTTGTAGAAATTATATTTTTGAGAAACAATTTTTGAAGTTAAGAAGGGGTTTTCAAAAAGGATGGGAACCTCTGGTTTATTGCATTAAATTTATCCTTAAATCAACAGTAAATGGATGGTTTCACCTTGCTTACAAATATCTTTTCTGCAGAATATACATTTTACTTGCATTGTTTTATTTTGTCATAATATTAGTATAATTTTAGTCTTTGCAATATGAGTTAGCAAGAATGATTTTCCTGGTAGGATTTTTTCCCCACATTTGTGTTAATAGTTTTGGCTCTCTGGAAACTGCCTTTGGTTTGCATTACCTCAGTAAAATATGGAAAATAAATTACCTGTTTAGGGTATGGAAAATATATTTCCTCTGTAGGGAATTGGAATATATATCACATTTAGGATATGGTGAATACATTGTCTCTTTCGGATATGGAAAATATGTATATCAGATTATGACATTTAATTAATCAGTTTTAAATACAATTCCTTTGATGCTGATGTATCATAGCCATGCACTTCATTTTGAGCTAATCAGTAAAAGTTGAGTGGTAGCCCCCAACCCCTTTGTCAGCATCTGCACAGTTAAAGGAAATACATATGTATAGCCTCACTACTGTGAGTGGATTTCATAGCACTGTTTTTTCTTTAGCTCAGTTTTTTTTGTACATTGCACAATTACTGTTATACCTGGAATCATGAAACTTGGTACTCTTCATTGGCTTTGATAACATTTAGAGTTTAAAGTTAATATGTACTGTATATTTTTCAATCATAAAACTTGATACCTTGGATGCCTCCCTGTTAGTGCTTCACTCTTAATACTAATGAAGGTTACTGTGACCAGTATTTCATGTTTTTTTGGTCATATATTCACCTTGGGCTGATGAACACATAGATACCTCCATGCTATATGTGTTCCTTGATAGATGCCCTTTCTAGGCAGTGCAGACAGAAGAAAGAAACATATTTTTATTCAGTGATAACTTTTTTATTTTAACAATAATACATTTTATATTGTGATAGTTACCCTCAGCAGGTTACTAGATATTTGTTCATGTAAATGAGCATAGGAATTGGGAGTCCACCTTTTTCCTTTGAGGTCAGCTGTGTTACTTATTCAAGGTAATTACTGATCCACAAACTATGCTTCTGATATGGCTGTCACTCCAAGGCTAGCCAATATGAGTGACTTTCACATCAGGTTTTTGTCATCTCACAAAACAAAATTATTTAAAAATTGTGTACATGTTACACCATCCACCACCTGTGCTTTATTTTCATTTCCATTTCTGCAGCAATGTAATATTTATGTGAATAGTTATTTATATACTTTGTAATTGCTAGTTTATGCATATGTATATGTGTGTTTGTATATGAACATATTATTAGTTTGTATGTGTATAATAGAGGGTCTCAAGGTAGTTTATTTTCTCATTTATAACTATTTGAATCACCCTCTGAAAATAAAGTCTTTATTATTATTATTATTATTATTATTATTATTATTATTATTATTATTATTATTATTATTATTATTATTATTATTATTATAGAAAATAATGTTCTTTTATATTGTTTTATGTCATTTTTTTTCCTGTCACAGTATGTTTATTGATATATATAGTCTAATGGTATATCATTCCAATTCTGTCTCTATAGTGATGGTTAAAAGATAAATTAAACTGTATATTTAGAAAAGGTATCACCTTTCTTTGTTGAGATCATTTATGTCTGAATTTATGATAAATGTTCAAATATTTTCAATGACTCCTATAGGTTACAAACATTTTGTAGTGGTGAGCTATGTAATCATTGATTGCACTTTCATTTTGTCTACTTCTATGTTTTTGTAAGAGAGAGAAGAGACTTGTATTGTTATTCATTATGTTATATTGATTCTGACAGACAATAAAAGTTAGAAAATTGACATGGTTTTTTGTCATTTCTGGCTTGCTTCTTTGAGGCATTATATTAGTCCTGTCACTGAAAACAGTTCACACACACATATGTGTATGTACAGCATCAGTGCATTTCATTAGCTGTTCTTCCATGTACACTCAATTATAAGACTGGTCAAGCTGCATACAGCAAAGATCCTGATCTGATATTGCATAATGCACCTACAAACTGCATAGACCCCGTTCAGTTTACATTGGGAGTTGACTTAAAAGCAAGCATATATGGTACAAGTCAATGGGGTGGAGTTGGTTCACTTGATATATATATATATATATATATATATATATATATATATATATATATATATATATATATATATATATATAACCATGGGGGTGCTGAATTTGTACATACATGTACATTATTTGTTGTTTTTGGTCAAATTCTTGCATTTAGCTCAAGACAACTTTGCAAACTGTTCTACCAGGAATCAACTTGGTGAGGGGCTGTATGAGTATTATACACTCATGAGAGGGGCTGTATGAGTATTATACACTCATGAGTATTATACACTCATGAGTATTATACACTCATGAGAAAAGATCACTGTTCAAGCTTCAGTGACATTTGTTAAATGTGAAGTTTTTTTTTTTCATAAGAACTTTTCATACTAGACTCATTCAACTTATTAGGTCACTGTAGCATATCTTTCATATTTTACTTGCTTAGGTTGAGATTTTGCATAAAGATTTTGACCACATAGCTTTTTTGTATGATGTGTACATATTGTTCCACCTAGAATAATGGAACCTGTTGAGGAAATTCATCTTGACAAGTACTACACTGTTATTTGTAAAGTGGGTCACCATGGCCCATGTTTGACACTTCAATGACAGTGGTAAAATGTTGTTTTCAGTTTATTTTTCAAGCACTCTTCATGCTAGAATCATTAAACTGGATGATTTTATGCATCTCTGTGAATATCATATTTACATCATAAGATTACTGGCCCACGTTTCACAATTTATTCATTCAGTTTTTTTTGTGTAACCATTGGTCACATAGGTTCTTTTTTGGTGCTGTGTACTTACTATTCTACCTAAAATCACTAAATTTGCACCATGTTTGCATATGTCAGTTACTATGGTCCATCTTTTATGCCTCAGTGACATACTACATGTAAATATTGTGTTCCAAGTTATTTTTTTTCAGGAACTGTTCATGATAGAATCAAGAAATTTGATGATAATATGCATATCCATTAGTACCATAACTGTGCAACAAGAGATCATTGTGACCTATATTTTATCTTTTACTTGTTTTCATTAAGTCTTTATATTTATGAAAACATAGGTTTTTAGCATGCTGTATGCATACTAACTTATATAAAATTTAAAACTTGATAAGTAGATTCATCTTGATAGGTTCTACACCATATTGCCAAAAATGGTTTCTGCCACCTCTATTTCATGCTTCATTGATTTTTTAAAACTGTTTAAATTTTGTTGTGTACTTTTCATGTTATAGTCAGTAAACTCTGGAAGTTCAAACAATGTCACTAAACCTTTACAACCACTTATGGCCAAGTATTAGATGCTTTACTAATATGTATAAATAGTTTTTTTAGCTCATGACCACAGATTTTTGCATGCCATATATATATATATATATATATATATATATATATATATATATATATATATATATATATATATATATATACACACACACACATACATACACATACACTAACCTACACTGAGCTCTTTATGACAGCAGATCAGTTGAAAGTATGAATAAATATCTTTGTTAAATGGCAAAATTTCCATATTAATGACTATATATGGTATAAAGTGATTGGTATATACTCCCCACATCCTATGTATTGTGCATATGAATAAATAAGTATAAGAAAAATGGATTTTATGAATTTTATATGTGACCACAGCTGTAGTGGTCAGTTAGGGCTATCATTGTTGTGTGAGCTATGCTTGTAATAGTGGACATATTGGCTGTTTATACTCCAGATTACTATCAAGCTTTCACCCAGCAGCATCTGGCTTATGGGACTTGTCAGTGATGTTAGCTTCTGAAGTAAATCTTTGTAAACAATGTTTTGAAAAAACAACAAAGTGCCATCTGGTTTTGTTAGCTTCTTATTGTAACCTTTACTTTCATAACATTGATATGATTTATTTTTTAATTTGTCTTTTAATCTGGCATAGGGCAATTGTTTCATATTTTTATAATGGTTGCTGGGAACTACTAAAAGAGTTATGTAGTTGTGTGTGTGTAAATATATATATATATATATATATATATATATATATATATATATATATATATATATATATATATATATATATATATATATATATATATATATTGTAGAGTTAAACCTCTCAGTACTGAAAACCCAAATGTAGTTTTCATTATTTTTTTGGTAATAAGTTGATGTACAAGCACATCATCGTTATCACCAGCCTTAAATTTTAAAACAAAAACCTGTACATTTTTAAATCAAGATACTGTAATGCTAATGATACTTAAAAGAGAAAATTTAACAATGAAAGAACATGCATCTGTGTGCATGTGAAAAGGCAAACAAGTAATGAAGCTGTTTGATTTTTTAGCATTTAATGAAAAATTAGCAGAACAAATTGTTTATTCAATCTCTTTAAGTAAAATATGACTAAGTAACAGAAAGAAGTAAAACCAACAAGTTTAGAAAAATCAACAAATAATTTATTTTTCTAAGTTACAAAGTGAGCATTATGGATGAACTTACAGTATTCTGAATTAAATCACAAATAAGTCTATGTTCTATCACAAGTCCAAAAGTTTAGAATGTTCCAAATGAATTCAAGTAATCTAGAATATCCTTATGTACCACAATAATACAGTTCAGAACATCTTTAAATGAGTCCTTACTAATCTCAAAGTGGTGTCTTAGTCCAAAAAATTGATAAACACTTTGTCAGTGTTCACTGTATATCTTTCTGGGGGCAAGGAAGGAGACATTTAATGCAAAAGCAATTTTACTAATACTTATTCAGGTATTGATGTTTCAAAGCCAGGATTCCAAGGGATTTCCAGTTTGAAATAAACATACAGGTGGTTTAAAACAAGCCCAATGTTGAATTTACTGAAAACATCTGATAAAAAAGGGAAACAGATTCATTTTAATCATCCTTTCATCTAGAGTTTCTTTATCTGTTTGTTTTTTTTGTTTCTTTGGGTTTTTAGAAAAAGAAATCCTATATTCACTAGTCATGACAATACAATTATTTTTGAAGAATATGTACCAAAGGTTCTACTACCAACCTTTTATTTACCACCCCACCCCATCCCACCCTGATAAATAACATTTAATATTCTGAATTTTTCTAAATTTAAGATAATATGCATGAATCATCAAGAATTTCAGTTTATTGTTGACTTAATTTTTTTAACTAATAAAAATCATTATGTGCATGGAATCATGAAATGTAAAATTTATTTTCTGAGTATGTAATTTATTTAGAGAGTCATGGTATTATATGTATTACAATAAAACTAGAAAGAAAATTGAACAAAATTCTTAAGTAATTATAGGCATAAGTAATAATGGTAAAGAAAGATTTTAAAAAAACAGAGATGAACAGATGGTGTTATTTTAATATGCAAACATTTTGAACATATCCAAAATAATTATTTTCTTTGTACATGCATTTTTAGATTTATGAAACACTAGATTTCAGATCAAAGGAACATTTCAGCACTATCATGTTAAGTGCCTTTTCAAAACAACTGTTTTGTACAAGAGATCATGAAATTTTAATATCAGTGTTACCGAATCTTGTGTTGGGACTAAATAATATATTTAAACAAGGTTTACTAGTGATTGGGACTGAGCATAGCATTATCTGTGCTAGTCACATGTGAAATAATATAAACTTCCAAATATTGTCAACTAACAAGAGGTGACTATTGTACATTTCAGAGATCAGAATTTGGAAAGCTCATGACCATGACTAAACAAGTAACATAACTTAAGTTAAAACTTCAGCGATATACTGATATTGTTGCTGATTTGCCACTACATTCAGAGATAAAGTCTGCTTCAAAGCATCATTTTTACGGAAATATATATTTTATACAAAGCTTCCTGTTATCAGGCAGATGACACTGTATGAATCCATATTAGCAGCAATTTATAGACATTAAATGTAACACATTCTTTTTTCATGCATCACTATGAAATAGTATTTTGATAAATGATTACTTCTAGCTTTTTAATTTTTATCATCCTTTTTTAACTACCCTACTGAAATATCAAAATGGAAAAACATTAACACTTATATAGTAGTCACAATTTTTTTTTCTGCTAATTGATTACCAGGTATTTCCTCATTGCATGCCAATAACCACCAATACTGTAGATACAATATTAATGCTTAGCTAGAAAATTAATATTAATACTTAGCTAGGAAGTTAGTAGGGTATTTGATTTTGCCTTTCATAAGGAAGTCTCGTCTGTGTTTCTTGATGTCATCACACTAAAGGGTCGACAACAATAACAACAAAATAATAATAATAATAATAATATTAATAATAATAATAATGATTATAATAATAATCTCTTTCTTCAATATAAAGATGCAAAAGGCTAAGATGAGTAAATACAGGATTCTTACAAGGAGTAGTAGTGAACATGTGTCAAGCATTACAGGTGACTAAGTAACATAACAATGTTTTAAAGAATAGTAGTGCTGAATTAAATAAAATTAAACAAAATGTTGTTTCTATAGATGTTGACTTAAAAGCTTTTTTCAAAGCTAATGGTATGAGTCAGATGGCTTTATTTAGTTTGTTATGGAATTCCATAGTTTGGTTGTAGAAAAAAGCGTAATTCGTATTATAAAGCTCTGGGTTTGATTGAGGTAAGTAATATTTGTAGTTTGAGATGGATCTTAGCTCATACATATGTACTTTTTCAATAAATTTAATGTTACATTGAAAATAACCAAGAGCCATATATGTAAGGATTTATAGACTAGTAAACTCTTTTGGAACTGTGTTCTGTTAATATACTTGCCTGTTCTTTAATAAAAATTCTTCCCAAGACTCATGGATTCATTCCTCTGAAAGACTTTTAATTTCAAATATATTACTATAACTTAGGTTGCAATTGAAGGAAAATGTACAGATCAAGTTTGTTTTTTGGAAGTTATGACTGAAAAATTGGTTCACCTTTAAAATTTGTTGTTCGATTATGTTGGTAAGCTTAAAAATGATGGAGGGAAACAGATTGATATTTATAATTCAGTTAAAACAAAGTCACATTTAACTAATGATTTAGACCAAATCATATTCTGGTTATATCAAAACACACACACACACACACCTTTGTGTGTGGATGTCAGTTAAGATTGATTGCTCAGTGACACAGCTAATATTTTCATATTTGTTTGTATTACAGTTGCATGTTAGACTAGTCACCATTGCATGTACCTGAATCTTGTCCTTCCTGGTCTATAAGCATAAGCTTTATAATAGTATTTGCCTGCATGTTTACATTTGTATAAATCATACAGACTCAAATCTGCCATCCCATAATGTTCTGGCATTCTGGTTCCATATTCTCAAAAGGTTTTCAGCAAGAAACAAGTTTAAGCTGAAACCCCAAAATCAGGTATACATTATCACAGATATTTGGTATTGGGACCAAAGTTAAGAAAATTCTTAAGTTCTTTGACTTTTTTGGTTCTAATTTAAGTTCTGGACTGCAAGTTTTGTAACTCATTCTTATCTGAGTTATACAGTGTCCAAATCTTATGACTCTTACACTGTCACTTTTTTAACTCTAGACCAGATTGGTCCAGCTACAAGACCACAGGCAATTGTGGCTGACAGGTCATTATTTTATGGCATTCATACAAAAAGTCAGTTCAGTAATTATAGTGTAATAGCATTGGATGATTATATCACAAACTTTACATTTCTGGTCTACTTGGCTCATGGTACTGAAGATATTAGAACACCATGATGAACATCAAATATATACTGTGAAAGGTTTGGAACTTTTAGCATGAAGCTTAACATATTTTTTGGGCAGAAAACATTGTTGAGAATATGGTGTCATGTACATGCTATTTGTCTTACATGAGTTCATGCAAACAGCATAGACCCAGATTTGTCAGTGCACTTCATTTCTGGCAGATCTGAGTCAGTCACGCTTGCTACTGTATGCACATCATGCATGGGTAAATGAAGAAGCCATTGCCATGAACTGTCCCAGCTTGCATCCTTTTCTCAACTCTATTTCCCTCTGTTTTCCAGTACCCACTAACCTTAGTGAACTAACCTCCAAAGTTCAGGATCTTCCATCTAAGCTGGCATCGAGTATTGGGGAGGTCTCTAGCAAGTGTTCTCTTCAATAGTCAGGCAACATTACAATGTAAGTTAAAATGCTAATTTGTCTCATTGTAGATGGCAGATGTTTGTGCAGCTGTTTCTTTTAAGTGCAGTTGTGCATAGTAAATTACACTGGATTCACAGTCAGTAATGGTCAGCATTATGATCTATTTTAGGAGACATAATTTTCTTCAAAGCCTCAGTTTCTTAACTTAAATGAATTTGCAATTAATATAAGTTGATTATGCAATATGGTATTACAAATTACTCGTACTTTTAGTAGTACGGATGTTTATGTGGTTGCTTGTTGAAGGGCCGGATAAAAGAGAATTCTGAAGAAGACAGTAACCTTAACACTGGCCAGAGCCTTACTTTTAAAGTGCCAAACAAAGTTGTCTCAAACAATATGATATTATAAGATATTAGCTATATGCTCTAGATAATGCATACCATATATACTTGCTTATAATAAGAGTCAAAGAGACCCAGATTTGCCATTCCATAATGTGCTGGCTGATCTGGTCTGTGTATTTTGTTCAGAGTATTTAGTATAAAAATAGCATAGATCTTGATCTGCTGTCACATTATGCCAAGGCAGATTAGGATCCTTATTATTTGCAGTTTGACTAATAACTTACTAGCAAGTATATACAGTACTCTACCAAAGTAAACTGGCAGTAATATTTAGCTCTACAGGTCATTGTTTGTTGCTCATCCATCTGGTAGCTCAAGATTGCTATTGTAACTCCTCCTTCACCTAAACTACTTGAAGGATTGACATGAAACTTTATACATATATTCAACCCATGGTCTGGTTGGTCCTAAATGATGCTCAGAAAATGAATATGGTCACCACAGCAGACAAATTGAAATCTTGCTATTGTTACTTTACTTGAATGTTGGTGGGGTCTTGTAAGCATGGTATTTAAGTAAAAGATTTCTTATGATGTCTCATTGGTTTTAAGTGAAAATGGAACAACATGATATCCAATATGGCCACCAAGGTTGCCATCTTGAAAATCTTTTTATGGGTACTCCACCTAAATAGAAAGAACATGGGGTTTTTGATGAAAAGATTTATATTATGTTTAGTTTGTATAAGGTGCAAAAATACCAGTTTAGCCTCCAGTATGTCCACCATGGCAGCCATCTTAAAAATCATGTTATTGCTACTCTTGAATGGAAAGTCATAATGGAAAGACTAATAGTGATATGTAGTTGGTCCTGAATGAAAATGGTCCTGATCTGGCCTAAAATATAGATTCAATAATGAACATTTGTCTATAATTTCCTGAATGGACGATCTAATCAGTGTGTGTGTTGTCACCAAATCTATTTTTATGATGTCTAGTTTCTACTAAATGAAAATAGTGCTGATCTCACATCTCCTTTAGCTACTACAGTGCCTAATTTCACAATTTTATTGAGTAATAGAACCAGAAATGTTTTAGTTCTAAAGAATAGAAGATCTCATCTAGAATTAATTGAAATTGTGGAAAAGCACCACTCCATTCTTTTGAGCATTACTGATTGTCCATTAGGATAAGTTTGTTATTACAGTTGTTTGGAGGATTACCATTAAACTTTACACACATTCATGGCAAGGTCTGGTTAGCCCTAGGTGAAAATGGTGCTGCTCAGAAGTCTAGTATATTTATCAATGCTGCCATCTTGAAAGTTTTGTTGTTGCTTCTCCTCTTTAATGGAGGTCATTTTAGCATAGGGTTATTCACTTAGAGAATTCTTGGACATCTAGTTACCTGAATATTATGATATCTAGTTGGTCCTGAATGAAAATGATGCTGATCCAACGTTAAATATGGCTACTATGGCAGCCATCTTGAAAAGTTTCTTGTTGCTATTGATCCTAACTTGAAAGAAATATTGACATAGGATTTTCACCAGAGTGCATCTTCAAGTGTTTAGTTTCTGCTGAATGAAAATGATACTGACCTGATATCTACAACATCCAATTTGGCCGCCACCTTTTATCACTACACTACACCTCCAGAATTTATGGTCATGCGTATATAAGCTTTTCAACAAGAAAATTCTTATATCTAGTTGGTCCTAAATTGAAATGGTGGCTTGCTGACTTCCAGGGCCTCAAGGTAGATTAGTTCTTAGCTAATTGAGTTACCCTCTTTAAATAAAGTAATAATAATAATAATAATAATAATAATAATAATAATAATAATAATAATAATAATAATAATAATAATAATAATAATAATAATAATAATAATAATAATAATAATAATAAGTATGGCTACTACAATGAACATATGAAAATCTAGTCACTAATGAAAATGATTGATCTGACCTCAAATATAACTGCCATAGCAGCCATCTACAAAATCTTATTTTTGCAATTCCTTCTAAATGTAAATGACATAGAGATTTCACAGTAATGCTTGTGGCATCTAGTTGGTCAAAAATGAAAATAATGCTGATGTAACATTCACTATGGCAACCAAGATGCCCCTCTTAGAACCTTCATATCACTGCTACTCTAGAATTGCCATTCATATTGGCATGAGGTTTTCACAAAAAGTTTTCTAATTTTGTCTAGTCTGTTCTAGATGATACTGGTACTGATCTTACATCCAATATGGCAGCCGTAGTGGCTAATGTTCAAAATCTTGTTGCTCAAGAATATCAAGTTGGTTTCAACACTAAGTAGTTAGACAGAAGAAATGTTCTTATCTTAAATGCTTGAAAATTCTTTTCAGACAGTAGAGCATCACTTTCTTTAAAGACTAGTTATGGAAGTTTACCTTGAAGCAATAATGTCTCTTGCAGTTTATTAACCAAGAATCAAGAATCTAGACGTTTTATTTTTTTTCTAACTAAATAGTTATAGCCAATTTAGTTAGATTTATTTAAGAAATATGTCAATAATGTTTTTTCTTGATTGGTTGCCAATTCTGACTGTATAGCCAGTGTACTACACAGTACATTAAAAAACACCTCCCATGCTTAATCAACATTTATAGCATTTTCTGCTCCATTAAGATCTGAACAAAACATAAAATGGAAAAGGTCATAACAATTAAATCCAAAGGCTACATTATCGACTATCAGTTTCTACATTTTTACGCATTCAAATTTTATAATGTTTCAGATTAAAAAATGTTCTTTGTCTCAAGTTTTTGCTATGGCTTTATTTGCCACTATCATGGAAGGCAAACAATTAATTGCTACGGGGTACTTAAATTCCACTTTGGTGAACATGTCATTTTATTGACAGATGTAAAATTGAATGACAATCCTTCTTCATGCCAACAACTGTTAAAAAGGAAGGTGTTTCTCCATACCAGCAGGATCTTGCATGGGAGGTTGTTGCCATATTTGTAATACATATCAATGAATTGATTTAATTTCTACACTATCTCACTTTATGCCAGCTAGTTTAAACACAATACAGTGTGCTTTGAGAAAGTTCTGCATTACTTTTGGTCATGATTTGGCTTCATTTGCTTATTAATTCCATATTTTATTTTCTTGTGAACCATTTTAATTTTCTCTGCAATAGAATCTGATTTTTTGTTGTTGTATAAGTTCATGTTTGTATGTAAAAATGAGAAGATTTTGCTGTGAGCCATTTTGTCTTATCTGTTCCATATATAGCATTTTGACAAATCATTTGTGCATTCAGACTTTTGTGTATTCATTTGTGCATTCAGACTTTTACTTATTCATTTCTGCATTCAGACTTTTATCTATTCATTTATGCATTCAGACTTTTAATTATTCATTTGTGCATTCAGACAATTGTGTATTTATTTGTGCATTCAGACTTTTGTGTATTCATTTGTGCATTAAGACTTTTGTATAGTCATTGGTGCATTCAGACTTTTGTGTATTCATTTATGCATTCAGATTCTGTGTATTCATTTGTGCATTCAGACTTTCATGTATTCATTGGTGCATTCAGACTTTTTGTATTCATTTGTTTATTAATTTATTAGGACTGATGTATCTCTAACCCTGTTTAAACAAAATTTGAGTGTTTATTCTTTGGTGTCTTTGGTACCAGTAATTCTGAACCATTTCACTCATAAAAATATGTATGTGATCACATCTTAAGGAGAATAACTCCCAAACAAGATCACTGTAACCTAACTTTCATGATTGTGACTTTTGTATACCCCCACAATATAGGCAATATAATGTATGTCTATCTGTCTGTTTCTCATTCTCTCTCTCTCATATGTTAAATCTGTAAACATTTTAATTTCCAAACTGTTAAAGAAATATCTATGAAATATTTAATATACCTGTATGAAATTTCATATTTATCATAGACTAGTAGATAGAGTGTGCCATTTGCAATTCACCATTCTGCAGTTTCAGAATTTTTAAAAAACATTTTTGTTTGTTCCTCTATCCATATATCCCCAATTGATTCTCCAGACCATCTTTTTCCAGGAAGAAACTCAAAAAACCATTTAAGATAACTTGATACACATATTAGATTTGTAGGCAGATGTGCTTTTGGCTTTAGTTTTGACACATGTTCATCCATGTGTAAATTAATCCATCCATCACACATTTTCTTTATGGACAATAACTCCAAAACTATTTAACTTGTCTATATGAAATCAGGTACACCTATTAGACTATTAGTCTTTTTTCTTTATTTTTCTGTCTATCCACTCATCCATTATCCACACTTTCATTTCCAGAGCAAAGTAGCAAAATCATTTAAGATATGTCTCTGAAACTATACTATGATGCCTAGGATTTGGGCTGAGGTGCCCTGTATGAGCCTCCACCACTTTTTATTATTTGTTGTTTTTTTTGTTAAAAGCTGGCTTACCATTCTAACTCAATCAAGTAGTTGACTAAGCCTCTTTTGCAAATTCATAAAAAAGGTTAACAGCATTTTTTTTTCCTGAAAACTCTCATCTTGGACTATAAATACTATTTATAAAATTTTTCAACCCAAAAAGGCTGGCTCACCTCCATTTTCAACATTTTTGAAAAAAAAAATTGACAATCTATTATATTTATATTTTGGATAAAGTTGCCCAAAATTTAAAAAACATTTATGGTTGCTACTTTTAAAACTAAAAATAATAATATAACTCACCATGCTGGTTCATTCAGCTGTTTTGAAACCATACCATAAGGTTATAAATTATTATTTTTGTGGCCTAAAAAATTACATATACTTGAAAAGACAAGAGAGGAAAGCAAATGGAAGCAAGTCAAAGAAGCAGTGAGTTCCTAACTATTGATACACATCATTTGCCTAAATATAAAGTAGATGAGATAGTTATGATCTCAAAAATATAAATCTATTTTTGCTAAAGGTTAACTTTCCAATTTCATAGAATTATCAAAAATACAAATATATTTTTGCGAAAGGGTATCTTCCCAATTTAATATAATTTTCAAAACTATAAATCTAATTTTGCTAAATAATCTCTTACTAATTTCATAGAATTCTGAAAAATATAAATCTATTTTTGCTAAAGGCTGTCTTCTCAGTTTCATAGAAGATAATTTTACAACTGTGTAGTATACAAATTGGATGACTTAAATGGAGAGAATTTTTAAAAACTGAATTAACAAATTCTGTTGATAAAAATTTTTGTGAAATAAATGATGCAACTACATGTATTACTATTGATCATTATTCAATTTGAATTTAAAATAATAGTAAATGCTTATCTATAAAAATTATAGACAAGATTTCCTAGAAATATGTATAATTGATTAAATAGTATAAATTTACCAATTAATGAAGGTTAGAAATAAACTTATAATTAAAGCCTTATATATATATTTGATGGTTTACAAATAGTACATGCAATTTGGTTCTGTTAACAGATGTTTAAATGTTTTTAATTAACTTGATAAACAAATATCATTTAGTTTGGTTTTCTACAAATAATTAGTAAAATCATACAAGTTCAGTTCTGGTGCTGGGATTGGGCAGTTCTGATTATATATAAAAAGTGGTATGAAAATATAACTGACCAAATATTATGCTTATATATATATATATATATATATATATATATATATATATATATATATATATATATATATATATATATATATATATATATATATATATATATATATATATATGTATATATATATATATATATATATATATATATATATATATATATATATATATATATATATATATATATATATATATATATATATATATATATATATACTATCATACAGGTTAGAGAAATTAAATTCATACTCTATCGAGTTTCGAACCAGGTCTATGAGTAATAATTTAAGCATTTATGATAGAAAATATATATATGGTAAATCTTACATTTCTTTTTACAGATTTCATTTTCAAATTTACTGTATAAATTACCATAAAGTTGTTAAATTATTATAACTGATGGAATTAAAAATGTGTTCATAAGCTGTAAGGCAGTAAATGTCTATGAAATAGTAAGAACAGCAATGAACAAAAGTTGACAACTAGTCCGACAAAACAAGCCCTAAGACTATTGGTGCTTCTGCCAGTGTCATAAATGCATCTGTAACATTTAGAAATAAATTCCATTTATCCCAATGTCTTTTTGCCTAGAATGGGGTCACATCACACCCAATGAATGCATGAAACATTGTTAATGCTTTGCTTTGGCTCTAGGTGGCTGAAATTTCATATACTACAATATACCTGTGGTGATTGCCTACACCAAAGGATGCCTGCACCTTATCATTGGAATGTTATTGGCTTGCCTGCTGTCATGAATATAATATTTTGGTGAATCCTCCTGTGCTTCTAGGCTGTCTGTTGTGTAGGCATCCTATACTATGTCCAACCACTAAACATGTTCTAGGTGTTACAGCAAATAAGGCTGGCAAACACTGTTGATGTAGTCTTGGATTGTTCTAGGTGTTAGAGCAAAGAGGCATTTAGGACTGGAACACACTGTTGATGTAATCTTGGATTGTTATGGGTGTTACAGAAAATAGGGCTAGAACACACTGTTGATGTATTCTTGGATTGGTATAGGTGTTACAGCAAATAGGGCTAGAACACACAGTTGATGTTATCTTGGATTGTTCTAGGTGTTACAGCATATAGGCATATAGGGCTGGAACACACTGTTGATGTAATCTTGGATTGTTATGGGTATTACAGAAAATAGGGCTAGAACACACTGTTGATATATTCTTGGATTGGTATAGGTGTTACAGCAAATAGGGCTGGAACACACAGTTGATGTAATCTTGGATTGTTATGGGTGTTACAGAAAATAGGGCTAGAACACACTGTTGATGTATTCTTTGATTGTTATGGGTGTTACAGCATATAGGGCTAGAACACACTGTTGATGTAATCTTGGATTGTTATGGATGTTACAGCAAATAGGGCTAGAACACACTGTTGATGTAATCTTGGATTGTTATGGGTGTTACAGCATATAGGCATATAGGACTGGAACACACTGTTGATGTATTCTTGGATTGGCATAGGTTTTACAGCAAATATGGTTAGAACACACTGTTGATGTAGTCTTGGATTGTTCTAGGTGTTACAGCATATAGGCATTTAGGACTGGAACACACTGTTGATGTAATCTTGGATTGTTCTAGGTTTTACAGCTATAGGCATATAGGATTGGAACACACTGTTGATGTAATTTTGGATTGGTATGGGTGTTACAGCAAATAGGGCTAGAACACACTGTTGATGTAACCTTGGATTGGTATAGGTATTACAGCTTATAGGCATATAGGACTGGAACACATTGTTGATGTAATCTTGGATTGTTATGGTTATTACAGCAAATAGGGCTAGAACACACTGTTGATGTAATCTTGGATTGATATAGGTCTAACAGCAAATAGGGCTAGAACACACTGTTGATGTAATCTTGAATTGTTATGGGTTTTACAGCTAATAGGGCTAGAACAAACTGTTGATGTAATCTTGGATTGTTCTAGGTGTTACAGCAAATAGGCATATAGGACTGAAACACACTGTTGATGTAATCTTGGATTGTTATGGATGTTACAGCATTTAGGGCTAGAACACACTGTTGATGTAATCTTGGATTGTTATGGATGTTACAGCAAATAGGGATAGAACACACTGTTGATGTATTCTTGGATTGTTATGGATGTTACAGCATTTAGGGCTAGAACACACTGTTGATGTAATCTTGGATTGTTATGGGTGTTACAGCAAATAGGCATATAGGACTGGAACACACTGTTGATGTAATCTTGGATTGTTATGGATGTTACAGCAAATAGGGCTAGAACACACTGTTGATGTAATCTTGGATTGTTATGGATGTTACAGCATTTAGGGCTAGAACACACTGTTGATGTAATCTTGGATTGTTATGGGTGTTACAGCAAATAGGGATAGAACACACTGTTGATGTAATCTTGGATTGTTATGGATATTACAGCAAATAGGGAGCTTTTTTCCTGGAGAATAATGGCAGCTTGTTCTTCTGTATTGATTCTTTGGATCATGATACAAATCTGTCTTGAGAAAAGAGTTTAATTTGTTCCTGACCAAGTTTGTGAGCACTTTTACAAGAACATTCCCCTAGTCATGGATCTGATCTAGTGCCATAGTGGAGAATGGATGCTTTGTTTTATGTGCCACAAACCATCCCAAGCAGAATTCTTGGTTTGCTTTTACATGTTTCTTGGGCAAAAAATACATCGCTTATGTGAATAAACAGCCACTATTTATAGTTGATGTGATCCAGGCTAAACACTCATAGCATTAATAGAACAAGTGATTCTAGATACTCTATTGAGTTTACTTCCCAATTCATTATATCAGTTGGCATATGCAAATATCTAGTTCAGAAATAATTGACCATTATTGACACTGTGGTTGTTCTACTGACATTTTCTTGCACCGAGGTCCAGCCATCTTTTACATTTGGTACAGTTTCACAGTATGTGTTATATGCCTGATGCTGCAGGAATGAGGATGAATATTGCAACTATTATTGATTTGGTGGGCATGCCTGGTCTAAACAAGATATACAGCCTTGATCAAGGAATAAGCTACTTCACTTTTAGTAATACAAGAAGTATGGGATAGCAGTTGTCCATCCACTGCCATCAAGAATGTCTCTAAAGCTCATGAATGCGGCAATTTAAGTTTGGAGTCCACCAAACATAATCTGAAATTTGTCTTCACAGTGAGTGTCACTAAAGTGCCACTGGATTGTTTTACCAGTAGCAATACTGTAGCCAACCACCTTGATCATGTTTATGGAATGCATTGTCATGGCAAAATAATGTGCACATTCCAAGCAAGTGACATGAAGGCAACCATTATAGGTCTGTTAATGCTGGTTGTAATTAGGCATAGTAAGCTGACCTTGAGATTAGAAATCTCTGGAAACTTGTGCTGAATAAAGTAGCTGCCTCAGATGTTCAGATGTTCCTTTGGTAATGCTTGCTCTAGCAGAACTACAGTGTACCACAATACAGTTCACCACAATAAGAAATACTATCATAAATTTACCTCTACAAACAGTTATAAGTTCAGTTTCTTCTCTTGTACCATTGACACTTTGCATTCCTTCCCATACACTGTTGCAGAAACTCCTAGCTTGGTATCCTAACCTTCTAGGCTGTAAGCCAGCTACAAGTAAGGCCTGAGGATTCGCAAAGCTATGACAGTTAAGGTACAATTACCTCTCCACCACTGTGGTAGCTGGACAGGTCTTAGATGAAGGGACGAAACTGTAGCTTGGCAAAACTTTTCTGACTTCATTTTTTAATTACTATTTCTACCTGCCCTATTACTCTGTTCATTTTCCTTTCTCCCATGCACTGGGGCCCTGAGTGGCCGTTCCGGATCACTGACATGTCCTTTGTCTATGTGGGTTTGATTCTCATGTTCGGCTAACGTGGATGCGTGAGAAAGCCTGCCAGTAGCTTCTCGTGGGTCAGTGGTTCTTCCCGGGGGTTTTCAGGGTTCTTCCTCCACCATTTATGCTGGCCGCTATGCATAGCCTATCTTGTGCTGAACAATGGCGTTAAACCCTACAATAACAATAATGCCCGTACACCACCATTATGACTGCAACGGCCTACCAGATAGATCGATTGATCGTGCATTGGTTAGACTATGTACTCGGGTTTTGCAGGTCCTATTGCACGAGGTACAGTAAGATAGGGAGAGCTTTTGTTGGTCCTATTGCATGATACACGATAGTAATTATCTTAGGCAGAGCTGCTGGATCGGCACATCGGTATATGAAATATGCAGTGCACCAAGTTTTCCCCCTCGGATTTTCCATACCATTAATTTTTGGGAGATCGCGTGATGTTCATTTTGCCACCACTGTTCACCGCATGAAGGAAATGCGAATGCCATTTATTGAACCAGTTAGTGGAGCTAGGATAGTAGTCTATACTATCGACATCACTTGTTGCCAAGAGATGTTTAGAGAGATTTTGTGAGCACACCACATCTGATTGTTCTTCATGCATGGCACATATTTTGTTGGTTATGCCTGTAGAGACCGCTCCGGTGGCCTGGTGGTTATAGTGTCCACCTCGGATGCGAGAGGTCATGGGTTCGATCCTCTGCCGAGTCATACCAAAGACTTATAAAAATGGTATTATCAGCTGCCTCGCATGGCACTCAGCATTAAGAGGTTAGTGTTAGGACTGGTTGACCTGGTGTCAGGATAATGTGATTGGGTGGGACATAATGCTACATGTCTGCGGCATGATGCCCCAGTGCTAAATATCACTATAAACTGCCACACTGCAGACATCGTAGCGAGGGGCCCCTAGTGGTCTAAAGCGCTACGGATCACTGCCATCTCACCTCTGTCTGCGTGGGTTCGAGTCTAAGATTCGGCAAATGTGGATATGTGAGAAGCTTATCAGTAGCTTCTCGTGGGTCGGTGGTTCTTTCTGTGGATTTCACGGTTTCTTCCTCCACCATTAATACTGGCCGTCATGTATAGCCCATCGTGTGCTAAAAATGGCGTTAAGCCCCAAAACAAGAACAAGGACAACATCGAAGCGATATGACTGAAAAATTTTTAAAGCTACGTAATACAGTAAGGGATACAGGTACATATTGCTCTTTGATATTTGATCCAATTGTATCATACCTAAATAGTACAGTAGGGCATATTGGTACATGTTGCTAGTTTAATAGCATCATACACAATAGTACAGTAAGGCATACAGGTACAGATTGCTCTCGACAATATGCAGGAAAATTTCCGTTGAATCGTTTTTTCACTCTGAAGACTGTTTCAGTTTAAAATATTATTAAAGTTTTGTTCCTCCCTCCGTCTATCCATCTATCCATCCTCTAAACGTTGGTTTGTAATAATATATAATACTTTGTTTTATTTTTTTTCCCCTTCAGTACAGATCATGGAGGTTATGTTCCAGAGGTAGGTAGATTAGAGTAGGCTGGACAAAGCAGACGGTGGCAGCAAAATAGTTGTTGACAACCATTAGGGTGGATGGAAGACTTCACTAATTCTTTCGCTGAATATTATTGATTATTGGAAGGAATGTGGGTCCTGTACAGAGTAGATGTTCAAATGGAAATTGAGATCCCCCACATGGTTGTCTTGTTTTTGATTTGTCACTTTTAGATTGTGGTATTATAATCATATCTTAGATGTATTGTCACAATATTCATGCTTTGGCGGACATTTTCTACAAGACTGATAACAATAAGGATATTCCATACTTTTAGATTTGGTATTTTGTAATGATTCAAAAATCATTTTGAAATAGCATGGGACCAACTGTCGAACCAGTTTCATTCATAATGGAAATGCTGGATTTCTCCATGTCACTCAGGGCAATTTTCCCGTCGGATAAAAAAATAAAGGTGTCAAAGGCTACAATGATTTATACAGTTATGCAAAACAATGTGAAGGTGTAGAGTCAGTTTTCTCCCATACAAATTAGACATCCAAAATATAAAGTGTTGTATGTGTTCTGTTTGTACCGCATAATCTATGCACAGTGATAATTGTCATGATCAAAATTGTTAGGGCTCAGCCTTTTGCATGCCCGCCATGAGGCAGAGCGTACTATGTTAGCATGTTGTGCATTTGTCTGCCAGTCTTTTATCCATTTCATTTCAAAATAACTCGAATTAATGAAGAACAGGAGCTATCGAATTTTTTAATGGCTTGTCCTCGAGGATAGGACGAATTCTACATACCTCTTTTGGAGTTAAAAGGTAAATAAAGCTCACTATGGAGGATAGAAGAAAAGTGGTTTTGGGAAAATAACTTGAGTTCTCCCCAGTTTACAGTTTGATATATGTGCATAGCTTAAGGTAAGTAAGAGTCCTTTCGATTTCAGGGTCAAAATGTCAAGTTCATGGTGGCTGATATAAAAAAAATGGTTTTGGCGCAATAACTCGAGTTCTCCAACATTTATTGTTACAAAACATTGTGGATGGCTGGAGATTAAAAAAATATCCCTATCGATTTCAGGATCAAAGGTCCCGACGCGTAGGAAAAAAAAATGGTTTTGGTACAATAACTCGAGTTCACCACCATTTGCAGTTACAAAACTTTAGACTTTTTGAAGTAAGGAAATCCCTTCGATTTCAGGTCAAACGTTCAAGGTGACTGTGGTAGATTTGTTTGATTTGACTGTTATAAAAACTCTTTCATCAACTCTTTTAATACAATGTTTGCTATATTATGCCTTGGAAATGAGGGCTAAGTACACTTTTCAAGGACAGACCCAAGCAGCTGGTCCAGACGGCCTGGACAGGTATCGAATCAATAACCCCTGGATTATGAGTCAGGCGATCTACCTGCTGAGTTACTCTGGTTCCGTCACTGTGACAGAAAGAAAAATGACGTTTACACAGTAATGTGAGACTTCTATTGTAGATATGGACATTTTTGGATGTCTTGCGCTTTGAGTAGGGAGAAGCCTCTGTATTTGGGTCAAGAGGTCAAAATTCAAGGTCACTGACATAAAAGAAATCAGTGCTTTCTCCACAAAATGTTTTCATCAACCATGTACTTTCATTAAAGTTTGTGGATGACTTATTCCTTAATTAGAATAATTATTTTAAAGGTGGGGACAATTATAAATATGCATTGGAAATGCATTATTGGTTGCGTTTGTTAAAAAAATTCAACCTTCCTACCTTGAGAAACACCAAATTTATTTGGAGAAATTTACCATGTGCTCGTCACCAATTACTGTCAAAGGTGAAGTGGGTATGTGTCATGGTTTGTCAATCTTGGAACGTAGTATATTAACAACTACTTTGGATTTCTTTGTTTTCTAAAGGTCATAGTTCACACTAACATTCTGACCTCAATCTCAGATATGGCAAAATTATTTAAACCTTCACACTTAGACAAAACTGGGAAACATGTAGGGAAAATTTTGACCGAATCTTTTTGTTAACATCTTTGGCGTAGCTGCAATCTATTTCGATCAACCTTTGAAAATGATGCTCCCACCCCATCCCCTAACCCCGCCCCCCCCCCCCGAAAAATAGAATTATCAACTAACACCTTAAACCTATTGTTTTAAATAAAACTGACATCAATAAGTCACTCCGATATTGTGATTATATTTTTTTATTTTTAAAAACAACCAACACAAAATCGCAGATCGCAGCACCATTGATGTCTAACACATCTTATCGAAGATCTGTCGGCAGTTTATCATGAGTCAGAAAAAAAGACATAGAAAAAAAACCCAAACTAGATATTTGTTATTGTAACACAGTTGTTTCACCACTTTGCTTGAAAATTAATGACAAAACTAACCAAGGTATGACAGGCTGATTGTGCTGACTTAATAGGTCTTAACTTTGCCAATGAAAAACAAGAAATAAAAACAGTATGACTAAATGTAAACATTTAATTTTGACTAACGTTCACGTGCAACTTCATTGTATCAGAATGTACACAGTTTTTAGAGATGTCTCTCTGTCCCTTAATCAAGCTTCCTTCAGTGAAGCAAAATGATGACCTTGAAGAAAGAAAACTGTCTTTTCCAAGGCCATCTTCACAGTATGTTCTTTGTCAATTAATATACATCTGTCGTATAAAACGCTAACCATTGATGTTTTAATTATACGTTCTTCCGAAGCAGATCTGTCAATTATTAAAAAATTCTATATTATGTTCAGTTGATGGTCTGGATTTGCTAGACAGTGTTACAATTTTCACACAGGCCAGAAAATAGTTTAATGTCCTTTTATCTTTTCTCATTAGCTATTGACAGAAAGATTCCTGTTTAAGATCTCTTCATTTTTTGTCATAAATGACGACTCTAAAACTCTGAGCGATTTTTATTGAAGGATATGGGGAGGGAGGCGCCTACTTGATGCTTAATGTCCGAATTTGTTATTTAAAAAAAAATGTACACAATACTGTCCGATGCTGTATATATAAATTGTAAGTTGTTGTATTAATATTGATTTTTTTGTCTGTTGTTTGTACTAATTACAACATCTTACTATAATTTCTTTTATTGTGCCCCCTGAAGTCACGAATGGTCATAGGCTATAGACCGATGCGCAAGTTTGTCATTACATCACTGTGTTTTGTTTTTTGATTAAACATTTGATGATACAATATTTATATAATCTAATATGCATTTTTAAGTAAAGGTTGGTATTAGTGTACAATTTGAGAGTTCTGTGTCCTTCATATTGTAGATATTAGTATATCTTATAAGGGATACGAGAATATTAAACAAAAATCGAGCAATTCTAGACCAGTTTGAGGTTCATTAGCAAAGAGAACGCGAAATAATAATTTGATGATTTTATAATGACGTAAATAATTTGACAAAGCTACTTTTTATTGAAATTAACAGTTTTCATGTAAAGGGTCAAAATATTTCATGAGTTTAACATGCAGCAATGTCAGTATCAATAGATAATGCCTATTTATGTACATGTTTGGAAGATATACCACCATGATCAATTCTAGCTTTGTTGATGAAAAACACAGAAGAGAACATAAACAATAATGTGTTGATTTTAAACATAATAAAGGTTGCAATCAAATAGTTTATAAAAAATACAGCTTACATTTCATGATTACATTGTGATAAGAAGCAACATTTCAGCGCAAAATGATTTAAAAAGCGCAGTATTGAGAAAAGGATTAAATGACAATATAGGTAAATACGCAGATTCTAAATTTTATTAAATTTTATAATACAACTTGAAGACCTTGTGCACTTTTTATGGTCAGTTCAATAAGGCAATTTACGGGTGACAATTTCCTATTTAAAACGGTAAGCATAGCAATGACCCAATTTTACATAAATCTGAATTTGTATGTTCAAACAAATTGAAGAAACCCTACAAATTGTTGTAAATAAAGGTACTTGTTTGAGATTGTCTTTTTGATAGCTTGTTGAAAATCTGGAGGCATTTTATCAGCAATAAAGTTTTCTCTGAGTGTTATTTTGGTTTAAACGATGGACTAAGAACTGCTTTTAAGGAATCCTTGCTACGATTTTAAAAGTCTGTTTGCTTGCACAGATATCAGTCCTCTGTGAGAACCAATTAAACGGGACAAAATAAAATAAATCTATTGATTCGAACGAATGATTAACCAAACACTGCACTATATGCATTACCCAAGCAGGCAAGAAAGAAAAATACAGAATGGTCTAAGCTATTCACGTGGATGATAAGGAGGAACAGACTGTGCGGACCAATCGAAGTTAACAACATTTCAAAGAGAACATCCTAGCGTAGGCCTTTCAGGTGCCTGCATATTATGCAGAACAAAATCTTTTAGCAGTGGTTTATAGTTGCTGTCGGAAAACGTATAAATTAGCAACTTTTCACAGACATAAAGCATGGAAATTATATAGACGGATTAGAATAATATAATCCTTGACCTATTAAGGAGTCATTTTAAAACAATATAATTGCTTTAAAACTGGTACTGGAAAACCAATGTAATATTGGAAAAGAAGCTGTGAAAGTTAAGGAAAAGAACATTTAGGAACACACAACTGTCATTCTAGCATATTTAACCATTTACATATTGTGTAGATTATAGAAGCCAGCGCGTTTTTACTGATATCCGTCCTGCATACGTAAAATTGTAAGTCTTGTTGTAAACAAAATAAGTTAAAAGAGAGGGCTATAATTCTTGCCTCAGATAAAACTCTACGATTCTACGACATTGAGATAACATACCTTACTAACACAGTTTGTACACAATGTTATGAGACGTTACATAAAAAGTTGTAACACTTTAGGCTACAAAACATTGAATAACAATCTAAAGAGCTGTAGAAATATTAGACCAGATTATATACAGAGATAAGCGAACGTACATTTAGGAGTTGCCAGAAAAGGTTGGAATATTCGTTTCCAGCTATCGTTTCCAGTTGGAAATGGTAAACAAGAGACGGACACTAGAGCTGAGTTTAGTTTTAAAGTAAACAGGATGCAATTTACTCTGTCAAACAGTGTGCTAAATGGGGGATTTTTATCTCTAAAATCAATTAAGCATTAAGAGTGCATGTCGATTGTAAATAAAATTGAAAACTACACGAAGTTGCCATTGCATGTCTTTTTATAGCTACAAGTCTTTGGGGTTTGTTTTAGCTAGATCTTGCTGACTGCAGCTGTTATTTCAAACTTGTGAAGTTTAGAGTTTTTCTTAACCGCCCGTTGTAGTTTTGTCCAGTTTCAAATGTACCTATCGCAGGATTTATTAAGCGAAATCTGTAACATTTAACGAATATAATGGTTATCGCTTAGTTTTACATTTGGATTGCCTATTTGTATATTTTTTATTTTTTCCAAACCAGGCAATATTTGGTGGGTTTCTGGTAACAATTTGTAACTTACTGTGGCAGTATGTTGATGACATTTATTGACAGTTTATTTTTTTCTGATTTCATTATGTTCCTAAATATTGCCACTGTTGTACACACTCGACAAGGAACACGAGGAATCTGACTAATGTAAAAAGCAAACGCCCGAACGAGATGGATAAATGTAATCCACTGAAAGCAACGTTCAAATTAATTTCGCAACAAGAAGAAATATACAGCAGGATATGCAATAGACAACAAGAAAACATTGTGGACTAAAACCTGACAAAGTCAGAGAAAGGAATAGCAACATAAAAAATGTTGAAGCTACTGGCAAATGAATTAAACGTGAAACATAAAGATATTATACCGTTTTCTCGACAAATCTCAGGATTTGTTTTATTGTACAACAGGTTAAGCGGGTACAACTTATAGACCAAGATCTTGAAAAAAGGAGGATATGGAAAAACAATTAAAGTCAGAGCAAATAGAAGAGCTGTTACGGAAAAGGTATTTTGAGCTACTGTCCATACTGAGTTCTTCTTGCTTTATGGTCTGTCATGTACATACTGGAGTAATCGTCCAATCTAAGTACATAACAATTTGAAAACAAAATGGCAAGCCAACTATAAAATCAACAACTATTATGACCCAGAAATGTTGCCGGCTTTGTCATTTTTTTAATCTCAAACAATAAAAACAACATAATACATATAATTTACCACGCATCATTCAACAGTTTTAACAGTTTCATAAGCGTGTTGATTGTTTATAAAATAGGACCAGAGTCTTATTTTTCTCACGATTAGCTTATTAATGCAGGAATGTTGACATACAATTTACTTTGACAATGTGCATCTACATATAATCTTTATCTCGTTATGCATACTTAGTCTTCAGTGGAATTCAACTTGTTTAAATGCATCCTTAGTCTTTCTGGTTTTCGACTTAATTAAATGCATACTTAGTCTTTCTGGTATTGGACTTGTTTAAATGCATACTTAGTCTTCAGTGGCATTCGACTTGTTTAAATGCATACTTAGTCTTCAGTGGCATTCGACTTGTTTAAATGCATACTTAGTCTTTCTGGTATTCGACTTGTTTAAATACATACTTAGTCTTTCTGGTATTCGACTTGTTTAAATTCATACTTAGTCTTCAGTGGCATTCGACTTGTTTAAAAACATACTTAGTCTTTCTGGTATTCGACTTGTTTAAATGCATACTAAGTCTTTCTGGTATTCGGCTATATTAAATGCATACTAACGTTTCAATAGTATGCAACTCGTTTAAGTTTATGCTTTTTATTACATATCTTCGACGGTATACAAATTGTTTTCGAGACTTTTACAGAAAAAAAAACAAACATTCAACTACAATATTTATGTTACATTACTAATTTTTTATTATACTTTTTCAAATAGTCTTTAAAGATCTAGGGAAAACTAACCTCGCTTACGTAGCTGTAGAAATTGTGATTATTTGTGCTACTAGAATTGAGGTGTCTCATAATTGCATTGCAGCACGCAGTGTGTATCATCATTTTGACTATTTTCGCTCTCTATTTTGTAGCATTATATATGGGATGTAAACAATTCTAAAGTAATGTTCCCTCCAAAGATGTAACCGTTTTTCTCTTCACTTATTATCCTTTTTTACTGACTGTTCTGATAATTTCTGAATTGTTTAATAATACTCCTGAATCTGAATGGTCTCATTTTCGAAACAATCTCAAATCGTGATGGTCTAATAAATTATGAATTTTTGTTTTAATATTATTGTATTCCTATGCAGTGTTAATATATACAAAAGTATGATGGTCCAAAACGCTCAGAAATATATATTACATCATTATTTGTTAGTCATGACGATGCTGCTTCCAATAAATGTGCAACATTTGCCATTTTGTGTCTTATTTGTGTACTGATCTAACAGTTCAGGGCTAATTGTAGACAGTATAAATGCAGAAGTAATCCAGTCATCTTTTACACGCAACAAACATGTATTACGTTCACTTACAGAACCATTGTTGTTCATATTTGAATTAATTATCGATGCCAATTGATTCAGCTTTTTAATTGATAATAAAGGTAAAAGAAGATAAATATATACCCAACATTCGCCTTCAATTATTGTCACACTAGGTTTCACCGACGGCTGTTCGTTTTAGTGATATATTTGTTTTGATTTGCCGGTAAATGCATTGAGCACAAACATCAAATTTATGCCGAGAACCCTACACTATCATTTACAATACTTGGATACTTTTTCTAACTATTCATAAAGTTCGAGGAATCAAAATTAGAAAGATCATGACAGTTCCATGATTCTAATTTAATTATCGAAGAAGTCGCAGAAACATATATTTCTCACAATGAGTTTGAAGTAAGTTTTAAACAAAGTAAAAAGTTATGCTGTCTCAAAATATTTATTTTAACCAAATTTAAAGTTTCTAAACGTTTTAAGATCTCATTTTTTATAATTAAATTTCTTAATTTGACTAGTTTTGAAACGTAAACGTAAATTTCTTGCTATAATTATTTCGAGAAAAAGCATGCTGGTAAAATTGTTTTCAGTTCTATCTTCCTTGACTTTCTCAAATTCTAGAATCTGGAGTTTGTTTCAAAACTGAAAATATTTTCAAATGTTAGATTTGTTTTGGTATTTTTTTTATGAAACTGTCAGGATTATTATATTGTTTCTATCTCTATGCATATAACACATCTAAACTGTATTGAGGAAATTTAAAAACTTTGGAATTTTTAGTCTGAGATCGATTTTCGTGCTTGCATATGTTTGTGACGGAAACCAATTCTCGAGTGTACATCAGTTTGAAATGTAGTAATGCGCTGATCATATACTCATATTCAATGTTACAATATATATATATATATATATATATATATATATATATATATATATATATATATATATATATATATATATATATATATATATATATATATATATATATACACACACATATGGTCCCAAGATTGTGTGGATTTGCTTTAAAAGGTATATTTAACATGTGTAGAACAATACGTTCAGTATGACATCATCACGTTTAGGTTCTTTTCATAAAATTCTTATTCCTAGTTAATTTTTTTATCATTTTTTGTATTCTTTTGCAGTCACATTTTCTAGGTGATAATGGCCATAGCTGTATTACGTTTTTTGACCGTTTCCCAAAGCAGCGTACCATGTTGTGTACCAGCGCTCTTTTCGTGTACCAGTACATGATTTCGTCTACAAGTGCACCATGTTTTGTACCAGTGCATCTTTTCTTGTACCAGCACACTATTTCGTGTACTAGCGCATTGAAATATTCATTTATATGCGGTATAACTCGATATTATTTTGGGATAACACGTTCTGTTCGTTCTGTACATGTTTTCATATCACATTGAAACTCCGGCCTTAAAAAATAAAACCCACGGAGAATGTTACGAAAGAAGTTTTTCAAAACTGCCACTGGCATAAATGCATTATTATCACAGGGCAATATATATTTTGTTTAAGTTAGCTTTCAAATTAACCTTCACATAAACAACTTGAGAAAACAGTGTATATGTTTTGTCTAAAGATAAATTCTGATTCAAAGATGGCGACAGATTTAAATATTTGTTGTTAAATTTAATAGCACTTAGATAATCTGGAGTAAATTGGATTTTTCATTTGTTTGGATGTTGCCACCCACAACTACATAATTACATATACATTCTAAAAGTTGTAACTTTCTGGCATAAGTCTCTCTCTCTCTCTCTCTCTCTCTCTCTCTCTCTCTCTCTCTCTCTCTCTCTCTCTCTCTCTCTCTCTCTCTCTCTCTCTCTCTCTCTCTCTCTCTCTCTCTCTCTCTCAATAATCCAACATTTTTATTTCTACCTTCGCATCGTGTGCTTCGAGCTTGAGGTGCAGATGCAGACGAAAATGCAACAGATTTGCAGAAGTGAGTTACTAAAATAGAACTGAGGTAATAAAGACGAAAAATATTTGACATTTGCTGCATGTTAATAGTGTAATGTCTTCACGGACGATTTAAGAATAATCATATAATCCGTCGTTCTCATTATTGCAAGATGCAATCACAGATGCCGATATTTAAGAACTATTGTCACTTATGATTTTGACCTTAAAATCTATAAATTTATTATTGCTGTTTTTTCTTTACGTTATATCAGGATGCACTTGTGTGATGCAAATGTATTATATCGTTGCATTCTCCTTTTTATGATGAGCTTCTTGCTTAATGACAGCATTTTGTAGGAATGTCATATAATCTACTACTAATAATAATAAATAAAGCAAATATAGCTTGATGTTTTTAGCCTTTTCTATTAAGTTTTTAAATATGAAACAGCTTCCTTAATAATATTTATCGGTGTGAATATGCATGAATAAAGCATTAACGTGTCTTGCAGTCAGAGCTAGAGAAGGGTTTCATAATTCTCTCTCAAAGGAACAAGGCTGAGAATTTCTTCCGACTTCATTATCTCCAACGATATTTATTAAAACCGCACAAATTGCAGAAGACATTTTCGGGGAGAAGTTTTGAAGAAAAAAAAATGGCTGCTTATCATATTGAAGCAAAACAACTGGAGGAAAAGAGGTATCCCCCTCGAACCCTCCTCCCCCCCCAAAAAAAAAAAGAAAAACGAGGATAGAAGAATGAAGGATAACGATATGAAAATTAAATTTTCTTTCAAATGACTAGAGTGTTGCGTCTAGCTGAAGATTAGTTAAAATGAAACCCGGACAGATACACTCTGTGACACTTTTGTGAAATGCCATTTAGCCGGATATGAATTGTGCAGTTTTTGAACAGGTTAATTACAGCAGCAGTTGTTCAGTAGCGCTCGAAGATTATGTCCCATCGACCAATATTTGATACCATGGAAACAGAAAGGCTCGAACCACATCATTGACAAACAATGGAAATAGTTCAGTGAATCTGAAGCACGTTGGCAGCCGAGTGAAAGCAAATGACGAGGTTTGTACTTATCTCTTTGTGCACATAATTTCTTTCAGATGTTCAGTGCAACAATCAGGAATATGGAGGTCTGGTTTCAAAGATAAGAATCACAGATGTAGAAGAGAAGTGCAACAAAAAAGTTAATGACATACATGCATAATATCAAATATTTGATTACGAAAAAAAAAAGAAACATATACATATATAAAAAAAAGAACGAAAACCAAATCATTTCGTAAAATTTAACAATTACTTTATCTTTTCAAGAATACAAAGCGAAATTTAAAAGAGAATGTACAGTGTTGTGAATTAAATCACAAATAGTGCTAAAATGTCTATCACAAGGCCTTATGTATAAAGTGCCAACTGACTTTTAGCGTTATTCCCAAAAATTATAATACTCATTGTGCTGATCTGCCTTTAGTCTTAAACGTGTTAATCTTCCATTAACCTGGAATGCTATGATATGATAACAGTCATTTGATGTATCACAATAATATAATCCAAAATGTCCTTGCCTGAATTCCTGATAATTCCAAATTGATGATTCATTCCAAGAATATTATTGATCACTTTGTAATTCAAGTGAATAATAATTTGAATAAATACACCCAGCCAAATTAAAAGTTGAACACAACAATGAGAATGATTATATTTAGGATGCTACGGCAAGAATAAATAATCCTATTGAAAACAAGCTTATATACCATTCCACTTGAACTAGGTCCAAATTACCATTTTAAAGAAATACTCAACCGATTTAGTGCGAAATTTCCATTCTTGAAGATTCATGATTCATGATCACTATCTTTAATTGAAACCAAGTAAACATGTGCATAAGTAGTTATGATCTGAATATTTATATTATATTTACAATCTATACTCAGAAAAATATGACTATTTTACAAAATCTATATCAGCTTCATTTTGGACAATACTCAAGTAGAAAATAAAGACGTACAAACATATAGCAATTAAAAAAATACAACTTAAATATACTTTAAACCTGCCCAAACAAAGAAAGGTTTATTCAGTAAAGCTTTATTTTAAATATCAGCCAAACAAACGTATGATTAAAATTACACTAGATAAATGACATCAAATATACATGAAGCAATATAATACTTCGATTCAGATGAGAGTGCATCTGCAATTAGATTATTTTATCCATTGATGTGCCTGACGTCAGTATTATATTCATGCAATATCAAACTCGATATCAACAATCTCTTATTTTTTGTTTTTCATTTTGTTCATGATCACTGAATACAACAATCAAAAATGGAGTTGATTTAATATAAACTTCAGTGTTTTGCGAAGCCAATATCAAAGTGAAAAGTTCCTTCTCGATTTTTCCTTGTTTAAGATTTCAGAAAAATACAAACTGCATGATCTACACAATTTTCATCTTGTATCAATATTGCATCAACCCCAAAATCACTTGCAAGAACATATATTTTAAATAATTGAAATTTGGAGCTGAGAGAACTGGTGCCTCTTCATGCATGCCCTTATCAAGAGCTTTCTGATATTTCTCAGACCAGTGTAATTTGTGATTCTTAGTCAATAAATTGGTCAAAGGTTAAGCAATTAAGGACATACTGACGCAAAATTTTGGACAATATCCAGCCATACCCAAATATCATTCAGCGACATTTTACTAATAGGCACAGGAAATTCAGAAATGGCCTTTTCCTTAACTTCCATAGGTTTAACTTACCCGTGCCCCACGATATGCCTCAAAAATGTAACACAAGCACGCAAAATTCACGCTTGAATAAATTAGTTGTCGAACGAGTATCACTGAGTCTGTCAAAGAATTTGCGAGTTGTTTCCCAACGATATTTTCAGGATTCGTTGTAGATGATGGCATCATCGATGTAATCGTCACAGTTATCTAGACCAGATAAAATCCTTGTGTTCATTAAACGTTGAAAACTTGCAAGGCGAACCTTTTATCGAAACGTCATCACCATATATTGACAAAAGTCCATCTGGAGTTGCGAATGTCGAAATTTCCTATGCCCTTTCTGCTAGTGGAATTTGCCAGAATTCTTCAAAGGATCAAACTTTGTCACTTATTTTCATTTCCAATTTTGTGAATGCAGGCATCGTTTCTTCCCAATGGAAATGAATGTGTTTTGGTCACAATGTTTACTTTTCTTTAGCCGATGCAGATGCGTATTGTCGAGCGTTTGCGAAAGAATACAGGTTGAGCTCCAGTCCTTTACTTGGTTTAAGGAATCATTTTCCAGCAAAATACTGAATTTATTTTTTCAGACATTTCTATTTACGATGATTCATCCTGTACTGTTGCTGTTTAAAATGTGTTGAACCTACAATTTCCGCCTCATGGTAAATTTTATTGTTCGTAAAGTGTTACAAGTCTATGCTCTTAAGATAACATAAAAGAGTGAAATATGCTTTGTAAAATTTAGCAAATAATTTATTTCCCTAAAATAAAAAGAAAAAATGAAAAAGAGAACTTACGGTATTGTGAATAAACCACCGTTTTAGCTTTGTTTTGATGTATGAACAGTCGTTTGTTGAGACACAGTATTATAATTCTAGATTTAAATCAATATAAATTCCAGTGAATCTGTTTATCCAAGAAATGTACCAGGGCACCTTTGTACTTCCAGAGGAAAAAAAACCCAATCACTTGAATTAAATAATTTGAAGAAAATCAAATTCAGTCCAACTGGCCACAAAATAGTATGACTTGAGAGTACTGAAAGTACATGATTATAAAGTACGAATGACCAAGTTCTCACAGCTACTATATATATATATATATATATATATATATATATATATATATATATATATATATATATATATATATATATATATAGTTCTCCACTTGACCTCAGGTCATAATTAGCATTTTCTAAGATCATGATGTATACAAAACAATAACCTGGAAATTGTAGAATTTACTTAGGAAATTCCAAAACTTCGACCAAAATAAATATATTTACTTCTTCAATTAAAAATGATCCTGATATTAAGCCCTTAAAAGAGAATCATTTACCTATGTATTAGTTGTGTACACAAAATGAAATAAAAAAGTAAAAAAAGTACAAATGAGATCAAATTTGGACAAGGTCAAGTCCAGCATACAATGTTACATTGCAATAGCTTGTAACGAAATAAACATATAAAACTAACAAACAATTAAATGAAATATACGCAACAGTTGAAACATTTGGAAAAAAGTTCTCATATTCCAATGATAGCTGATTTAGTTTACATCGTGTGGCTGCAGATGTGACGGTTTTTCTGCTCCATATTATTCAGTATTTCTGAATTCCGAAGATTGATAACAACAAATTCACTACAGTCGGATTACATTCCATCGCTTAAATCCTCACTGTGGGGGACAGATACAACAAAAGTGATTGTATGGTTAACCTGGCTCTCTCTATCAACATACTATTTGAACATACTTATCAGGAAAAATATTGTTTGTCTTTCTCATCGCAGGAGTATTAATGATATAATTTTTATTTTCTTTTTAACTGGTAAGGACCATACTATAAACTTTGAAGAGAATTTTGAGGTATGAGATGAGAGAGAGAGAGAGAGAGAGAGAGAGAGAGAGAGAGAGAGAGAGAGAGAGAGAGAGAGAGAGAGAGAGAGAGAGAGAGAGAGAGAGAGAGAACGAACTCTGAAAACTCCGTTCTTTTGTATTTATGTCATAAATCAGTTTCATTTGACCGAGTACGGTGAATATTATTTTTGCTTCTTCGTAAGCCTTCGATTGCTTATATTTGAAATCAGAAACCTAGTCTAGAAAAATCATTTCGCAATCTTCAGTTGAAGGATGTTTCTTATTTTATAGCTTCAATGGACCACTGATAGAATGTCAAAAGAACGAAGATTAAAATTGAATGATTAAAATGTTTCTCTAACAGCAAACAAAAGTAAATAAATAACTCACAATCGTTTCCGGTATCACTGCATTATCACCGAATAGTAATTTTCGAAGTCTGATGAAATGTTTCTAAAGCCTTGTGACTTTCAGAAGACTTAAATTGTTGGATGCTCAATTCATGTATAATTTGCTGGAAAACCCTCGAAATAAAATTTGACGCTTGACTAGATTGGACAAATTTAGAAGGCCAAATTGTGAGAAAACATATTTTATAAAAGCTTTTGCTATAGCTATTGCTTTAATATTCCACAAAGGAATTGCATCTGGGAATCTTCTAGACGCACACATTATGGTCAACAAGTATTGATTGCCTTTCAAGCTTGACAAGATTTACAGTATTTACAAACTTAACGTTTTGTGTTGCGGAAATAAAAATGATTACAAATCTTTATTGATCACTAAGAGACCAGTCAATGGTGTTTCAAGAGCTCGACTAAACATTTCATGTCTATACGACTTAGGAACAACAGTTTGGTAGCTCACTAGCGGGTACCTCAGGTCTCTGTATTTTTATCAACAACGCTCTGAAACAAATAGGATTTCTAAGAATTTTGGTCCTGTTTGAATGATTGTCCCTAATTAGAATAAAGAAAATGAAAGAGAATTACAATTACCAATATCTCAAACCATTAGCAAAAGTGACCCAATTGAAAGTCTCACCAGTAACTGTTTCAGCTAAACGAATAAGTTCCTGATCAACATCATTTTTAAGCACTTTATTTCCCATATCACACACTGGATATTAATCAGAGACCGACTTTCTGATCAAAACACGGATAATCAGTTACACATTGATTAAGCAAGACCTTATCTCTAGCTAGGTCATTGCCTAGTAATAAACGAATACAATCGATGCGTAAAGACTCCACTGTTCCGACTGTCACGTGTCCCGATACTAAGTCTGATGATAAATTTACTCAATAGAGAGGAGCATTAACAAACCTATACTCTACTTCCTGAATAAGAACACTTTTATTAGAAGTCTTCTCTAGAAAAGGGCAATGTAATATATAATAAAATACTCTGATAAGCTCCCTTAAAATTTTAATAGGGATAAACTTGACAAGAATGGTTCATAATTATTCTTAATACAATCAAAATGGGGTTTGTTTGACAAAATGTATTTCTGTCAATACATGACCGTGACCATGACCTCTTAGAAAGAAGAATATTTGGAACAGTTATATCTTTATTCTGTCACTTATTTTTCAATATGTATCAGTCATAAATAACGTGTCATTTCTTCTTGCATGTATGAAGAGATAATGATTTATAATAAGCCTTATTGGAAACTTGATTTCTAAAAGTTGTACCTAATTGAGATTTAGAGTGTGCCTGTATGGGACTGAGATTTGTAACCAAACAGCTGCATAGTGTAAGATTTGTTGATAAAAGAAACGTGAGTCAAGGAATAATTGTCAGCTAAGCAGTATATTCGAAAGCCTTTACCTTCAGCTCATCAAGATAGGTCTCAACATCTGCATGGACTACATTCTCGAACTCTTCGACTAATCTGAGTTGTCTGAGGCTACTGTAGTCATAATCATCCATTTTGGTTTGACCACCACCTATCGAATAATTGATCTTTTTCTCGTGCAAATTGGACAAGTGTCTGTCCAGTTTCTCTACATTTCCTGAAGGTACCAGCTCATAACCCTTCAAGCTGCATTCCATAACCACTTCATAATTAGCACTTTGTTGTACTGACGGTGAAGTACATTTTTGTAATAATAGAGTCCAATGCTCTCTTGGTGATTTCAAATTTTCAGCAACGTTTTCAAATTGAGGAAAATATTTATCTAGGCCTTTTTCTTTAAAAGGGGTGCTAATCTAATAATTCAGGTAACTTCGAAAATTGCAACTGCATTAGTTTCGCTTTTGTCGCTTTCTGAAGCGGAAGCTATCTTAACTACATTTCCGTTTGTAATTTCAATTCTATTACTTTCATTCCAGAGCCAGATCGATACTTACTTCGCAAGCCCAAAGCATTTTCATAAAATAATTTCTTCTCCATCAAATATTGGTCGGAATTATTTTTATTTCATGCTTCTCTAAAGAAGCCTTTCCCTCAGAAAAATCATATTGTCTGGCAAGGTGGAGCAGTTCATCCTTTTTCAGTGACTCTAACTCTTTCTGGGACGGATTTAAAATTAAGTTCTCCACCCTTGATGATATTGCGAAAGCTTGTTGGTTTCATTCTATATGTGTCAAATGTTACATTATAATACATGAAACTTAGAAAGTTAAAGAACAATGTTCATTTAAATTTCAATGTATAATATATTTTAGAGACATTATCATCCCTATAGGCTTCCCAATTTCTATTACAAATGTATGATCTTAAACTAACTAGAAAAGAATTGAAAACCAACAAGTATTGTAAAATTAAACAAAATCTTTTTGGATAGAATGCAGAATGAAAATTTAAAAAGAACTTACAATGTTGTAAATTAAATCCCAAATAGTCCTAAAAGTCCTTTCACATGTCCAAGTGAATACACAGTTCCAATTAAATTCATTTGGTATTCTAAAAAAAAAAACTGAATGTGTTGATTTGCCTGTAGTTTCGAACATGCTACTGTGCGAATGGTCTGAAATATGGTAATTTGATAAATCTGTTGATATATCGCAATAACATCGCAATACTATAATCCGAAATATCCTTATCTGAATTCACTATTATTCTAAGGTATTGCTTCTGTCCAATAATAGTATTGAGCACTTTGTAATTCCAGTGAATCATAATTTGAATGAATAAACCCAGCCAAATTAAAAACTAAAGTCAACAATAAGAATGATTCTCCTTGAAATGTTAAGGCAATAATCAATGATCCTAATTTAGATAAGATTGTTTACAGTGGCCTAGCTCTGGAAATTCTCTCTCTCTCTCTCTCTCTCTCTCTCTCTCTCTCTCTCTCTCTCTCTCTCTCTCTCTCTCTCTCTCTCTCTCTCTCTCTCTCTCTCTCTCTCTCTCTCTCTCTCTCTCTCTCTCTCTCTCTCTCTCTCTCTCTCTCTCTCTCTCTCTCTCTCTCTCTCTCTCTCTCTCTCTCTCTCTCTCTCTCTCTCTCTCTCTCTCTCTCTCTCTCTCTCTCTCTCTCTCTCTCTCTCTCTCTCTCTCTCTCTCTCTCTCTCTCTCTCTCTCTCTCTCTCTCTCTCTCTCTCTCTCTCTCTCTCTCTCTCTCTCTCTCTCTCTCTCTCTCTCTCTCTCTCTCTCTCTCTCTCTCTCTCTCTCTCTCTCTCTCTCTCTCTCTCTCTCTCTCTCTCTCTCTCTCTGCTTAATGGAAAATATTTCCATTCTGGGAAATCCTAAGGTCAGAATTAGGAACGTGTCCTTAACTCAATCCGAAGTGAATATTAGCAATGATCTTAATATCTATACTAACAGAAAACTATTTGCTCTGTATTATGTTGCTTTCAAAATAGATGTCACTGGTCAGGTACTCCATCACACCAATAACTTGTGTCAGGACAAATGCAAATTACAGATAAACATAACAAATAATCATTGAAAACCTATTTGCTGAATAGCTAATACAGAAGTAGATGTATTTAGATAAATTCAAACCAGAACTGATAATGTACTTTGTATGTTTCTTGTTGCCTAAACTAAAATATTGTAATAATTTCAACTTAAAATATTATAATAATTTTGTGATTAAATTTCATTTGTTTAAATGTTCAATTTGGTTTCAGAAAATGTATATTTTTATTTTATAAGCAATGATATTATGTGTGATTGTAGAATACAGTATACCCTTTTCACACGCCCCAAGCGTAGTGCACGCAGTTCGAACTCGAATATTTTTCGAATTGCAAAAGCAGACAGCCTTACACCTTTCTGACCTGTCATCTTGCCAAATATCTGTAATCTGAGCTCGAACGTCTTTTCGCTGTATAGCATTGGTGTTGCTTGCTAAGGGAGCCGCCTATTCAATTTTTGGATGTTTTGGTGTAGGAACATGGGTTTTCTTTTGGACCTAAATATTTTCTTCTACCTTAAGATTTTTTTTTCAACTAATATTAAAGGATATGCTCTTGACAGGACTAATATTCAGTTTAAAATAAATTTTATTGGCATTGAGATAAATAGTACATTCATATAATACATATATCTTGGTACATGATTTCAACAATACGACCAGCAAGGGGAAGAAAAAGGATAGAATATAAAAAGGGAGAGAATAGAAAATAAATAGTTTGTATTAATAATTTCGAGATAACATATCAATACATATGAAAATATTAGAAATTCTACCGAAATAAGCATGAGAGAATGTATATACCGTCAAACTCATATACAAAAACATTCACACACACACACACACACACACACACACACACACACACACACACACACACACACATATATATATACCACACACACACAAAACTATATATGCATATATCCAAAATTTAAAAAGAGCACAAACAAAACACATTTAGATTTAACGTTCTTGAACTCTGTTGCTAGAGGAATAAAGTACGTCTGAGAGAAAGATGGAACTTCTTTAAAACTTCAGTATTAATCGTGTCTTTATTATCGTTTATCAAAATCATATATATGTCAGCGTTAACTGGAAGTTTGAGGAGGTTATTCATTGAGACGATTTGGAGGATTATTTTAATAGTTTATATTAAAAATAGTATACTGATTTGATTCAATGCAGCTGCACAATGGATTATCAACAATATCGTTTTAAAAAAATTGGCTTTAAGCACTTACCAGTTATTTTTCAATGTAGTATTGATGTTGAACAATGTTCTCTCAGCTAAGTAGATTTAGGATGGAACTTGCTTATTTTTGTTAATTGATTTTGGAAGAAATTTAAAATTAGAGTTTCCTATATTTCTGAGTAGCTTGTTCTATAATTTGTTAATTTAATTTTAAAAAAGACATTTTATAGCTGCAGACGACTGTTTTGAGTCAAGTTCCTAAAATTTAAAACAGAAAAGAAATGAAACCAACAATTTGAGTAACATCCATCATATGATTTTTTTAAACAGAATTCAAAGAGTACCATTTGTGAATTTCCTGACTTAACAATATTTATGAATGCCCTGTCTTACCATGATGCAGTCCAGTCTTTGAATGAGTTTTCAATAATTCTAATATAACGTTTGGTAATTTAGACAATACGCACTTAGGAATTTCAATGAATTATTTAAATAAATTTTCCACAAAAAATATCTGATCACAACCATATATTCTGAAATCAAATAAATTCCAGAGATTGATCTTAACATATGAAATAATTTCTTTTTTTTACAAAGTATCCTTTAGATACATCCCCACGTGACTTACATCACAATAAAAAGTTCTAGAAAACTAATCATTTCCATGGCAAACTCCACTGTCTCTTGAACTACATTCAAGTAAACGTCATGTTTACCACTTACAACATGACAAGCGTCAGGTAGGCAAAAACTCTACCAACAATACTCAATCAAGGACACAAGTAAAAAACACAATATAAATTCAATGTACTGTAATACATATGATATATGTGCCATTTATATGTACCTCTCCATTTTAAGTATTTATTAGAGTTTTCTGATTACTTGTTTTATTATGGGAAGTTGGTGTTGGGGAAATATCCCTCAGTCCAAGTAATTTCCCGATTGCTAGCGGCAAACGTTACAGAATAGTGTTGGTGAGATTTCATGATAGAGTGGTTCAGTTTCAGAGTGTTGAGGTCAGAGACTCATAAACGCGCCTTTAACAAAGTAATTCATATTAAAATCTAATTGTGTTGATTGATTGAATCGATTGCTTTCAATATACCCATTTGATAGTTTATCAGAATACTCTAAAACTGGTCTTATGAATGTATATATATATATATATATATATATATATATATAAATATATATATATATATATATATATATATATATATATATATATATATATATATATATATATATATATATATATATATATATATATATATATATAACTAATGTAGAGTCTATAACGGAGATAATTATATAATTATATAGTGAAAAGCAGAACATGATTTTACAATATCAAATATATTTATAAATTACCATATATACTCATTTATAAAATTAAACAACAATGTCCTGTAATCACCATTTCTGTATTGTAACTATTAATGATCTTAAACCATTCCACAACTAAACTTTCAGCAAACGTAGTACATGGTGCAGTTTGCATGTAAGGATTCGTTTCTTGCCCTAGATATTGTTTCGTCCAATAAAATTCAGAATGGTGTATGTTAAAAGGGTTTTCGTTTGTTTTGAATCCAGCACTTCATGGCTTCAATAATTAACTTAGGGTGTCTTAAAAAAGTTGAAATATATTTGAAAACGCAATATTTACATAAAAATAAAAAAGATAAATGAAATTAAAAAAAATGCTTCTGGCGTCCTTAAACGTATTGCTCCTCCACTTGGTTTGTCCATTCGATTCGCAGAGTCGATCACGGCGCGGTCGGAGTTAGTGGTTCCTACAGTACTGATATCGGTAATCCCAGACTGGATTGTGCACACCGGCACTATGTATAGTAAATAGTAGTTGAGTTATTAAATATCATCCAGTATCATATCGAACAAAAAAAAAATAATAATAGTTATTACCTTTAGCATCAGTGGATTCATTCATTGTATGAGCGAATAACTTACAATAATACTTAATCCGTGATAATCGATCTTTTTTACTCACAGTTCCAATTTGTCTGAAGAGAAGTCTAGAACTTGAGGGACAAAATAGATTATGTACTATTTTTGAATGACCATGACTGGTTATAATGGAAAGAAAACATGTAGTAAAAGTAATCTTTGAGAATATGTTATATCTGTAACTAGCAAAGACACAATGTTCTACTTATAAAATTTCAGTTTTTATTACAGACTTGTCTTAGGAGCATTCAACACTACAAGTAACAATTAATGTCTTTTAGAGCTAACGGAGATGCGTTTCATGCTCGTGTAAGTAAATGAAATCATATGGTTTTCACCACACTGACGATTGCTTCAAGGATTGGTCTGAGATATATGCTTTTTGAAAAGTTATTTAATATTTATTAAAAGATATTGTGGTGTTTCCACTGGTGTAATATGGTAGTCCAATGAGTACCATGAGTTCTTTAAATTAATCCTCGGGAATAAGTGGCATATGCCAATTAACTATCGCGTTGCAGAGATTCTAACATAATTCAAATCAATCCATCGAAAGCTAGCCTGTCAATTTTACGTAATTGAATGGCGCTACCTAACGAAAATGTCTGCAGCTGTCTAGGGCAAATGTACAATATCTGATTATTCAATACCCTTTAACTTCAGCATTTTGAACACTATTTTAATGCAATTACGCAATATACTTTTCAGTCTTCTTTTAATTCCGGAATTTTTTTTCAAAAATGAAAATGCTGGTTTTAAAGACATTCATATGCAAATAAGTTGGCGAAGCATTCTCTTTTTATCCAGAGACTAAATGGAAAATCAAGGCAAGTTTTGGGCCGATGTGTGAGTAATATGACATCAGCTGCGATCATAGAATACTTAAATATGCCGGCAAATTAGGGTATACATACGCCGTTTGCCGAAGACAATAAATACAATGAACAGCATATAATTAGTTCAGATGTGAATTTATGAACCCACATGTCTGTGTCTACGCTGTTTGCAGAATGGCGCGTATTTTAAATGATGCTATCCCGTCTGAATGTTGATATAGCTTATAATGAATAAAAGACAGTAGATAATCTTTTCAAAACCGTAATGGTATACTTGTAAGTGCACAAAATAATGAAGGCACGCACTAAAAAGACAGATTACTGATGGGTCCTTATTGTGGCGTCAGTTCTTATGTTAGCTGACATAAAAATGTCATCTATTTTACGACACTGCTTAAATACAAGATTTGCATTTTCACATCGGTCGCCGCAATGGACATTGGATATGTCATAGTTTCTGTCTGAAGTTAGTTGGTGCAGACGTTCCTTTGTCAAGGTAGAGCAGATAATTGGCAGGTATTAACCCACTCCATTCCCCAAGGGAAAGTTTTCAGTCCTAATTTTAGTGGTTATCTATTTATCACCAAATGCTCAACTTGACATGAAATTTATCTATTGACAATGACAATTATTAAGGAGAGCAACGAGAAGGGCCAAGACAAAAACAGTTGGAAGAGTTTCAAAGATGAGGTACATTAAATCCTATCAAAATGACTCATATTATTTAGACATTGTATATTTAAATCCTATGCCATGACTGCCTATAAAATTTGCCTGCGTTTTAAGTATGTATATCCCTGTGTGTGTGTGTGTGTGTGTGTGTGTGTGTGTGTGTATTGGATATTGAAATCCTATGCCATGACTGCATATAAAACTTGTCTACGCTTTAAGTATGTATATCCCTGTGTGTGTGTGTGTGCGTGTGTGTGTGTATTGGATATTGAAATCCTATGCTATGACTGCCTATAAAACTTGTCTACGCTTTAAGTATGTATATCCCTCTGTGTGTGTGTGTGTGTGTGTGTGTGTGTGTGTGTGTGTGTGTGTGTGTGTGTGTGTGTGTGTGTGTGTAATCCTTGTATACCTCGTTCACATTTCATCAGATTTGCCAGATCCCCCAGTGCCCTATCCATCATGGTTTCGATGACGCAGGACGCAGTCAACCCGCAGTGGTCATAAACCGCCTTGCCCATACAGTTCCTGATTCTCGTCACAAGGCTGTAAACAAGGAGCTTCATGAAAAAAAATTTATAATCAACACAATCCAGGATGAATATACACGACGTTTTATCTATGAAGCACTAATTATTGAACAAAAGAGAAAACGAGACATTAAGAACCATATTGAAGATCAAATTAGAGGTTTAACCATCTGTAAACTAATAGTTCACCTTTAATTTGACCTTCAACATGCTGACTTTAAACCAATAAGCATCAATCAAGAGCTTAAAGCAACAAACAACAAACATACCACATTGTGTTGGCAACAAGTATGCCAGATTGTGTTAGCAAGAAGCATGCCACATTGTGTTGACAAGAAGCAAGCCACATTGTGTCGTATCTGTATGTGCTAAAGCTAAATGTTCAATAAAATTTATTTCTAGGAAAATGAGCATAACTTTCAATCTACTAACACCAAATTCAATTCGCTTCAAACTACTAACGCCAGATTCAACTCGCTTCAATCTACTATCACCTATTTCAATTCTCTTCAAGCTTTCTTTACACTAAATTCAATTCGCTTCACGCTACTAACACCAGATTCAACTCGCTTCAATCTACTAGCACCAAATTCAGTTCGCTTCAAGCTTCTAACACCAAAAATTCAATTCGCTTCAAGCTGCTAACACCAAATTCAACTCGCTTCAAATTATTAATGCCAAATTCAATTCACTTCGAGCTATTAACACCAAATCCATTCGCTTCAAGCTATTTAACGCCAAGTTCAATTCGCTTAAGGCTCCTAACACCAAATTCAATTTGCTTCAAGATATTAACACCAAATTCAACTCGCTTCAAGTTAATAACACCAAGTTCAATTCGCTTCAAGCTACTAACACCAAATTCAATTCGCTTCAAGTTATTAACACAAAATTCAATTCGCTGCACGCTACTAACACCAGATTCAACTCGCTTCAATCTACTAACACCAGATTCAACTTGCTTCAATCTACTAACACCAAGTTCAATTCGCTTCAAGCTACTAACACCAAATTCAATTTGATTCACGCTACTAACACCAAATTCAATTCACATCAAGCTACTAACACCAAATTCGATTCGGTTCAAGCTACAAACACCATATTCAACTCGCTTCAAGCTACTAACACCAAATTCAATTCGCTTCCGATTTCAATTTGCAAGGGAAATATACAAACATGTAATTCAAATATATGCGTTAGAAGATAGTATATATATATATATATATATATATATATATATATATATATATATATATATATATATATATATATATATATATATATATATATAATAAGTGTGTGTGTGTGTGTGTGTCAAAAGGAATGCACTAAATGACATTGCAGTAGATTTTCCAACATTAATCTTCAAAGTGTTCACTTCTATAAATACTCTTTCTCAGGGGGAATGGAAGACTTGTATCAAATATTATTTCTTGTTTATCCACTTGATTAAAACTTAGCTTAGTTTGTAAAAGGTTATCCCTTAACATTATCCTTTACCTTGAAATTATTTCCTCAGACTAATGGGTTTTTTTGGAGAGAGGAAGTCTTAGGCTAAAGAAAAACGACGTTTCTTAAATTAATATTTTAATCTGCCCACCATAACTTACTCTATTGTGTGTAATGACCTTGATCTTCCACCGAACTTGCCTAAAATCAAGAGCCCTGTGCATTATTTCTTAATCTAAACGAGACTAAATTTCATTTAGATCTTTTAATAGTCCATGTAAACTCCTCAGACATTAATCGTACAGAATATATCGATGCATCAAGGCTGACTTGATCTCAAGGTTATCTAAACCTTGATACACGAAGATATTGACTTGATCCTATCTTTGTTTTCTAATGACTGATTGAAATCACAACAAAAACAAACAATTAAAGAAGTAAAAATAGCAGATAATATTTCGCATCTCAAAATACGTTTCATGGTAATGTTATCGACAATCGTTTTAAAATCAGCCAATGGAAATGCAGCTGTCAGAAATCTGAAAGTCAATCAAATCATAAACATGTTCTTCAGCCATAAAACTTAGTCTCCTTGATGACAAAGTATAAGACTTCATCTGATTCGATGATAAAATTAGCAAAAATGGTAATATTATAGGTCACCAGAACATGACCTCCAAACGGTCACTGTCAGATTTTCATCAAGGATAGTGGAGATATGATTTTAATCAGTTTGGTGTTATCGATATATGGTGACGCCTGCCGCGCGAGCTAACTTGCAAAGCTGTTAGCTATTGGCTCATTAAGAGTTCCTGATTTCTTCCTCAAATGTTTTAGAAAAAACTCCACATTCTAGACTAAAACTGTGGAACAAAAAAATATCGCAGTAAATGCACAATAAACTAACAGTTATTTACGACCACGATTTTCTCCAAGAGGCTATTTTGCTACACAGTTTTCAGCGTTGTGGCAATAATTTACCATTCCAAAGGGAGTTAACTCCCTGCATGCAGTGTTACAAGGGTATTATGCGCAATTTAGATGCAGTGGGGAAACTACTTCTTTTGGGGGGGGGGGCGGAGGTGTTGTCGTAGAGAACTTGTATTTCGAGCCACTGACACCAAAATAAATAAATTCAGCAAAAAAAATATATTAAAATTTTAATGTCGGGAGTAAGCCATATTGGTGAGAATACAAAGGAAGTGGTGAAAAGGGAAAAGTCAATCCAACATGACTGTCTTCAATATTTATACTGAAGTTACACATGTTGAGCGTAACTGTGTTCCTCTTTTTGCAAAATTGCTATATGACGCCTTTACATTTCCAGTGATTAATGTTTTCGAATGCTTTCTCTTTTCTCATAATTGACTGCGCAACACACAAATTAGTAGCCCTTCACCGGATTTACCTGGTTTTGGAGATGTTGATTAATTAATTACTTATTACATTTTTCCTTTCCGCCCCAAAAAATGAAAGAATATATCTATAAATATATAAACAGAGACAGAGACAGACAGAGAGCCAGAGAGAGAGAGAGAGAGAGAGAGAGAGAGAGAGAGAGAGAGAGAGAGAGAGAGAGAGAGAGAGAGAGAGAGAGAGAGAGAGAGACTGGTTACAAAGTACGAAATATTTTCAATATTCACAACTTATTGACACTCACTCGCACCACACTAATTTCAACTCGGATGCATCCAGGGCGGTAGTTGACATCTGTTCCTGTCTTAGGCTGGCAATCCTGTTGTTGAGGTCTGTATGGCACGCTGTTGTTTTCTCTTTCACTTCCGTTTTGTTCCAGCAAGTGTCATGCCTAATAATATCTACGAACAGATATTTCAACACAAATTTTTGCAACCCTGCAATATCCTATAAGTTCATTGATGACCACTATATTATTGTTTTAAAGTGTTTTGTCAAATACGTCACTTTTTCCTCCATTTTCGTTAAAAAATTTTTCAAAAGTGATAGAAGGACAATAGCTGATCAAAAATAACATGTATCATATTTTGTTTCCACCAAAAGAAACGGTTAAGGTGATTTAAATAGCCCTTGCCGCCAAAATTGCAAGTAATCTGATGTTCCCAACAAAAACATTTGGATTAGTTTCATAAGTAAAATTAGTGTATTTACCAAAAAAAGAGAACCCAAACATAATTTTTGACAATACATGATACTTTTATAATATTATGACGGCATACACACACACACACACACACACACACACACACACACACACACACACACATATATATATATATATATATATATATATATATATATATATATATATATATATATATATATATATATATATATATATATATATATATATATATATATAATAACGTTGATAATAATACGATTCAGAGCAATACTCCTATGTCTTAAATTCATCACAAAAGTATCGTAGAAATGTAAATCACTGGCTGAATGCTCCTATGAGTAATGCTTTCTTCCTTTAGAATAATTGTGAAGAAAAACATTATAGCAAAAAGGACTAAACGTATTTAAAGATGGAGAAAGTACGCCAAGGTTTCAAAAATGGCAGTACTCTTTATATACTTTTATTTCTCTGACTTTGAATCGTTACTTTTTGTGGGTAATTTATCTTTGTCATGTTGATAGTCTTCTCGTTTATGACTTGTGAACGTAGATTTGTTTTAAACCTATGTATTTCCAATAAAAATGCCATCAAATATATACTGGAAAGCCAACATCATTTAGTTAATACTGAGTGAAATATAGTACTTTTGTCATGATGTTATTGTTTTCATCACAGTTCGGATGGACTACAATATGAGTATGCATTTTATGCATATAATTATGTACAAATTGTACTCTTTACAATATGCAAAAGTAATTCCGATACAATTCGTAGATGCATTCCCAGCATCAATTTATTGATTTATGATACATTATCCAATTACATAAAAATGCACACATTCACGTCACTGGCAGATCCAAAAATCATGCGCAAGGGATGAGTAAGTAATAATTGTGAGTGGTCAATGGGATGTAGCCCCAGTGGGACCTAAGGATCGAAGGCTCTGGAAACTACTTTTTTTTCAGCGTTTCCATAACACAATATATATTATTCAGCCGTAAAGCATAGAAAGCTTACTTTAGGAAACGTTCCGATAGTTTTGTACGAATTTTGTTTAGGGGCAGGTGACCTATATCCCGCCTCCACCAACCATCACATCCCTGTAATGCAATCGTACAAAATTATGTTCACAGTTATATATGTATGCATGAATAGGTTCTTCTGCCGTTCCCCAAAACTCCTATTTTCAAGAAATATAATTTGCTAAAACTAAACAGACTTTCACATACCGTCATGTCCCTCCACACAAAGGTAGTCAGTTGTTTTCTGGATGATGCCAAAGGTCATAGAAAAAACGAGATCATTAGTGCAATTGGCAACATTAGGTTCGTAACAGGTCCTGAACTCATCCACTTTCCTGTGTATAGAAAAATACGAATGAATTCAATTCTTGTACATTGTTTCCGGGTAGAAACTGTAGTTGGCTGCTGCAAGCTAGTGTATAGACAGTTTTTCTTATACTGGCAACATATTTTGTGGAGAAATTTAGTATTGCACGGTCGTAACAATGTGAGTGTGTGTGTGTATGTGTGTGTGTGAGAGAGAGATTTTGATTTTTAAGGTAGCTTTAACAATTTTTAGTCATACCTCTATGATGTCTGCAGTGTGTTGGTTGGCATCCTGCATCAGACACGTAGCATGATGTCCAACCCAGTCACATTATCCTGATACCAGACCGACTTATCCAAATACTAACCTCTTAATGCTGAGTGCTTAGCGAGGCAGCTGTCAGTACCATTTTCTTAAGTCTGTCGTATAACTCAGCCGGGGTTCGAACTCGCGACCTCCCGCATCCGAGGCGGACGCTCTAACCAGTTTGATAATAACTTGAACGAATAGAAGATTATGTTCTCTCTTAAGTTTATTTTTATTTTTGTTGTATTCATTGTAAGCATCCAAGATTGAGGGATGTAAAGAATGGCTAGGCTTGTACTAATACTGACACACCTCTCGTACCGTTATCGAGCTATCCAATGTTATCTGAATATGACATCATAGCTAGTCCTAGGACGTCGATCAACTTAGCGCGATAGACTCCATGTCCTTCCTCCTGGCTTCTGCTTTGACATGTGTATTTTTTATTCATAACCTCCACCAAAAAAATCCAGCGAGAATGTTTTCTCATCGAAACTGCAATTTTGGTTGAATGTTTTGTCATTTATGTATCAAAACATTCAACATTACTTTCAATACTTCATGTTAATTCAACAGAGATATGCTCCACGTTACTTCGCGTGGTGGACTTCAAAATGCGCTTTGCAGTGTCAAAGAAGCAAAATGGAATATGTAGTAGTGAAAACACTGCGAAATCTGTTGAACAGAAAGTGAGTTTACTTTATGCTATCAATAAAATTGAGCTTTTTTTCTTCTAATTTTACTTTGCCTTTTTATTCCGTAATCATATTTGACTTTTATATACTAGTGTTAAATGTAATATAAGATAATGCAATAGTTTCTGGAGATGAGTTAGTGATTGTTAGATAATTATTTTATTCATCGTAAACTGTCAAGACTAAACTACTTCGATATAATATGTTACTTAATACTCTCTCCCTCCCCATCTCTCTAATCATTTAAGGATAAAACCAAATTACTATTGACGGATCATTACAAATGTATCTGTTAATGTTAACCTGAAGTGATTAAGTGACATCACATAGGAGGTTATTACTCACTTTTAGCGTCTAAAATATCTTCTAATTATGGAACCTTCCCCTGCTTAGCGGAAAAAAGTTTTTCAGATACCGACATAAAGAGAATCTATGTTGGGGTTTGCACCAAGACAAGGAAATCCCAGTCGCGAAGTTACATTATTTGTCTCCCCACGAAGCTACAAACACCGACATAAATTATTTTTGTCACCCAATATTTTCCAATTAATTAAAATAACCCCGCACTTTTGCAATTTAATTAGTTAACAGATTTAAAACACAGTATTATTCATCAAATATTAAATGTCAAAAAGGTGTTGTATTCTGCTATGAAAAATCTGAAGAATTGATCTACATATGCCATTCTTAGGGAAAATAAAAATCAAGAAATAAATTTATATTTGTTGGGTGTTGAAAGTATTGTGTAACGAGCGTCTCGAGTCACGTGCTATCGTTTTTTTTAAAAAAAATCCAGTACTACACATTTATACTACCATGTTAATGAGGAAAACAACGTGACCTGTCGACCATAACTAAATAAGTTCCACGAATGCGAAAACGGAAACTTAAAACCATTTCATATTATTACTGTGTTATCACATTTAATCGATTGATGTCATATGAAAATAACAAGCAATTAATATCTCCTATACTGATAACTTCTTACTTCTATCAATTATCACTTGGGAAGAGTGCTGTGGTAGACTACGGAACGATACGTTAAAATACTGAGTACAAAATACCGTAGAGTTAAATTAAATGTGTAGCGACGATGCGGATTCCTAACTCATGATATTCTTCGAAATTAATATTTTCTTTCGTGGAAATTTTTTGGCTTTACAAATATCGATTGCAATTTTCTGCCATGGTCTGTCTCGTAGAGATGTTGTTTTCAGTGGTCCCCTCCTCTGTGCTAGCATCCTAATCTGACAAAATTTAAATGCCTTTATTTTGTCTTGGATCTGTCTCGCGATCCAGGCCACCATACACAAGTTGGAGCTCACTCATGGCATTTGGCTAATCCCTGATGATCCTTGTGTACGTTATCAAGAATTCCGGGCCTTAAGACTGTAGGTATGACAACTCTGTCCCTGAAGAGAAATAGGTCGTTATGAACTGATAGTTCACTGCGTACAGCAAAATATGGATGTACATCTAGGGGACAGATATATTTCTTTTCCGGACATCCATTTCTGGTGAAAGTCATTGCAGTCTGCAGATGGTTGTTTTATTTGTTCTAATTTAAATTAGTTTTGCATGCCCCCATTGACTCTATAAAAACTTCCATTTTCTCTTCGTATGTGGCTTCCTAGCCTAGGAGAGGGCTTCGAGAAATAGTGTCTGCTATGTACTCTGCCTTTGTGTTGAAGCGTTTCAACCGCATCAACAGTCGTTGACACATGAAAGAAGTTTCATCTAAATCATGTGTGTTGATCAGTGGAACTAACGGTTTATGATCATTATGCAATCTAAACTAGTCCAGTGAAACAATATATCTTGAAAAATTCTCACAGGCCTACACACATGCAAAGCACTCCTTCTCTATCTGTGCCTATTTGACCTCAGCACTTGAGTTTCTCTCCATTATGTTGGAATATTGACCTACCAATTCCATAACTGCTGACATCAGCGCTGACAACTGTCACCTTGCCAGGCTCACAAAATACTAAGTCTGATGTGTATGTCAACTTCTCCTTGACTTTCGTGAATACGTTATTCTGATCTGGGCACCAATACCAGGCTGTGTCTGAATTCAGCAGGTCCATAATTAATCGCAGTATAACATATAAATCTGGGAGAAATCTACCAAGGCAGTTGAACATGCCCATGGTGCGTCGAATCTTATTGATATTTAATGGAGCAGGTAGCTCTTTTTCTGTGGCAACCTTTGCTGGAGTGGGACGTATGCCATCCGAGCTGATCACGTCACCGAAGAATTCCAGTATGTTCTTTCTAAATTCGCATTTTTTCGATGTTGAGCTTGAGACCACTCCTATTGAGTTTCTCTTGTACCAAATTATGCGTCTGTCATGCTTCTCTAAGATTCTTCCATAAATTAGTATATCATTCATAATGGCTTCTGCCACTTCATGACCAGTCAGCAGCTGCGTCATTTTCCTATGAAAATCTCTGGTGCTGACGTAATACCAAATGGGACTCGTTGAAAGCAGATGCAATAAAGGTTGTCAGTTTTTCACTTTCTAAATGTAACATTATTTGATAAAATCCGCTTTCTCAGTCAAGTTTGGAGAAGACAGTGGAACCTATCAGCTTAGGTGATATATCATCTAGAGTAGGGAGCAAATATATATTTCCTCAGCAAGATGCTTTAAGTCAACTCAAATTCTAACTTTGCCATTTTTCTATGGGACTGCTACCATAGGCGAAGACCATTCTTTTGGCTCAGTTATATGGAACAATTCGTCTTTCACCTTAGACAACAATGAAAATGGTACACGCGTGGGTGCAGCTATACTGTATGGTGTGGCATCATCCTGGAGTATGATCTTTTCTGGCCAAACTGCCCAAAGGCTGTTTTATTGATCTCCTCAACTCTTCTCACATGACCCATTTCATGTGCAACTGCACGTCCAAGGAGATTATTAGCATGTGGTCTTTTAATGACAAATACCCGAAACTGGTACGATACTTTCTTATAGGTATTATGTGCCATAAACTAGCCTCCTGAATCCAGAATTCCTCCAGGGCTGTACAACTTGGATTCCGATTGTCTCAGCTTTGGTTTTATTGGAAGAGAGTTGCAGGTAGCTTCAGACATAACTGTTGCGTCTGCTCCGGTGTCTATTTTGAAGTGAACTGAGACTCCACAAATGTTTAACATCACGCGCCATGCTTCATTAACGTCATCGCATATAGTTACGGATCAGAGAAGAATACGTCTTGGTATTCTGCATAATCTGTAGCTGATGTTTCATTGAATGTGATCTGATTTACTCTTTATGATCGACAGACAACGGCACAGTGGATGAGCTTGTTACAACTTCTGCACGGTTTTCCTTAGCGGGATTTCTCACCTCTGCCATGCCTCTAGCTGCATTTGTGACATGTTTGTTATGTTGTTGTTTGACCAATCTGATTTGGTTTTCACCAGTGACGCTGTACATTTCGGTTGGTGGATCCTGGTTTAGTACCTAATGCCTTGTTCTCTTTAGAAATTGCATCCAAATCTTTGACCGTCTGACTTTGGTCGCATATCTGACTTTTTACCAGTTCTGACTGTTTCGCTTTTGTATGGCTTTCACTAAGGTAAGGTCGGCCTCCATTTGTAGCTTTTCAGAAACCGCTTTATCCAGAATTTCTGTTACAAGACGATCCGTTATTGTTTTGTCCTTTTATGCGTAAAGGTCACAGTGATCGACAAATTCATACAGTTCTTTAAAAAATTCCTCCACAGACTCTCCTGGTTTTTGACTAAGTTTGTGGAAACACGCTGTTTCGTGGATGGTATTGACCTTGGGGAAGAAATAATCATCAACTTTCTGCAAAACTGGGGCGTGCTTTTCGGCATCGTCGTCAATAGCAAATTCAAACGATTTTAATATTTGTTTTGCTTCTTTCCCCATTGCATATATTAGTGAACTTACTGGAACTGCCTGATCTTCCTTGTTTAGTTTGGTGGCGATCCCAAGGCGCGTGAAACGTTGTTTGCAATACTGTCACTCCACTGGCTTTCCAAAGTTGGAGCTTCCGATTTCCGATTTCCATCTGGAAATTCCAAAACTTGTTGACAACCTTGAATGTCTTAGAGAGGAGGTTGACCTACGTCCAGGCTCTATTATTGAGTCTTATTTTTATGTATTGCTGTTTACTCGAGACATTAGTCTTTCTTGCCTTTACATCTTGAAGCAGAATCAGTCAAATTATCGTGGGTTTTTTCATTGGGTGGACTTATTTATTCAAATTATTATTTACTGGAAACACGAAGTGCTCATCGTTGATATTTTTGGACAGAAACATTAATTTGGAATTGTAATGAAGTTGAACAAGAACATTTATGGATTATATATTTATGATACATCAAATGACTCTTAGCACATCTCTGTACTTCAGGCCACTGACACATTGCGACGATCGAGACTAAGGGCACATAATCATATTCAATATTGTATTTTTATTGAAATACCAATGAAATTCAGTTGGAACGTTAAATACCTTTTAACTTTTGATATATCGTTTAGGACTATTTGGTATTTAGTTCACAATACTATACATTAGTATAAAATTTTCACATTGTTCTCTAGAAATATACATTATTTGTTCAATGTTATGAATCTTTGTATTACGCTCTTTTCTGTTTCTGTTAGTTTAAGTCATAGAATCGTAGCCGTAGAAACATGTGGACAAAGGACCCTGTCACAAAATCTCCTATCTGGGAAATGATTTAATTCTTAATTAGGACTAGGATGCGCTCTGTAAACAGTTAATGAGATTGCAGTGTTAACGCGAGGTCATAGTTGATATGGACCAGGGAAAATTTTAGGAAATTTTAGCCGATTTGAAACAGACGTCATAAAATTATATGTTCCAGAATATTTATTAATAAGGGCGGATTGGAGGGCATTTGCCTTACTTCAATGGAAGTGATACAGATTTTTGGCGGGTAAAGTAGTAATCCTGGCTGGCTCAGATAAATGAAAGGGCGGCTGTTTTTAGACGGGATTCATGATTTTAGAATAGCTTACCCCGTAAACTTAATCAGTCTAAGTTTCTGTAGTATGAAAGAAGTTTACTCGGAGTTAAAATGGCAAGTGCTGTTTATCGTCAAATAAATGTTCCAAAGGACAGGTGTCGGAAAGTTGAGGACACCGAAGGAGAGAGATTTTACTGCAAAGGGAGGTGAGAATCTCGAATTAAGCACAAGGTTATTCTCGACTGCACGCAATGTATATTCATTGATCTAGGTCTGTAAGTAGTGTTGAATTTATTCGTTTTAAATTCATCCTTCAATTTTTTAAATTCAGAAATAATCGTTCATGTTATGTGGTTGATGTATCGTGAAAATGTTATATAATACTTCGTTATATGTATGACTTCATATTTCGTTGTTTTGAATGTAATATAGATCATGTGTAAAATTTCAGGTATTTATTCTGACACAAATTGTGAGGAGTAAATTATACGTCTTAAATGATTTTCATCATAAAGATTTCATGCTTTGTATAATGTATGCTGAAAACTGACTTTTCCTGTTCTGTAAATATATGTCAATGAATCGTTAATTTGCACAAGTAATGTACTTAGCACAGGGTGTAAAGACCATTAATTCGTTTGTAATTAAGTTGTGAATTCTTTTCAACCGAGACATGTGACGACAGGCATGGTTCAGATGGTAAATGTATAGCTACATCTAGGTGTGATGGTTTATCTAAAGAAGTCTAATTATGCCATGGTCACACAGAATGCATTTGCGGCAAACAAGACATCGATTTATGAAAACTGGGTAGCGCATGTGCATTAGATAACGAACTGACCATAATAGCTAGTTCTATTGAATTTCAGTAGACCTTATATGAAAAAGAGTCGAAATAGGCGTTGATTCCAAAAGAGGAAAACTGATATTACTTAAGTTGGATAATATCTTTTATATTTTATATTTTAAAGGAGATAGTTCCATATTGTTGCTTAATAGGGAATGATCAGTCTGCAACCAAGAGGAGGATGACCCATAAAGAGAGAGAGAGAGAGAGTGAGAGAGAGAGAGAGAGAGAGAGAGAGAGAGAGAGAGAGAGAGAGAGAGAGAGAGAGAGAGAGAGAGAGAGAGAGAGAGAGAGCAGTCTGAATTTTGCCGGCAGTCTGAATTAAATAAGTCACAGGATTATATTTGCTATATCATTATAACAGAACGATTCATTGAATTTCGAACAATTTTGTAACTTTATTTATGAGAGATAAAGAATCATTCACAAGTCATGTGCGATTTGATTTGGTTATGTAACTTGACTAAAATGTTATATATATATATATATATATATATATATATATATATATATATATATATATATATATATATATATATATATATATATATATATATATATATATATATATATTCTCAGATCTCTGTAATTCTATCCTTAATTTCTTATTTTATTTTACAAATTACTCTCCGGGCAATAACAACTTTGTCGATCACCAAAAACCCTACAAACACTATATAGTGTCGAAGATCACACACCATTTTCACCATCTCCTCTGACTCTTCTTTTATCAAATACACACAGAAAAGATTTTATATGAGTGATTTTTTTAAGTAGTATACAATGATTGACATCGGATCGGTTTCTGCACAAAGAACGCATGGTCTTGTATTTTGAACTTGATTGCCTCATTTTCTTGCAAGAACTGTTATTGCAATTATTAAAATTTGATAAGAATTTTAATTTTTAATTATCTAATAATGTAGAAAAAATATTTTACGCGAAGTCTCTACCTGAGATTATAGCACTTCGAAACGCTTAGTTAAAAAGTTATGTCTTTTCAATGAAGCAATGATCACGCCATTTAAAAACTGTGCAGTTAGAATTTGATTTTAGAATAGCGGTAATCTTAAATTTCGTGAGTATCGTATTTTAGTAGGTATAACTCGAAATAAGTCTGATGTGTTGGAAACAGTTAATTTTTTTTTAAAAAAATTTATCTTTTTTGGCAGCCATTTAAACTGTCATCAAGTACTTACACGCACATTCTGCTGAGTTGTAAAGTGGAAGGTATTGCTGCCAGATCATCCGCCTTCAACATATCTGTACCAGGTGTACTCAGGATATTAACACATTCTTTGATTAGCTGTAAGTTACATCCCCGTACCATGGACACTGAAGGTAGAAACGTAAGCTGAAATTACTTTGGAATGACCCATACACGTGTAGGAAGTTTGGTAGGTACGCATGATTCCATGTCTTTTAATGATATCTAGTTTTCTTTGTCTTGGTCTTTCTGTGTGGCCATACAATTTTAATTTAGAGTTAATCTAAACCTTAAAGAAGGTAACAGTGTTGTAACAATTAGATCCTGACCATTATTTGTCATGTTTTGGGCCGCCTGGAGAGAAAGCAGTTAAAATTGGGTACAAGAAACTAAACATGTAGTCAGGGAAGTGATTTGCAATGCACTATTCATGCATTTATCTGTACGAGTCGAGTAATATTACAGTCGTATTATCACTTAGTAATAAACCATTTCAAAGGAATTTTTTTTAAAAAAATATTGTTAGCCATATCATTCATACTTACGTTTTATTACAAACGAGAATTTGAAAAAGAGGCACAAAAAGTCCTAGAATCATTTCTAAGAGAAAACCACACATTATTATCAACCTTCCCAAATTATTTTTTTTTAATTTAGCCTTGTCAAATCAGATTTTTTTAGCAAAAAACATGTTCAAAACCTATATTTTTTTTATCAGTCGTTCGAGATATATTTGTTGTTTTGTGTGGAGCACTTACAATTAGAATTGTCAGTTCTACAATTAGAACTGTCAGTGCTACAATTAGAACTGTCAGTTCTACAATCAGAAATGTCAGTGATAGAATTAGAACTGTCGGTGCTTGGAATAAAAGTACATTTGATCTCCAAAGTCTTATAAAATAAACGGTCAGTTAGCTACAGAGATAAATAAAGGATCAATATCACAGGTGTCTATGGAGATAAATAAAGTGGCAGTTGTCGCATGTGTCTACAGAGATAAAAAAATGTGTCATTTGTCGCAGGTGTACACAGAGAATTAAACGTTCGGTTTTTACAAGTGTATGGAGAAGAAAAATAGTTGCTATATATATATGACAGGTATCTAAATATAGATAAATTCTTCATATTTACGAAGCATTGTTTCAATTTTGATGCTTTCAAGTTTGACACATGGGTAATTGAACAGCTGTCACAATTATGTTCAATTTTCGAAACCGATAGGCAAATCGACGACAATTAGTATACCCTTTCTTAGAGATGCGGCTTGTCACAAATTGTTATCTTTGTCGTTTACATGAAAGGCAATCGATCCTGTGTCATTCATAATAGCTATCATTATCTTTATGTCACCCTGTGGGATATTAGGTATCCTATACGTTTAGAGATACCGATATAATGATAGAGACATGCTCTTTGTATTTGTATTCGATTGGTCGATATTGACTCTTGTAATAAATAAATAAATAAATAAATAAATAAATAAATAAATAAATAAATAAATAAATAAATAAATAAGAAATTTAAATAGATTTGTTCACTACGTCAAAAACTTATGCACATACATTACATGGCATTATTTTAAGGGAGAACTATTACCATTTTAATCATTTTCTTTTGTGATAAATCTGAAGTTCTTCTAAAAACAGTAGTTAAAATAACAGTTAAGGAACCATTTTTACCGTCAAAAGAAATATGACCTGTTCTGACATAATTAACGTAAACTGAAGAGAAAACTAGAATTACACCTTTGTGAGGATAAATGCTTGAATTGAATAGATGCGTACTTGCGTGTGTGGATTTGGCATTGTAATGTAGGAAAAACGTACCTGGATATCCCACAATCCAACAGAGAATGAGCATATGGAACAAACCCGTGTTAATCCATTTTAATTTTATAACAGTATAAACCATCCTTAATTTGTAACTTTTAAAGTTATTCTACTTCTTGCACCGTTTAAGGATTGTATGAATCAAACATGGAAATGCAAATGACCTGGTCATACAAGGGCTAAACCGTAAGTGGTGCGTCAACAGTAATTTTAGGTGTGTCAGGTAAGCCAGTTTTCATCGATCATCCCATCACTCTGTACATGTAGGAATGCAATATAATTAGATGAAAAGAAAAGTAAGCTCAAACTTGTTTGAAGGGACAGTTTTGTTATTTACCATCTGTATACTGCAGCAATTTGAATTCGTTCATCGTTAGAATCACAGATCCAAAGTCGTGATTTGTATTAAGAAGTCATTTTCTTTTAACAAACTGACTTCGTAAAGCGTGGTTTGGAGTTTGTGGTGCTCGGTTAAAACTTCATAACACAGTGCTGGAAAACCGATTTCATCTAAATTTCATACGTTTCAAAAAAGAGTACATAATATAAAAGTTTCTAGGATATAGGTACATGATACGTAAAATTGTACTAATTTTGCTTACAAATATTTTAGTGAATGAGATAGCCATAGCATTTAGCTTTTTCCTATTAACCAAATGCACCGTGTTATCAATGTATCTTGATATGTGGACAAGACACCGTGTTATCAATGTATCTTGATATGTGAATAAGACACGTTTTTATCAATGTATCTTGATATGTGGACAAGACACCGTGTTATCAATATATCTTGATATGTGAATAGGACACGTTGTTATCAATATATCTTGATATGTGAACAAGACACCGTGTTATCAATATATCTTGATATGTGAATAAGACACCGTGTTATCAATATATCTTGATATGTGAATAAGACACGTTGTTATCAATATATCTTGATATGTGAACAAGACACCGTGTTATCAATATATCTTGATATGTGAATAAGACACCGTGTTATCAATATATCTTGATATGTGAATAAGACACCGTGTTATCAATGTATCTTGATACGTAAATAAGACACGTTGTTATCAATATATCTTGATATGTGAACAAGACACCGTGTTATCAATATATCTTGATATGTGAATAAGACACCGTGTTATCAATATATCTTGATATGTGAATAAGACACCGTGTTATCAATATATCAAGATATGTATTAATAAAACAAAGTCAACACAGCTCCTTTTGATTCAATGAATTGTCAAAAATTCAATAATATTTAGTCCATACAAATTTCCATTTAAAATATTTACAAATGTAGATGACGCTGAATTCGCAAGGACTTTTTCTCTGTGAAAGGTAAAACACTGTTTCTGTGAATATTCGAGCTGTGATTTAAGTAATGATTCTTTTAGTGAATGAGGTATTTCAGCAGGTATGGAAGTACAAGAAAAGCGATTATACACGGAGGCGATCTCGGAACGTCACAGTGAGTTAAAAGGAGGCAAAGTCAGACATTTTTTATATTTCATGTGTGTATTTGTGATCGGTTAGTCTCTCCATGATGTTTTTGCCTATTTAAACGTGTAAATCACTTCACTTTCACCCTCCCAGCCACAATGAGTTTAAAAGGTACATCATTGTACATACCAATGTCAATTGACTGATAAGTGCCAATAACAACTAATCGTTAGTCAAGCTGTCTAGGTTAAATTTATAACAATATATGGCACATTATTTTGCTGTGGCATGTAGCTAAATGTTTGAATTAAGATATTAATTGGTTTCACAGGTGGTGGTGGTGGTGGTGGTGATGCAGTTTATGTGCTTTGTTGGAACACTCATCAATCCATTCATCACGCTATAGGACTACGAAAGCCTACAAAATTTATCTTTATTCCGACTTTTATTTAGTGAATGTTTATATTTTGTTAAAAATGCATTTACAGCTATCGGTTAAGAATATGTTAAATTACATGTATATGTTTCTGCATCTTATACCCTCGCTTCTGTCATTTATATCTATTTATTCTTCCATCCATCCATTCATGCGTACAATTGACATTAGGAATGTGGTATTTCCTTTAATGTTATCTGTCTATCCATCCATGAATCAGTCCATATATAGATAGATATATTACTAAAAATACATGGAATTGTAGTTTCTTTGACATTAAACGTTCTACCTGTCACCTGTTAGTCAGTCTGTGATTGATCTCCGGTCTCTGGATGACGAAGGTTTAAAGAGAATAATGTTTAAAGAATTTGGTATATTTTAGGAAGTGTCCGTCGTCAAATACCTGAAATCAGCACTATACAACTGATTTGATCTGAAACTTTGAATGTGGAATGCAGTCAACGAAATTATACTATCAATCAATCAATCGGCTACGCAGTTGGTTGACGCCCGCTTTAAGCTGCTCTCTCTCTCTCTCTCTCTCTCTCTCTCTCTCTCTCTCTCTCTCTCTCTCTCTCTCTCTCAATTTGTCGACCTCCACATTCATTACAAGAACAGTGTAGGAATCCTTGTTGTCCGCATGGTCTGGGCAAAAAAATCATTCCAAACTATCAAAACGTCACAAAAAAAACTGTTCGATGATTGAACAGAGTTATTCTTCAAAGGGCATATATTGATTATATTGATTTGCATTTGTCAGTAAGTTAAATTCATACGCTGTGAATCAGAAAATATATATTGGATATTATTTCTAATCCAAACGCAAATCATGGTAGAATTACCAACTTGATTATGACATTTTTTCTGAAGTAATTTTTTGTTTAGTAGCGGATCCATTATTGCTTAAGCTCCAATTACCAAATCGTAAACAAGTCATAATTGGCGACAATGGGACTCTCCTAGATCAGACGCGGATTGTGAAACAAAAACGACAATATATTTGTTGCCTAAATAATTACATGGGAAAAGAAACTTCTGTATGGATTAATTATAGCAGAACCACTTACAGACATTAAAAACACTTATTGCCTTAAAAAACCCACATAGTCCTTAAAACACGCACAACCATTAAAGGCATTTACATCCATCACTTAAAAGCACTTACTGCCTTTAAGAGTACACACAGCTTTTAAAACACTTCCTGCCATTAAAAACACTTATCAGCCTTTAAAGCAATTATTGTATTTATAAGCTTATGTTATCATTCTAACTCATTTACAGATCCTTGTAAGCACGTACTGCCTTTAAAAGTACTTACTGACTGAAAGCACATACTGACTTTAAAAGTATTTACTGACTGAAAGCACGTACTGACTTAAAAAGTACTTACTGACTGAAAGCACGTAATAAATTTAAAAGTACTTACTGATTGAAAGCGCGTACTGCCTTTAAAAGTACTTACTGACTGAAAGCACGTACTGCCTTTAAAAGTACTTACAGACAGAAAGCACGTGCTGACTTTAAAAGTACTTACTGACTGAAAGCATGTACTGACTTTAAAAATACTTACTGACTGAAAGCGCGTACTGCCTTTAAAAGTACTTACTGACTAAAAGCATGTACTGACTTTAAAAATACTTACTGACTGAAAGCGCGTACTGCCTTTAAAAGCACATATAGCCTTCCCATTAAAGCAGTTATTGTCTTTTTAACACTCATAGCCTTTAAAAGCACTTACTGCCCTTAAAATCATGTATTGCTTTTGTAAGCACTTAAAAACTCCAAAAGCATTTGCCGCCTTTAAAAGGTCTTACAGACTTTTAAAGCACTTACAGCTCTTCAAAGTTCTGCCTTGAAATGAAAACAACAACAAAACATACAAGTTAATACACACGTAATTTTGTTATGGACAAATCCGCCTGTAAATGTTAGAAACGCGTTTCAAATGCAAAAGAGTATTCGAGGATGTTAGAATAAAATGTCAGCGGTAGAATTATAAAAAAAACCCAGAAAATTATTAGGTTTATATTGAAGATCAGTCTCGCTTTAGGGAAAGCACTTCTACTCCGGAGTTCTCCTTCATTTTTCTTCTCGTATGAAAAAGCTGCAAGACAAGGAACATGTTATCACCATTATATTTTTATATTCATAACTAACTTGGAACCATATTTACTAATATCCTCCAAGTATATTTACTTTATAACAAGTTAAATGTTTGTTGCTTTGTTATGCTGATGGCACTACTTGTCGAGGATAATAACATGCAATCTAACCTTGACATGTTTAGGAGATATGGATAGAAGTGGAAACTTAAAATCAATACAGAGAAGAAAAAACAGGTCATCGTATTTGGTTGAAAAATCACACATACAATTTTAAAATAAGTAATGATTATACTGATGTTACAGTTGAATATATGTACTTGTATCCTTATATTTCACAAGAATGAAAGTTTCTCCAATGACCAGAAAAGCTCTAATATCTATAGAAAAGTGTATTCGTTTAAAAAAGTAAACACAATTTACAGTTGCCTATTAGGGTCGTCCATTAATTATGTCAACTAAATAGGGGTTTAGGGTTTGAAGAAATTTGACAATTGTTGACATGGGGGAGGGTAGTTCAAAATAAATTGACGTCAACAATGTCATTTTTTGCAATAAATTTAATAAATCCGAAAATAGGAAAATAGGAATATAAAGTCTCGATTTTTTTCATGAATGAAATGTGTTATAGTCAATTTAAAATCTGTTAAACAAGTAAAAATATGTATTAAAATGTATTTACAGACCTTTTAATTTCCATAATTCTATTTTTATCATAAAAGCCAGCCGTATAAATATTGTTAGTTTATGGGATGAAAGTAAAAAAAAAATTGACATAATTTTATTGAGGTGGGTGACACTGAAAGTTTGACAGTTTTTGACAAGGGTTTTTTTTAAAAAAAATTTCTTAAATATTGTTGACATAATTAATGGACGTACCCATTCCTTGTCAGCTAAAACTGTTTGATCAGACCGTCGTACCGATTTTACCACATGCTTGTGATTTTTGGGGATTTGTAAAATCTGATATAGTTTTAGAGGTATACTGAATATAAAAATATATCACCCTATATATGGTATGCGATCAAGTTCATCGGTTCCCATTATTCATTAACATTAAATATCACATGATACACTATTGCGCTTGAATAATTATTGGTCGAGAAGACAAATACCTTATCATGTGATAATAATCTGATAAACGAAGTAAAATCGAAATCAGATGATGCTACGTATTGAGAAATCAAAGTTTTGTGTCAGTTAACGGGATTGCAAAATCGGTTGAACTAAGATTAAAAAGATCATACAGGCAACGTGTTTGATGTAATACGTTATATTTACAAGATAATACATTGATGACAGATTTATAATGACACAGGTTACTGAACTTATTAAATGAAGCAATGTTTTGATTATGTACATGTAATAGATACAGAATGGCACAAGCTAAATGAGGCACTGTTTTGTAATAGATACAGAATGGCACAAGCTGAATGAGGCACTGTTTTGTAATAGATACAGAATGGCACAAGCTAAATGAGGCACTGTTTTGTAATAGATACAGAATGGCACAAGCTAAATGAGGCACTGTTTTGTAATAGATACATAATGGCACAAGCTAAATGAGGCACTGTTTTGTAATAGATACATAATGGCACAAGCTGAATGAGGCAATGTTTTGTAATAGATACAGAATGGCACAAGCTAAATGAGGCACTGTTTTGTAATAGATACAGAATGGCACAAGTTGAATGAGGCAATGTTTTGTAATAGATACAGAATGGCACAAGCTGAATGAGGCACTGTTTTGTAATAGATACAGAATGGCACAAGCTGAATGAGGAAATGTTTTGTAATAGATACATAATGGCACAAGCTGAATGAGGCATTGTTTTGTAATAGATACAGAATGGCACAAGCTGAATGAGGCACTGTTTTGTAATAGATACATAATTGCACAAGCTGAATGAGGCACTGTTTTGTAATAGATACATAATGGCACAAGCTAAATGAGGCACTGTTTTGTAATAGATACAGAATGGCACAAGCTAAATGAGGCACTGTTTTGTAATAGATACAGAATGGCACAAGCTGAATGAGGCAATGTTTTGATTATATACATGTAATAGGTGTTGTTCGTCGGTTGAGTCAACGAAGACCACTTTAGTCATCCGTGAGTTGGAGGGGCTGGTTCTGTTCTGTGTGAGCGCAGGTGGCTCCTTGCACGGAAGGTTTGGTTGCAGAATAGACACGGGATAAGTGGGACATCTCCAGGAGGGTCGCTGGCACGTGCTTTTCTGACTTGCTTCTTTATCCCTGCAGCTGCTATCCTGCTCGATTCGCACAGCTTGGAGCTTTTGTGAAGATAGGAACGCCAAATGACTCAATCACTAGCTCTTTGCTCCCATGAGTCAGGGTTTATGTTGAACGCTTTCAATGCAGCTTTCAAATTGTCTTTAATGCGTCTCTTCTGACCTCCGTGGGATCTCTGTCCTTGCTGTAGTTCGCCATAGAAGAATCTCTTAGGCAGCCGGTGGTCTGGCATGCGTATATGTCCCGCCCAGCATAGCTGGGACTGCATCAGGATGGTGTGAATGCTTGGGAGACCTGCTTTGGTTAATACCTCAGTGTCTTGGACTTTGTCCTGCCATTTGATGTTGAATATTTTCCTGAGGCTTATAGTATGAAAGTGGTTCAGCTTCCTGGCATGTCGTTGATACACCGTCCACATTTCGCATGCGTAGAATAATGTGGGGGAGTACAACTGCACTGTAGACCTTTACTTTGGTCATGATGCTGACGCCTCTTCTATTCGATATATTCTCATACAATCTGCAAAAAGTTGCGCTGGCTCTGGCAATGCGGAGGTTCACCTCATCGTCAATAGTGACACTCTGTGAAACTGTGCTGCCAAGGCAGGTGAAGTGGTTCACTACGTTGAGTTTTTGGCTGTTGACGGTGATGTTTGGTTCAGTATAGGGCTTTCCCGGGGCTGACTGATGCAATACTTCAGTCTTCTTAGTATTGTTGGTGAGAACAAATCTTGTGCATGAACTTGAGAACTTGTTAAAGCTGCATTGTAGGTGTGCTTCTGAGCCAGCATTGAGGGCGCAATTATCGGCAAATAAAAACTCTCTGATGTTGTCTGTCATAACCTTGGTTTTCGCTTGTAGCCTTCTGGGGTTGAACAGTTTTTCATCTGTACGGTACCTGATGCTGACTCCAACATCTCCGTCTCTGAAAGCATTAGTCAGCATGGCGGAGAAAAAAAAGACTGAACAGTGTTGGTGCCAGTACACAACGCTGTTTGACGCCATTTGTTACTGGGAATGGTTCATATGACTCTCCATTTTCCTGGACTCGCGACGATGGTTCATGTAATAGGTACATAATGGCACAAGCAGCTGAAATTAAGAACTTAAGGAAAGTTACTAGTGCTATTTGTAAAAATGTTAAAAGTAGAGTAGAAGCTGTGATACTTTCGGTGAAGAATATAGAAAATGAATTTTCACAAAAAAAACTTAAAATGTTGGATTTCAACACAATGATTTTCTTTGTTATTTATGAATAAATGACAAATGAAAAGTAAACACGCACAAGACGACTGGTAGTTTGAACGAGTGGAAAATTTAGTAGATTGTAAGGGTATGAAACTCAAAATAGTCAAAAGTGAATTTACCTCTGGCATTGAGTATAACAAAGCATGACAAACATTTTCTAGACATACTTCTACAGTGTTTTCAATTACATGACTTGCCGAAGCAGAAGCTTGGATCAAAAATCTCTTAGCAATACAATACTTGACTTGCAGAAACTTTGATCAACATATATGTTGGCAATACAATCCATGAGAAAAGTGGATAAAGTGACGCTCACTAGTTATAATGTACTATTGAGAGAGTGATGTCTGTAAGGTGAAGTTGTTTGCAATTTAAACATGCACAGTGGAGAGAATGTTGGCATACCTTTATGCTACTTTCACGTAAGGTTGCTAACATTTCTTTGGATATTGTACTTTTGGAAATTGTAAATGCTCTTAGCACACTACTAACTAAAATGGCCGTTCCCTTATGCTCCAAAAATCAACCTGAATTTGTCTAAAGGACACTATCTTTGGCAGCTATTAAAACAAGGAAGACGAAATTTGACGGAATAGAAAATAGCAACTTCTGAAAGTGCAATCAATAAATTAACAAATATATAAAATGTAAAAAAGTTATCGGCTTTTTTTTAAATACAATTTACATCTGAAGTTCGGGAAGTGAAAAAAAAAGCAAGTGGATCTACCACCATTTTGAAAGGTACACATCTGGAGTAAGCCCAAGCTGTATACTTTATAACCCATATTACACCCATTAATCATACACCAAAATAAAGCGAATTAAAGGTTCTTTGAATAATACCTACGATAATCAAGGTCTTTTTTAAATAGCCAGTATAGCTAGTGAGGAAACCCAAGGAAATTCTTTTTCCTTAAAATTCGAACCCTATGCTAAATAAGAAACTGTAGAGCGCCACCTAAACAAGTCTCTTGGCAATAAAATCCATGACTTACAGAAGCACGGATCAGCCAATCTCTCGTAAGTATAATCCATGACATGCAGCAGCTTGGATCAACCAAACAGTTGGCAATACAAAGGTATTTTTATCACTTGTCAAACAAAGTTTAGCAGACCAGTTTGTTGAACAATGAGGCCAGAGAAATAATAAAAATTTAGGTTATATTCAAATTTTTCTTCAGGGATCAGATATAAGAAAATATTTAAATTTCGTTATTAAAATTTCCAGCAAGTGTTTCAGAAACGAGAACATCCTCTTAGAATTTGCATAGATAAACAAGTAGATAGAACAGACCACATCCTGTTCCAATTGAATTCAGACTGTGTCCCGTTTATAACATACTCTAAGATGTAATCACTCATCGTGTTCTAATTGAAGTCAGATTGTGTCCCTTTTGTATTGTACTCATATATGATGAACCATCTTGTTCCTATTGAACACAGATTATATAAATTTTATAATGTACTTGAAGATGAGTATCACTTTGTTATTGATTGTGAAAATTATTCTCTCCCTCAAAATAAAAAATGATCGTCATTTTCTAATTTAATGAATGATATGCAACCAAATATTTAAATAATGATACATATTGTTGAATAATGTCAATGTGAATCTGTGATTACTAAAGACTCATTGTATATACAACTAAACCTCATTTTATCTGACTATTGATCCGAATCTATGCTCCTAAAATAAGTAACAGAAAAGAGTGAAAGAAAACAAGCTTTGTAAAATTTAACAAATAATTTATTTCCATAGATTAAATGCTTAAAATGAGAAGGAAAAAAAAGAACGTACGGTATTGCGAATTAAATCCGAAAATAATCCAAGAATTTGATCAGACACAAATCATAGTAATTAAAGTCCTGAATAAAACTCAGCACAAATCCAGAAGAGATCCAAAACTAAAGGTGATGACGTGTCTGTTATAGCTTTTGGAGTGCTGATGTGCCAACAATCTTTTATTGAATTACAGTTATATAATGCCAGGTTTGAATATAATATAAATGCTAGTGAATGTCTTTTATCCAAGAATTTTATCAGAGCACGTTTGTAGTTCCATAGAATATAATCAATTGAATTCGATAATTTGAAGAAAATAAAATTCTGCTCAAATTGATCACAACATAATACAACTTGAAGGTGTTAGATGTTAAAACACGAATGATCAAATTCTCACAATCACAAGAATATATATTTATCTTCTTGTTTTTTTTAAAAAATATTACCTAATGAGAATGACTTTCTATAATGATCTAATAAGTCTTGTGTATTTACAACACAATAACCTGTAAAATTCTCTTAAGAAACTCCAAAACCTTGACACAAATCAACATATTTACTCCTTCTTGTTTACCTGAATAAAATCCTGACATTAAGTTCATTCACATATATAAAAATGAATATAATATTAGTTGTTAATATAAAATAAAATCAAAACAATAAAAATAGCCAGTCAGGTCAATCAGAAATGAAATAAATTTTGGACAAGGTGAAGTCCAGCATACAATGTTACATTTCAATAGCATATAATGAATTTTAAAAAAAATAATAAAACAGGCAAACAAACAATTAAATATACATAAAACTATACATTTCCATTACACTTAAGTATCTGCCTATAGAATAATCTAGCAATGATGTGTATCGACTTCACCCAATTTCTGTTTTTTTTTTCTGCATGTTGAACACTGTATACCTTGATTGATAAAATGTATAAGCATTTCATACAATTTGTGAGTTATCATTTTATATGCTGGTACTAATTAATCAGGTTATATGGCCTGCACGTTCTACTGTAGAATGTAACCATCAATACTCTAGCACATTCCAACACTTCTCGTGTGGAAGTAACATTGGTTAGAATTCCAGATAATCCATGTTATTGACAAAATAAAAGAAGGTACATCACATATCAAAAAGATATTGACAAAAAAAGAAGGTACATCACATACCAAAAAGATATTGACAAAATAAAAGAAGGTACATCACATACCAAAAAGATATTGACAAAAAAAGAATGTACATCACATACCAAAAGGATATTAAGAAAATAAACGAATATACATCACATACCAAAAGGATATTGACAAAATAAACGAATATACATCACATACCGAACAGATGAACGTATATCTAGGAGCATCAATCATATATTTCTGGTAGATAGCTGTATTTTAGGTCGAAATTATTCACTTATGTAGGTTTGTCTTTATTTTGTTCTGAACACATTTTATTTTCATGTAAGGACGTATTGAGAAAGTCTAGTATTTATGTCTGCAGAGTTCTGTGTTGTCTTTCCCACCTACAGATTGAACAATGAAATCAAGGAAGTGAATGCTTCACGTCATCAAACAACATCGAGTACACTTTCTATCGTTACAAAGATCTCATCTGAACAGAAGAATTGACAATTTTAAAATAATGTCATTAAAGAAAGTTAAAGTGGTTTTACATACAAATAATTTATTTAGTGATCTACCAAATTGTATATCCATCACTTGGTTAAATGAGTGGAAACGTAAATTAGGAAAAAGAACCATCAGTTAATAATACGCGGCATAAAAGAAACGAAAAGGAGGTAAAATAAATTATTTTATTAGAAATTCTGACTCAGCACAAACTTTCATTTGAACAATCCTTTTGTACGGCCCTTTTCCTAAATCATTGAATAATAGTTGTGGACACTATAAAAGACTTGATGTTCTGATCGACTTCCAACCCTAATCCATCCACCCTCTCATCTCCCCCACCATCCTGCCCATTTCACTTTGTCACAAATACTTGATGATTCCCCTAACCCCATCACCATCCCGGAACCAGTCAATCGATATTTATTGTAACGGTAATTCAGTTTTGTGAACAGCAAAGTGTGAATCAATACAAAATAACAACTGTTGTGTAAAGCAACATGGTATGTGCAAGACGATGCTTTCTATGTGATGAGGCCTGCTATACAAAGTAACTTGGTATGACTATGATGCTTGCTGTACTGTTAAATAAGATACCTGAATAGTTTACGTCAATGACGACTGTTGTGCAGAGCAAATATGGCATGACTAAGATGTTATCTATACTGATGACCACACACACATAACTTAAGCTAAGTTAACAACAAGAAAGAGTGAAAACCAACAACTTTTTAACCTATAAAATATAATTTATTTCCATATAAATACTAATTCAAACATACAAAATATCAAATAAATCTTTAGTGAAATCCTAAATAGTCCAATTATTCTATTATAAATCCTAAACGAGTTCCAACGGTATCCGAATGAAGTTCAATATATTGTGATAATATCAATCATTTTGACATATCTCAATAATATATTCTAAAATGTCTTGAAATTAATTCACAGTAATTCCAAAACAGCTACTAAATCAGCAGGTCTGAGTACTTTGTAATTCCTGAATAAATAAAAAAATAAATCACAGCTAAATTGCTTCTCTAAGACTGATGTTTATTCTGCAATGAATAAGTTTCAGTAAATCATCCATTATATAAAAATATATTACAAGACAAACTGTTTAGAGTCGAATAGTCATTCTATATCATTTCAACTGGTAAACAAGGTCGTGTATTTTAGCAACTAGCCAATCAGGAATTATGTCAACTTGGTTTGTCAAGAAAACCCATGACCTGAACTCAGATATCATTAACGTGTTTAATTTGACAAAAGTACAGCTCACTATCTTGAAACTAAGGAATGTGTTAACAAAAGTGACCTCAACTTAAATTACAAACCCACAATCATTAAGAAAATTAGTATTTGATATGGTATTTACTAAATGGCCCGTACAATATATAATCATGAAAACTAATAAACATTGTATAGATATACAGATACGCGAGAGGTCGAGGGTTCGAAACTAGCAGCAGCATTATAATTTTATAAAATATTTTGTATCTTCAAACTTTTTTTTAATATTCGCCCATTTCAATTCTTTCTCTACTTTTATTTCATTTTTATCTTTAAAATTTATCACTCCCGTCTTTTCTTTATTTAGCTTAACTGAAAGTAATGCAATAATGTTAATTTTTGGCTCTTAAGCAAAACAGTTTTTAAAATAAAAGAAGGTAAAAAGGAAAGAAAAACAAAGAAACGAACCAGCAAACATAGGCGCTCTTTTAATTGTTATCAATAATAATAATAATAATAATAATAATAATAATAATAATAATAATAATAATAATAATAATAATAATAATAATAATAATAATAATAATAATAATTTAGTACAATACCTAAACTTTAGAAGCTCGATGCGCTTTACAATATTAATTAATACATAAAAAATGGAACAGGATTATATAAAACAAACATCATGAAATTACAAAACAAAATATGCTAACAATGATTTAAAAAAATAAACATTATTAGGTCCTTAAGTCTGGTCTCGTCGAAATAAGTGAGTTTTAATAGCACTCTTGAATGAAGGAGGGCACAGTGCCTTTATATCTAAGATCCACGGGAAATTTGTTCCATATAGCTAGGCCATGATATAAAAACAAACATTGTTTGTATAACTTCGTTTTAACAGTAGGAAATGTGTGAATACAAGTATAGGAATGGGAGCGTAAGTTTCTTGATTGAGTATACACATGGGTGAGGTCAGAGATGTATAACTCCAGTCAACAAAATGCAACATAGAGAACAGATTTTGTGTTTGATTCTGGATCAAAAGGGTAGTCATCGTAATTGGGGGCGGGGAGAATGTGTGATCAATTCATTAAACTCGATTTGAGTCGCATTGTTTTGAACTTTTGGAAGTTTCTGCATTAGATACTATGACTAACCAGACAGAAGTGAATTACAATAGCCCAGTTTTAAAAGTACTAAGGAATACAAAATAACAGAGCCTTGTGGAGTACCAAAACATTGATTAAATGTGCTTAAATGTTTTCCATTTACAGACACAATTTGTGTTCTATTGACTAAGTAGAACTTGAACCATATTAAGGCTGCATACCAAATACATGTGTAATATGGTGATGTAATATATCATGATCTATTGTGACAAATGCTGCAAACAAGTCGAGAATGGTGAGGACTATAATCTTTCCACTATCCAAAGCAGAGAGGTCATTAACTAATCCCAGAAGGGCGATATGCAGACTGTACATTGCTAAAAAGAACTATTTGAATTCAGATGATGTACAAGTTGGGACAGAACAACTTTTCTAAGACGTTGTAACTAAATGAGAGGTTAAAATAGGTAGGTAATTCTTTACATCGTTCGAGTCAAGTATCAGTTTCTTCAAAAGAGGTTTAACAATTGGATTTTTAAAAATGATGAGAATTTCCCTGATGAGAGAAAAGTATTGAATACATTGGTTATTGAAGGCATTGTTGAATCTAAGCACTCATGTGATCCTGATGTCGGAATTGAATCCATTTCATATGACTGTGTGGGTGCTCTTCATCACAATTGTCTATATCAAATTCACAGTTATAGGTTCAAAAAACGTTGCCGTGTATATTCTCTATCACAACTGTACAGTGACGATGAGAGTGTATAAAATTAATTATATAAAATATTTTTTTTTACAATTGTACAAAACTAATAATGTGATCTCTCTCTCTCTCTCTCTCTCTCTCTCTCTCTCTCTCTCTCTCTCTCTCTCTCTCTCTCTCTCTCTCTCTCTCTCTCTCTCTCTCTCTCTCTCTCTCTCTCTCTCTCTCTCTCTCTCTCTCTCTCTCTCTCTCTCCGATCATTATAAGCTAACATTACATTTCTCACCAGAACAACTACGTGCCAAAAGAAGGCCGAATAGCCATAAAGTCACATTAATTATTATATGAATTGCCGATAAATTGGTTTTACTAGCTAATAATAATAATCAAGTGCTTTACTTCCTAAAAACATTAAGCAGGTGCTCTCCATAGACATTAAACGTCACAAAATTAGTGAACTGGGATATATTTAATCTACCTCTTCTGCTTAAAAGAGATAAGAAAAATAAATAAATAAAAACGGATTTCACGGATACAAGAAAATTATCTTCATGGTATGCAATATTTGGAATACAAGAGTGCGATGAGAAAAATTGGAAATCAATTAAACAAGGCAAAAGAACAATATAAACGGGAATAGGTCAATGGTTTAAAAAAAAAACAAAACAAAAAAAAAAAAACACCGGAAGAGAACGCGGATAAATTGTTGTATAGAATAGTGTTAGTCTGGTCCCCTGCTTAGTATGCTTCCTGCGATGCACTCCGCTATACTCACTCCGCTATACTAATATAGCGGAGTGCATCTCAGGGAGCATAATAAGCAGGGGACCAGACTAGAATAGTGTCACCTCATAAGAATGGTCAAGGACAATAGTTGCTGAAAATGTAGGAGACACATTTAGGAACTTAAACACTAGACAATGGGGTCAATAAATCTTGAAGAAATTAGGATTATAAATTTAAAAAGCAATGTAATGGTTGAAAGAAGGCAATTAATAGAGAGAATATCTCACTATATTGAAATAAACTCAAAAGTGTGTGCTGACATTTTGGATAATAAGATTGTCTTCGATACGAAATAATCACCTTTTGAGCATTTGTCATTGCTGTTCTTCATAATGCTAAATTACTTAATTTAATTATTGGTTTCGACAGAATTGGGCATATAAACTCGTACCTTATGCATTCTCTGTGATATACTTAATATTTATGTACAACAAAAATACACTGAACTGTAAGATAAATGATTTAATGCACGCATTATAAGAACTAGAGGATACACGAGTATATGCATTCATGCATTCATCTCTCTCTCTCTCTCTCTCTCTCTCTCTCTCTCTCTCTCTCTCTCTCTCTCTCTCTCTCTCTCATGGCACTATTCATTATTGCTAATATTCTACAAAATCAAACTCATAACTAAAATAACATTAATACTTTAAATATTTTTAAAATATATGGCTAGCTCTGTGGGGGATGCTCATGGGCTAGAATATGAATGCAAAGGAATGATTCCCAATCAGTGCTAAGCTGATCAGCATTACTGTGTATTCTGGGCTGATCCCGGCTCAAGTAAAATTGGTGCTTGGCTGATCCGAGCTCACTGTAAATGACTGATTCCCAATTCGTGCTATGCTGAGCCCATCATTACATCGTATTCTGGGCTAATTTAAGTAAGCTGAAGTAGAACTGGTGCGGAGCGGAATCACAGCACAATGTAAGAGACTGATTACCAATCGGTGCCAGGCATAGTACCAGCATTACTGTGTATTTTGGGCTGATACCCACTCAAGTAGAATCGGTGCTAGGCAGAATCCCAGCTCGATGTTAAAGACTTATTTCCAATAGGCAGAATCTCAGCTCGGTGTAAACGACTGATTGCCAATCGGTGCTAGGCAGAATCCAAGAATTAATGTGTATTCTGGACTGATTCCAACCCAAGTAGAATTGGTGCAAGGTAGAATCCCAGCTTAGTGCAAAACCCTGATTTCCAATCGGTGCTATGCTGACCCCAGCATTACAGTACATTCTGGTCTGATCCCATCTCAAGTAGAATTGGTGCAGGGCTGATCCAAGCTCAAGTAAAATCTGTGCTAGGCTGATCCCAGCATTCAAGTATATTTTGGGCTGATCCCATCTTAACTAAATCTATGCTAAGATGATTACCGCATAAGAGTTTGTTATGGGTTCGTGGAGTAAAGATAGGCTGATCCCAGCATGAAGAAAATATTCTTATATTTGTCCTATGTATAACTGTAAAAAGATATGTATTTAACGGGCATGACATTTACGTTATTAGTATAGCTTATGAGTATCCGATTGTGGAAAAATGCGAAATTGACTTTGATATTAAAATATCAAAATGAGAGCCCCATGTTTGTAATTTGAAAATCCATTTGGAAGGACTGGTGTCCAAAGCACATGATACTACATGTATGTACACAACTGTTTCTGGGATAGGAGACGGTTAGGATGAAATCTGACGTATCGCGCATATCATGACGAAAAGTCCTAATTAGATGGTCCTCCACACCAACTGCACGTGCGGTCGCTGAATTGTCACAGTTCACCAAATTATGTTTCTTTGGCCACTGATTTCTCCAATAATATCACCAGTCCAGCACACGTGTCAAAATGGCACACGATATCCAGAAATGTTTGTATTCCATGCCACTGAACGACAGCGGAGAAATAATGTGTTGTAAGATAGTCACACCTTCAATGAATTCCATATGAAGTTCTCTATTAAACTTAAATGAAGAGTAGTGCCCTATGTGGACGGTTGTATCAGTTTGAGCACCCAGGAGACTGCTGAGCTGTACTCACACTATCACCTCAAAATGTTTGTATTTCCATGTCATAAGACACCAGTGGAAAAATGACGTCAAGTCTTGCTTGCACCCATATGAAGTGAAGTGCTCTCCTCCAATGAAGTGCAGTGTCTATAAAAAAGCTGTCGGTATCAGTCTGTGCAGCCAGGGAGTAGAAAGTGCTATGGTGTTTTGATAAACGACCTGTGTTCAGCACAATATTACAAATTTGAAATTTCATCGCTCAGGTAGATATATTTCCAAAAGGGATAGGACTGGCACCTACCCAAGACTCGAATAGTACTGTCTGATAGACAATGCTTAGCACCTAAAAGTATGAGTTTTGAATAAACGAGGATGAGAACCACATAGCACGAGCGACGTGCGCCTAGTTATAGGAAAAGCCCTCCCACCCATCAAGATGTTAGAAAGAGTGGTTCCAAATGCCACCCCAGTAGTTATAGTGACGCGGAACATAGACAAGGCACTGGTCTTATACTTTTTAGGGAATGACACTCAAAAGGGGTACCCGTGGAGTGTTTGTAATGTGCAAACTCGACAACTAAACCAACGGCATTGATCTGATCTCGAGAAAACTAAAGTTGGGATTACTCAACCAAGTTGGCAGCAATTGACCCTAACAGCAAGAATGATTGAAGTTCAAGGAGAAACGTAGACTTAAATAGAGCCACATGGATGGCGTTGTGAGTAACTCAGGGCAAGATAAGAACAAGTTGTTTGTAGAATATATTTGTCAATGGTAGTCTGTGGCAAATATTTATGAAATGTTTGCTGAAGTTTTTTTTTTCAAAAAAGAAAGGAATTGATTGGATCAGGGATATGGTTCAGCATTTGTACATAGCCAGCAGCCGAGACATGTGTAGATAGCGCAAGGTTTTTTCAAAAAGATGTGAAACGAAAATTGCAATGTGGCATATGGAAAAAATATAGTGCTGTGGAGTTTTAACGTGGTTGAGAAAATCGATGCAGAGTTTTTAACTGACCCCTGTCTGAATTTCCGGGAAGTGTACTAGAAATTCCTCTGCATAAAGTGAGAGCTGGAGGAATGTTTGCACCTTCTTGAATTTGTTGGCGATGGTTCTGATGCACTATCTCGTCTCCAGGAATGGCAAGGAATCTGCATTGTATATTGCGATCATCATTGAAGTGATGGATCTTGTCTTCCCCATGGTTGCATTTTTGTGCTCCATTACTGGCACCTCCGACGACAATGATTCTGCATGCCATAATGAATAGTGTGTCAGCTTGGTCCGTGCTTCTCTCGTGCCACTAGCTCTAGAGTCAAAGTGGGAAACGACTGACTCCTGTTTTTCTGTTGAACAGAGCAGACGTGTTTTCTGAGCTCCCGGACTTTAAGGATAATATTGGATAATATTGGATGATTCACTACATATAACGGACGCTACACTTAGAAAAGGCTGAGGTAAAATAAAATCTACTTAAATCACGAATATAAATATTATTAACAGTATAATTAAAATTCTACTGTCGTTCTTATCATAGACACAATGTAAATATATAATGAATCTAACTAAAATTGATTTCTAACTATTACTTTAAATAATTCACTACTATGACTAACAATATAAAATATACCCTCTCTTAATAATTATAAAGCAAACTGACTAAACAAAAAACTCAGTTACAACAATTTCTTTGTCTATAATTAAATAAAAATTTGCTCAACTACAATTATCTTGGGCAATATTATAATATCATATCAATATCCCAAATCATTATCTTAATACTACTCAATAATATAAACTCTCCACAAAAAAGATCCCTAAAACTTTATCATAAAATAAAATTAAACATTAATTTTCGCTCGCCAAACAAAATTCTCCCTTCCCCGTACCGGGTAAAATATTGAACCAGCTTACAAATCAGGTAATACAATATAAAAAAGCCTTCAATCTAAGATTGCATTTGATTGGCCAAAATTTAGGCGCGCTTTCCCCATACAGAAAATTCAATATCGGGCCAGAGTAGGATTGAAAAGTAAAATCTACAACAACCAATCAAAATATGGCATTCTAATGACGTAAGCAGGAAATTCAGCATTAGCCCAACGCTCCCCACTTTGTCACAAATTCAATAATTCTGAAAATTATTCTCACTTATTTAAACTTATTATAAATATAAATTTAAAACAATAATTTAGATCTATTGTAATAAGAACCCTAGCAATTATTACTCCTTACCTTTAGTCAATTTAATCTTAGCTATAAGCATACATAATTAAATCATAACAATAATCATAACTATTTATAACATACATTTACTGTATGTTTTTTTTAATTTTTCTTTATAATAACTATTTATACTCTAACTAGTATTGATAACCTTCTACAAAACTACAACTAAAGCATATCATAAGAATGAAATACTATAAAACATAATTTTATTATAAAACCTAAATAGAAAACAAAGTTGAGCTAGAATAGGATTGAAAATTCGGCTGTATCATCCAATCAAAACCGACGAGACAACAACCTTATATTTTTGAGTCATCCAATATTAATAGGTCAACAATACAAGAATAAAGAAAGGACTAGGACCCCATAGGGAGGAGGAGGGGAAACATACTTAAAAAAGATGCCTGCAACAAACATCTACAAGAAAGATGCATCAGTATCAAATAAAGGGATCCAGTAAGCCTTACCGGAACCCTAATAACCCCTCCCGGCATACAGACACGAACATACTTGCAAGCACCATACCTAGTCCATAACATAAAACAGGCGCTAGGACTCATACTAGCACACGCCTGGGTGGATCATGAAACCTATAGCTCTGTATATAGGCTAAGATTTCCCACCATGACAAGGACATATAGGTCAAGGCCGATAGCGAAGAGTAAAATTAGGAACCTCCCACCTGATATCCCTAACTCCCAGGAACGAAGTAGACCGATTAGCCGGACACGCACAAAGACCGAAAAGTAACCTGGTAAAAGAAGATGCCTACAACAAACATCTACAATAAAGGTGCAACAGTATCAAATAAAGGGATACAGTAAGCCTGTACAGGAACCCTAATAACCCCTCCCGGCATATGAACACGAACATACTTGCAAGCACCATACCTAGTCTATAACATAAAACAGGCGCTAGGACTCGTACTACGCCTGGGTGGATCCTGAAACCTATAGCTCTGTATATAGGCTAAGATTTCCCACAATGACAAGGACATATAGGTCAAGGCCGACAGCGAAGGGTAAAATCAGGAACCTCCCACCACCTGATATCCCTAACTCCCAGGAACGAAGTAGACCGATTAGCGGGACACGCACAAAGACCGAAAAGTAACCTAGTAAAAGAAGATGCCTACAACAAACATCTACAAAAAGATGCATCAGTATCAAAAAAAGGGATCCAGTAAGCCTGTACCGGAAACCTAAAAACCCCTCCCGGCATACAAACACGAACATACTTGCAAGCACCATACCTAGTCCATAACATAAAGCAGGCGCTAGAACTCGTACTAGCACACGCATGGGTGGATCCTGAAACCTATAGCTCTGTATATAGGCTAAGATTTCCCACCATGACAAGGACATATAGCGAAGGGTAAAATCAGGAACCTCCCACCTGATATCCCTAACTCCCAGGATGAGTAGATCGATTAGCCGGACACGCACAAAGACCGAAAAGTAACCCGGTAAAGGCTACAAGCACAACAATGATATATGAAAAGAGTAAGCAATTCAAAATTCGCCTAATCAAGTAAGGGATATACAGTCAGCTCTAACTGTTATCCTATAAAGGAAGAAGAAGACCACAACTAGGATAAGAAGACGGAACCAAAACTACCTGGAAGGTAGTCAGGAAAGAATACATAATTTCATTGCCAAGAAAGAAAAGATTCTACAATTCAGACTGCCACAAAGTCAACTAAGGGATAGTTAGCCAGCACTAGCTAGCATCCCACAAAAACCCCACCCAGCACATACACAGACAGACCTCCTCCAAAACAAATCAAGGGACTAGGCAGAATAAATCACCTTCCCTCTGCTGTCTTAAAATTCCTTTCCCTGGGACGGACAAACAATTAGCGATGAACAGTCCTGGCCGCGCGGCCAACTGTTCAAAAATAAAGCCTATAACCTATGTCTTCACTTGGGCCTGGAAGACCCAGGTCCAAATAAGATCCTTTGGAAAGGTGGTCAAAATTAAAAACCAAAATTATCAAAGCGGTGATAAAATGTTACAATTAGGTGGCATACACCTAGAGAGTGACCCTTTTTTAGAATCATATAAGTACGCCAAGTACACAAAATTCAAATTTATCAAATATATTCAAAATTCACAACTCGGGTACATTTGGATAATTGAACAAGTGGCTAACACACAATTGGTATAGGGACACCAGTAGGAAAAACTGGTTTAAATTTGACATAACAGTCAACATAACTGAAATAAAGTTAGGTGGACTTAGACATTGGGGACTTTGATGGGCGGGAGTTGTGGTCCAAGCGGGAAAGCTAATTGCGGATCTGCCTTTAGCCTTCGATTACAAAATGCTTCACAAGGTCTTTTTTTGGGGGGTCTCTGACCTCTAGGGGTCAGGAAAAGCACTAGCACCAAGGCCATGTGCTCTCTTAAAGGGACTGCAGTCTATGCAAGGACTGTAAGCAGTTGTATCAGCCTTAGAGCAGCAAGCGACTTAAAACCACTTTAGCCTTTAAGGTGGGAAACACTTTCAGATAACGTAACGAGAGTATTTTGCAAATCTAACACCAACGTCTACAATTGGGTCACTGTCAAAATCATAGGATGTGTTGAAGGCACCTTCGGTTGCACATGGGCGAAAAAGATACTTCCCGATAAGATCACCAGCAGACAATATTCTGCCCATTTTACTTGGACCACGGGAAACCTGGTAGTTTCTCCCATGTGCGATCGCCATAATTCATCTTTTTTAACCAGGCACACAGTAGGAAAGTCAAATCATAACCAGAAAGCTTGAGTTGCGTTCAGTTTATGTATATAATGTTAAAAAATGTACCCTATCATTCAATGAATTCAATTCAAACTTCCAGACATAATATATTGTCATCGGTAATTCTGCCTGCTGACCACAAATATGGCGTATGATGATGTCATTTGGGAACTATCTAATAGCTGTTCTAACAACCTTTTCATTATCATTAACAACATTGCTGCTACATGCCCTGAACAAAAGAATTGTCGAGATTTCGTTACTCCCGCGCTGAACTGAACACCTGGAATAAAAAAGTTTTTGTTTAAATTTGGCAGCGACCATTTATTACGGAATGTCACGTTTTAATTAGCCGTTGATGGAGAGCAAGAGGAATTACTCGACAGTTAACGGCGCACACAGGAAGATAAACAGAAATTCAGTTTACATGATATGGAAAACTACCAGATTTAAATCCAGCACAAATCTATAAGAAAAGTTTGATGCAGAGACTAAAAGTCCAGTGTCTGTACCTTTGAAAAGCCAGAGAAGTGAAAATTTAATTTCATTGTCTGTAGATTTTGAAAATCCAGAGATCTGACTGATCACACGGTGTACAATATGATCCTGCAATGTTACACAAGATTATCTAATTGGTTGGCTCTTTGAATTCTGCAGCCAATGCCTATGCCAATGCCAATGCCAATCAATGGGAATAGTTCTTCTCATGCCCCATCCACCCACCCCCTTCAGCAAGCTCCATGAAGACAGCAGGAGGCTAATAACAGTCTCATGCATAATTTCCAAAATCTGCCTCTCAATTTGAAGGTATATGTACAACACCCCTATCCAAGTGTTAGCCGTTCACTAAGCCTTATAATTTAACATTACATCATCTTACCACACCACCAGTGGCAGTTACTCCCTCAATGGTCATTAACAGACAAACCGTGCATAAACTAAAATTTAATAAATTTTCATTTGATACAATCCTGCTATCCTTAATATTATCATGGGTATACTATTTCGAAACCTCAATGTCTTCGCATCTAAAAAGTTAAGAAAAGCAATATCAGTATTTTCAAACAAAACACTCTCAACGGTTACTTTATTCTGGCTTGAAGATAAGCCGATTAAAAAATTACATCAAGCAAACAGGATGGGGTTATGCTTTCCTCTGCTCGTTTTAATACTGCGAACAATGCGTGCAAGAAAGGAATAGTATCCATTTTTCCTCAAGGAGAGATCAGCACTGGGACGGATGTCATGTGTTCAGTTGAAACTGCATAAATCTGTACAAATGTAAGTTTAATTGCTATGACGTATGGGAGTGAGTCACAAACGAAGGATTTTTAAAGTTTGTCACGAAAAGCTGTATGAAACAGTTTGGGTCTTGATGAGCCGTTACTAACAGCCTGAAAAAGCTCTTTTACATTGTCGTCAGTTTGAACACAAAAAATCAAATGAATTGCAATGAACTCTGCAGCTGAAATGGTTCATTAGCATGGAAAATTGTACTCAGCAGGAGAATTCTTAATTATTGGATATGAAAGAATTTGCTTTGTAATGAAAATATACCGAATTCTTAAAAAAACCCACCAGATTGGAGAATTGTTCCACACACACATACACACGCACACACACACACAATCACCAACACCACCACCACCACAACAACGCTGTATAGAACATAAACTGTTGAGATCAAAACTGGAATTCAGAACTGAACTTCTACACTATGCAAGTTTCGTAAGCATCTTCAAACACTCGCTGTTTAGAAGCTAGGAAAAAGCTTGCTGGAATGACATGGATATATTTAATGTGTCTACAAGTTTCGTTTTTAAGCAGATTGTAAATGACATCCATACCTTGTCTGCGTGGTTCTTTCTCATCATGAATATAATCACTGAATAGGATCAAACCTTGCGTGGTCTAAAAATTGCCGATCTTCATCAGCCTTGTGTCTTATTAGAAGCAAGAAGTATGCCGGTATACCTTTGACATAGAATTTAAAACCAACTACGCAATAAAAGAAGTACGATAGGGACAGACATTTGTAAAACTCATTTTCTATTTTAGTATCAGAGGGGGTGGAATGAATCCCTTACCAAGTCTAAAATCTGGAAAAGTATTATTAAATCTTAGGTTCTAGTCTCGTCGGATTTGAACTATAATCAGGCATCCCAAATTCCATTCTGGAAAAAAAACTGGACGTATATCAGTCGAGGTATGTCAGAAGCGAGACATATGCAAGCTTAAGATATATATTCGCCTATAGAAACAGCGAGCAGCATATTTGTGATAGATATTGGTAGAATAACTAAGAAATGCGGTAAGGGAAGCGTTCTTTTGAACTACTCATGAAGAGTTCATCCATTAGGCAAAATGGTTTGGAATCAGTACATTATTCCTGTTATTAAAAAATCATGAAGAAACTACCTGGAGAGCAAACATGGAATTTCGTGTAATAATTCACTTCAGAACTATTCATTTACATTAAAAACCATGTAATATTTGGTTTCTTGGATATAAATTTCCAACTATGATATGGCCTCTTTCTGAAATAGTGAAACTATAGGCCATGACTGTTATTAAACTGTGATATGTAAACTCTGTGGAAAAGATTGGACGTGAGGACATAACATCTTATTTTACGTTGCAAGAAATTACTTGCAGAACACAATGTTTTCTTTATGAGAGTAATTGAACCTTTACAGGTGAGAGACGGGCTTGACTTATTCAATCAGGCAGATGATATATTGATAGAGACACTAGGGCTGTCTGTTTCTCATCTCTAAGTAAATATATTAGTGGACATAATATTTAGCTTTTCCTTTCTAGTTTGTAATGATGCATTGTTTCACGATCACTCATTATACTGAATCTGTTAAACCTGTTTACAAGGATATAGTCATCCAGCCATACATACATACATACATACATACATACATACATACATACATACATACATACATACATACATACATACATACATACATACATACATACATACATACATACATACATACATACATACATACATACATACATACATACATACATTACCATTTTAATTTTTTTAAACATGGTCATTACTATTGTCCGATCCATCCATGTCTATGGTACTATGCTTGAACAATCTGCAGTCAAATCGTAAAAAGGAAACAAAAAATGTGTTCTGTCTTGAGGTTATAGTAATATAAAACAACTTGAATAAGATAAATGGATTACCAAAAAGAGCTTGGAAAGTAGTTTCTTTGACATTAAGCATTCTATCACATGTTAGTCATTCTGTGATTGATCTCCGGATAAATATGCTTCAATAAAAATTATTCTAGGTATATTTATATCAAGTGCCTATAATCAAATACCTTCAATTATACATCTAACTTGCTGTGAAAGAAAGACAAAAATAACAGAACTAGGGAGAAGATAACCTTGTTTTCACTTTTGGTTTCAAAGTGACATCATAATCACATGTATTATATACATCTTTACCTGAATTGAAACTTTTCAAGACGTGGCCAGCAAATATACATAATTCAATTAGGATAGACATATTTGCAGTATTAAAGAAAATATTTTTTTTCAGTGCATTTGAGTTTGCAATAAACTTCAATTTATGTTGTTTTTTTTGTTTTTTGTTGTTGTCATCTTAACAACTATTTTCTTACGGAAATGAAGGGACTCTTATTTTCGATAACAAATTTCTTGTGCGAGTTGACTAAGCATGTATCACAAGAGTGGAAGTCGTGTACTGTATAACAGACTCCATAGCATAATATCATTAAAGGACATATTTTAGAGATTGTCTGTTTTATTTGTAAGGATTTTAGTTCCCTCTTTTGTTTATTTCTGTAATTGAAACATGATTTTGTGTTGGCAAACATCGGTAACAGACGCTGGACTAAATTTTGATTGAGTCTGAATTTTTGATTGCAATCAACACTCGTCAATCCCCGATTTTTCCATCATTTTTAGACATAATTATAATTGTTATGAGTTAAAATCGATACATAATTTTATTACTATATTTAATCAAAAATAACTCTTAGAATGTTTGCCGTTTGTCATCAAGTGTAACAGATGTACGATACCGTGTGGGTGACACAGATTATTAAATAGAAACAGGTCATGTAAGTTCAGTCACTGAAAAGTTGCATGATTCACGTGGAAAAATGAGTCCTAAAAGCTAGTCCATTTGATTTTGGGGATTCGTTTTCAGGCATTTTTGATGGCATCATCATTTCATTAATTACATAAACGTATGCTATGCTACATGTACAGGGTCAATAGTCTTGATAGATAGATAGATAGATAGAGAGAGAGAGAGAGAGAGAGAGAGAGAGAGAGAGAGAGAGAGAGAGAGAGAGAGAGAGAGAGAGAGAGAGAGAGAGAGAGAGAGAGAGAGAGAGAGAGAGAGAGAGAGAGAGAGAGAGAGAGAGAGAGAGAGAGAGATAGAGAGAGAGAGAGAGAGAGAGAGAGAGAGAGAGAGAGAGAGAGAGAGAGAGAGAGAGAGAGAGAGAGAGAGAGAGAGAGAGAGAGAGAGAGAGAGAGAGAGAGAGAGAGAGAGAGAGAGAGAGAGAGAGAGAGAGAGAGAGAGAAAAGGGCATTTATACTTTCTAATAAAAAAGAAAATTGTTCCAAAATTTAGATCGATATTGTAGCGACATCATTTTCTCTCACTGATAATTTCAATGTCTCACATGTATAATAAAAGAAAGTCTAATCTTGCTTTATATACTATACTGTAGATGAGTATTATTATGTATTCAGCTACTTAAATTAAGGGACGATTTTGAAAATTAAAGTCGCTGCTTAATGACACTGCACAAATTGCTATGGTATTCACTATAGCGCAAGCGAAATTGTCAATCAGTGACATTGTAAAATTACTCTGTTGAGAGAAAAAATAATTTGGCATTGCTTTTGGCGATATATATATATATATATATATATATATATATATATATATATATATATATATATATATATATATATATATATATATATATGATTGATTTTATATAATCTGTAAAGAATACGGTTTATTATTGATTATACGTTAAAGTTGTGAACTTACCCTACCCACTCCCCCTTCTTCCATTCGTTTGGCAACAATGAAAAGCTATTCCAACATTATAGCTTTTCGACAAAAGAAAATGCATGCTAAGTAACGTCACATAATAAGACTATCTAAACAAAGTATTTGAAGATGAGCTGCACCGTGGATTTAGGGAAAGTTTACCATTGAAATACACAGATATAAGATTGTCTGTTCATTCAAGAATTTAACACCATAACTATCTCCATTCTGATTAAGTTCTGAAAAATAACAAAGAAACTGACATGGGAAGAATATTTGATAAATTTCCTATCATGTCTCTAACCAAGCTATATCTGCCACTAATAATGATGATGCTACCAATTGGTATTTTTGTGACCGATTACAAATTTGTTTCACACAGGTAAGTTTAGTGTCAATGAGTTCACCGACAATTATTTTGTAACAGTTGCTTATTCATCGTTTGATCATGTCATGAAAATTGTCCAGAATCTTATTTCACTCATTGCGTATAAAATATATTTAATCAGCTTTATGGCTTTGTCTGTTTACTTTGGGACTTTAATTTTATAGGCCTAAAACTGCTGGATCAATATTACATTCACAATTGTCTCCCGATGGACTGCATTTATCGAGCTGAATATTTCAAAACGTTTCGTTTTTTATTTATTTGTTTTAAAATTTAAAAAAATCAGAGATATTGATGAATCGAGCATTATTTTGATGATTTCCTTTTTGTAAGGGATTCATGGGAGTCATACTATATCGTATTTGAAGGTGTATGCATGGGACACAAGGGAGAGATGCTAACTTGTATCAGTTTACGATTGCATTGCCATTGGATACAAGAAGACAATACAGAAGAGCCAAAGAACTAGTATTAAATTTCTGTAGGTCTTCAAATTTACACAGAAACAAGTTCGTAATCTAAAAACAATGTTAGTAGTAAAATCCTTTTAAATTTATACCTCAGACAAAGTAAATTAGCACTCAGGAAATTACAGGACCTAGCTCTCTCTCTCTCTCTCTCTCTCTCTCTCTCTCTCTCTCTCTCTCTCTCTCTCTCTCTCTCTCTCTCTCTCTCTCTCTCTCTCTCTCTCAATCTCAAATAATATTTGATGGATTGATACTGATCAGTTAGAGACTGTTACCGATATTTAACTATCGATGCAGTGCAGTGTGTATCTTCAAGGCCACTACTGAGACGAGGCTATGGCTACTTGGAAAGGTCCATAGTTTTTCATCTAAACAGATCGAAAATGTCTTAATTTGGATGGTAGGGTACTGGTTAGCATCCTAAATAAAAATATCTTCAAATCTTCTAAATACTTTGGTCTTGCAAACCTTAGAGATTAATGATCAGGGCACGAACAATGAAATCTCTGTTTCTCGACTGCCCTGGGATTGATACAGTACTCTAGCTTTCAGACAGATGCAGTACTATAGAAATGGGACAGATACAATATCCTAACAATGGACAGATGCAATACCATAACTTTGGGACGGATACAGTGTTCTAGCACTGGGACATATGCAGAACCCTAGCCTGCAGACCAGTTTGATTCATCAATTCCACCGGAATTTTCCATGTTTATATTAGAAGTGACTCAATGGCGCCCGCACACATGGGCAAGGTGGGACGGGCGGAGCACTTACCCCTCCCTTCACCTCTTAAAAATGCTATGGCTTACATCTGTAAAACGACCATTACAATGGTTTGTCCTTCCCCGAAAATAATTTTGTGGGCTTCTCTGACTCGATTGGTGTTGGCACTAGAAAGCACAACGGACCAATTCATAATGATCTTCAGTCCTTTAGTTGGGGCCGCGAGTTGCCGAGTGGTCTAAAGCGCTGTCGGTTGCGGATCACTGCCATCTCACCTCTTTCTGCGTGGGTTCCAGTCTAGGATTCGGCTAATGTAGATATGTGAGAAAGCTTGCCAGTAGCTTCTGGTGGGTCGGTGGTTCTTTCCGGTGATATTCCCGGTTTCTTCCTCCACCATTAATACTGGCCGCCATTAATTGCCTATCGTGTGCTGAAAAATGGCGTTAAGCCCAACAACAACAACATCAGTCCTTTAGTTATCGAAGCGAGTTTCAGCTTCCAAGGTCATGGCTTTTCATTAGGCTTTTAAAATTGACTTATTTGCAAACATCAGGAAAATATATTCAACAGCTAAATGCTATTGACGGGAATACATACATACATACATTCAAAGCTAAATAGTGGAGTTTGTTACTCAGTTTTATATAATTCGTACTGTAGTAACAGAATGGCAAGCCTTGTGAAAAATTTCTTTTCCATTACGCTCCTTTTCAAACGAGATTGTTTGGAATTTTCCCTCAAGTCAGCCCAACTATTTTGCGAGTATGCCAATGTAGGAGAATATTACATAAACAAGTAGAATAATCAGATACGGTCATTGAATAAACAAGTAGAATAATCAGATACGGTCATTGAAACTGGGTAAATATTAAACGTGGATAGTAGTCGATTTATTTCCAGAATTAAGACAGAAAACGTGATCATTCGCACATTCATTTGGTTTATGTTGGTGTTGAAAGTGAATTGATGTTAAAAAAAAAATGCTTGATTATTTGCTCAAATCTTGGCTGAAATGAATATTGGAATACCAATACCCAGCTGTTTAGGGTCGGCCGCCAATATTTTGACAAGCAAGCAGCGATATTATGTTGCCAAATATATTAAATTACTTTTGTCTGTCCTATATTTATCTGTATCTTTAATAAAATGAAAGACGGTCGACTTAGTTTGCTGCAGTTATTATGGAACCAAGGGAAATAACTCGCAACGGTTGTGGAGTTGCTTCTCTTTAAAGTCAAGATCTGTTTAACTTGCTTTCTTCATTTTTAATTTCTTTGCAACAACCATAACAAAAAAAAATATGATTGGTAAAATGTTTCTCCGATTAAATATCACAGACGTAACTACTTTTTACTTTTCTAGTATATTCTTTTACATTTTATTGCGACTGTAACATAAACGACCGAAAACCAAACAAAATTTGTAAAATTCGAGAAATAATTTGAAAGTGAATTTGTTTTTTTTTTATTAAAAAAACAGTATTGTGATCAAAGCACAAAGTATTGTGATCTATCACAAGTCCAAATGTTTGTAGTTGAAACTGAATTCTGGTCTTGTTTCAAATAAGTTCCCATATTCAATCTGTTAATGTAGCCTCGATCGTGCTAATGTGCCAATGGTATGGAATATGGCAATGTGTTAACAGTATTTTTTTATGAATAAGATTAATATAATTAAAAATTTCCCTGTTTGAGTTAGCATAATTTTAAATTAATGTTCTTATTTCAAGAATTTTGTTATTGAGTACTTTTTGTAATTCCAGCGAATAATTTGAATGAATAAATCCATTCAAATTAAAAACTGAACACAACAATATGACTAATTGCGCTTCGGATGTTAAGGCAAGAATTAAAAATCCATAAGTAAACAGATTTATATATCCTTTCAATTCACTTAGGTCTCAAATACCATTTTTGGGAAATACCCTAGAATCAAGAATGTATCTATATCTCAAACTAAAGTGACCATCTTTATAAATTAATAACGATATGAATATTGAATTTAGAATTATATATAAATATTTCCAATGTATTATAATGTTTTCATAATAAAGCTCACTAGTCAGTTAGACCATTTTAATTTGATCTTGGACTCAGGTGACAAAGCTAAGAAACAATACAAATTAAATATACATACCACATGGGCGGAGGTTATTTCCTTTGCGTTTACAATCCATAAACAAGGTTTGGTACTGGTGGCCATTTTCTGTGGAATAGTAAGACCTCTTATATATGAACATTAATTTGTGGCTGCAGAGTAATCAAGTTAAACGAGTGGCACTAATTCATCAAATGCATATTTATATGTGATTGCAAAGCAATGTAGTTACAAGAGTGCTACTAATTAATCACGATAAAATTCGCATATCACTCTATTTTTACTCTTCACCGAAGAATACCATTTTGTTCATGAACATTGGCTCACCCCCCTCCAGCCTCTTTCGTGCCAAAGTGGCATTATTAAAATTAGAGATAATATAAGCCACTTGCACAGATAATGAAAATACAAGTGAATGGTTGAATAGATAGACATAAATCTAAGAATCACAGTCTATATAATATCGTTTTGGAAAAAAAAAATTTACCCTATCCAATCAACACACCCACCAACATCCCAAAATAACTATTGCTTGCATAAAACTCATTTACTTCCAACGATAAGATTTCTATTGTTTCCTGAACATTTTGTATTTGGAAAGCATGGACCAACGTTGATGGTTGTTGTGATTATTTCCTCACATACAGGCTTACAAACGTAACAGACAAGAATGAGTACGCTCCCTTCCCTTACGATGATCTGAGATGAATAGATGGCTTGGCAATTCAATTTCCAATTATCTAAGAAAGAAAATAAAGTTGAACTTAAACATTTTAACGACTTAAGTACTTCCATATTAACCCATCCTCCCCCCCCCCATTTCTCTAAATAACTGACGAATCCCCAAAGTCTAGATGAGTACCACCCGGCGCTGTCGATGTCAACAGATGTTTATTGGAAAAACTATTTCAGTTTAATATTAATTAGTCTATCTAAAGACACCTGTGGTGTAAAGTAATACGGTCCGAATCCGATTATGCTTGGCACACATAACTGAACACTTTTCATAATGACCTCAGTTTTGGAAAGTTACTTAGTCTGACTAGCGTGAAACTTGCTGACCATCTAATAACACCTGTTATGAAAAATTACATGGTCTGATTCCTGATTCAAAGCTAGTTGTAAACACCATTACGTTGGGCAGAGAAAGTTCCTCGGACAACCAGACCACACATAATTCTTGCTCCACCGAGGAATAGGCACATACACAATTAATGTAAGGACACCTGGATTGCAATATAACCTCGTCTGATTCAAAGGATGCTTTCTGCACCGTTGATTAGACGCCTGAATATTTGGCTTTAATAACACCTGTTGTGCAGAGAAAACCTGGTGGCAATCGCACTAAAACTTTATACCACAACGTTAACTGGATTTGTCACCGTGTGGTTAACAGAAACACAACTTGATTACCTCAAGGCGGCCAAACAAAAGCACACATCTGCAACAGTAAAGTCACTGAGATCAGAGGCGACGCAAATACAAAACAGCGGCGGAATATTTTCGTTCCTTATAGTGATTCTGGCTTTTTGGCTGCTGATGCTTCCGCTGTCGCAAAAGCAGTGGAGTTAAGGGTAGTCGAATCTGCACAGAGGATGGCTGTGACAAATGAGATCTGTGGACAATCTACTGGTTTTCTCGAGGTTGCAATTATGTTTTGTAAACTGAAAAAAGTAAAAACTTTCGATTAACTAGTCGACGCCAACGGTTCCAGAGCGGAAACGGTATTCGGCTGTGGCCTCGCAGCTCACGGCCCTGAAAGCGCATCCATTGACTAGTTTTGATTTATTCACGATAACGATCCGATGTGTTTACTTGCGTCAATGATCCTCCTCCTGCACGTGAAAATCAGTATTGTTAACCCGGATTCGACAAGATGAAGTGGAAATCATTATGACGAACACGCAATAAACACCTCGACATCTAATCTATTGTATTGTTGACACATACGGGCTTGCATGACCACGTGAAGTTGTTGATTAATGACCTGATGGTTTAGCCACTCGACTGCCATTGTTTAAATCAACGCCCTCAAACCCATATAAATGTCCGAATATGTGAACATCTTGTTATTGAAGCAATGCGTACACTCGAAAGAAAAGAAAAAAACTTCCTCAAGCTGGAAACCACAAGAATTGTTGATTATAGATTCTCTTTCAGAATCTAAGGTTGAAACACACACAAAATTGCTGCTGATATTTAGGGACGCAGATTTGACAATATTTTCTAATAACGCGGATTCGATTAAGTTGAGCAACTGGGTTGTTATTAGTAATGACCCGGCTGAGCTTGCAATTTTTTGAGATCGATTTGGAAACTGCAAACTTTCAACATGGACGTCAATTGCATTGTTATAAGCCCTAAAGAAACCAAGCCAAAGACATGGCAGTCGTCAACGAAGTCAGGAGAACCATCCACTCTAACGATTCGGTAGAATTTATCAAAAACTGTGTCGACAATGCTGATACTCAGATGAAACAATACTTGGATGTAAAGGCAGCGAAAGTGCTATTATCTCTACCCTCATGAATAAACTAGGTAACTTCATGGGATAAAACAAGAAGTAACCGACTTTTTTTTTTTACTCGCATTGGAACTGTTTGATAAACCTAACCAATACAATTTTAAAAGTATGCAAGTCCGGACTGTATTTGTTCATCTTAATCGGATTTAAAGGAAGGTAGGTGAAAGGATTTTGTTGTTATATGATCAGCAACGTATCAGATCACCAGATCTAAGGAACGTCATTGTGTAGGATCGAGAGCGGCACTACTCAATATTTCAAATATGCAATATCGATATTATTAGTAACTGGATATGGAACTGAGTTTGAAGGATTCAACAACTTTCTAGATGGGTACTTAACCGTCTTTGGTGTCTGCATTTAAGATTTATCATTTAATATACATGATAACGGTGTTGCGGATTTATCAACGGGGTCTTGAGCCAGCTGACAAGGGATTGTAACATCGTTGACTAGTTTGTTCCGCTTGTCGACGAATATCTGTCCCAAAACATGGTTAACCATCATTGGTATACATTGAACCATAATCCTGCAAAAGGCAAGGTAGAAATCGACCATTTGGACCACACCCAATGCATCACAACCAAATATAAGTCAGTTTTAAATCATCGCATTAGCAAGCAAGAACAACTGGATAAAGATACATCACTCATAGGCGTAAAATCACCCAAAGACTGTTTTAATGATAAAGTAAGAATAGACATCGGTTACATTTTCCGAAAGGTGTACCGATCCAATATTCCTTCGGACTTAAAATAAAGTCTTGGTCTACTGATATTCATCATTGATACCACTTGTCGGTGTAACGGTTCTTGGACAAAAACGATGATCATAACCAGAAAGCAAACACACCGTTACTTGCTTTTCTAAATTGACGTGGTGCCATTCAACCACAACTAGAGACTTAAATATTTCTCTGGGAGATATTTTCTACGACCGATTAGACGTCTATATGCGTGCTTCACTTGGACAAGGTCATCCTGTATATCAGTTATAATTTACGGTGACAGATTTAATATAAGAACTGATATGGACACTCAAATTTAACGATACGAAAAAGAAAAATAAAAAAGAAGAAGAAGAAGCTGAACAACAGCTGCTAGATGGAATAAAGATAACCGTTTTACTCGCTACCTATACACGCGTGTATGCTGTCGTTGAAGCATCTGGTGGATCCACCGCAGCAACATACGCAGGCCTTGGTGTGGCGGGAGTTGAGAATATGGGGATTTTTATGGGCATTCCAGTCAAAATTGTTGTTGGAACCATATCGATAGTAACCGGTGGATCAGGACAAATTATTTAATTACTTTTCATTAACGATTATGTGTCCTTTCAGAAACTCTCTCAGCAAAAAGCAGAAAAAAAAACACCATTAGTAAAGTATACTCTGCGGCTATCGAAAATAAACCACTACCATGACGGAGTTCGAGATCGTGTTGGTCGAAATAGATAACTGACGACGACGACGACTCCGTGCATAAACATGGTACCTAAACAGGCATTTGATTTACAAGCAGTATAAATTCAGTAAAGCTACAGCTGGAAAGTCATCGGTCTTAGTAAGAATTGTCATAGAGCGTGTTTGAGATGACGCATACCCAATATGGCTCTCCAAACCGTGAATACCAGACACGGGTTTCCACGGGGACTCACATGGGTTTGAGAGGCAATGCTTCCACGCAGATGCAAGAGTGTGTAAAAATATTTTCATTGATAAAAATTATAAGGAACGTTAAGTTTCTTGGCTGGGAGACGTGATAGATAAGTGAAGTCATACACTCGAATTACGTTACTATTATTCCTGGCCATTACAAGCACCAACTGCAATGCTGCAAAAAAATGCAAAAATGCAACCAAAAAAAAATAGCGGATGGGGCCATTTTTAGAAATATGAACCTTGACAATGGAAGAGTAGCAAGTATTTGTAGTTGAATGTGTGCGAGATTGACAGAAGCCTTGCTATTATGAAGGACTTAAATGAGGCTTCTGTTCAATGTGTGCGAGATTGACAGAAGCCTTGCTGTTATGATTCTGCTCATGCATTTACTTGGTTGATTTTGGTCAGTGCTAAAGTTAAAAGCAATCTTAATTGTTGGAGCATTGCAATCTAGCATGCACTTCAGCACAAGTTGATTGTCGTTTATAAGGATATTATACAAGACTGAATAAATCCAAGGATTTATGAGGATATTCATCACGTTTGCGCTGTAGAGAAGGGCGTGTGAAATGAAGCGCATTAAATTTTAGGATTGCACATCATAGACGGAACCAGAGATTAAAAACAAAGTGTTGGTCACACTTGTGTATATTTTTTTTAAAAAATGTACAGGAGCCGATCAGAACCATTACTTTGATGAAGATAACTGCCACCATAAAATATTATTTTTAACAGTATTACTTGCCATTGGGGTTATCAATCAGGTCAAAGGCTGAGGGAATATAGTATATCAGCTGCTATTTTAATGCCAGCTGCCTGCGTTTAATTTCAAACTCTATCGGCTGCCTACTTACCTTGTCAAGTGATGTCAGAATTTTTCTTTTATTTCGGAGTGAATGACTGTGTGCTGTTGTTATTATTGCTCCTAGTGGTATATCTTTAAGGGTATAGATTACTGCTCTGTGACATCTCTCTAGGAGATACTGAACCTGACAAATAATCGTTTGTTCATATTCCCAGCGTTTCTAGGTCTGCTGTGAAGATCTGTGACAATATTCTTGGCTGCAGACAGTTGCTAGACGTGAGTGTATGCGATACATGTTATGCTATTTATATGGCTTCACCCCATTCGTTTTATGTTTGCATGCCATCCCTCACTCCCACATCCATAATATCATGAAGAACGTTTCTCCCATTTACGGGACATGTCCTCTGTATCTGTATGCGTCTTCTTCCGAACCACCCAGCGTGGAAAATTTATTCCGTTTCATTATTCATTGTTTATTTGCTGGTTGTAGGATTTTGCTACTTTTTATATTTTTTTTAACATCACGATGCTGGTTTTGAATGGATATATTGAAAAGCGGTCGGCACGGTTGTATATTGCTTTAAGTGAGATTTACAGGTCTTTTGGGCCATTAACCTGGGCTGCCACGTCGTAGACTATTGTGGATGCTTCTATGAATGTGATCTCAATTGATGCCTCCAGATTATTCAGTTGGGTTGTATGGAATGTACGTCGTTTATAAAGTGTTCAAGCACTTGCAGACGTAGGGAATAATTTGATACCATGCCTTTATTTGCGTTTTAGGTATTACCATTTGTATGAGCTCTTCAAAAAGAAGGTACCTGTCAATTACTTCCGGTAGTGACCGGCTGTCTTAGACAATTATTTTATGAAACTTTCATGAAAATCGGAGAGAACAGGAAAGTGAGAGGTGCGCAGTCAACCTCAACAATAACTGAATTTTGTTTGATCGTATACAAGTTTTGCTAAACGACCTTCAACATCAATTATCACTGCAAGCCTCACACAGTCACTCGTTTTTGTCATTAAAAACAAATAACTAGTGTTAGTGACAGTATCCTCTTCTCTTCTAACAAGCCAAGGTGATTCAGTTGCGCGGTTCGAAATCTGACACTGTGACGGTAACGTGCTAATAATGTTCCTAATAATGTGCTATATCTTTGGCGCATTTAGTTGCATTAATATGCAACACTGTAAGAGAGTAGTTTTCAATGTATGACATAGCACAAGTTTTTGTTTTAGTGCTATCTCCTGCAACACAAATAACGGCCTTGCATAGCGTGTTCCGATGTCGGCTGACACCGGAACGAGTAGTGAAAGTTTCAGGAATATCTCGCACACTTGACAGCCTATATCGACACTACCACAAATTTATGTGTAATTAATATATTTACTGTGCTGTCTCTATACTGGTGGAATCAAAATATGACACTAGCAGATCGACTCATTTTCCTGTTCCGTTGACATATATTTGAATTTGTTACAATGCAGTGGTAGTCAAGGTATGCAAAAGTAAGTTCATGTGGGGGATATGTTTCTTGAATGAAACGAAATGTTGCTTACAGTTCCAACAGGCATAATATATTTTTATTCATTTCATTAAAGAATAATATTTCAACCTAATCTGATTTCAGCTTTCCTGGATTTCATCACTTTCCAACCAACTGAAATGTAGGCCAACAAAACTTGAAAACAAGTCAATTTCTTTCCTGAGAATTTAGATTTATTAGATAAAAAACATCAAGATAAGTAAAGTCTGACAAAAACATTATAACTTTACTTTGTAGAAAAGCGTCATTATTGGTTGTCAGTTGTGTGTGATATCACAGAAAATATGACTTTCGTTAAACTGTTAGTTGACGTCAAAACACGCTACACGGCACTATTAGGTAGTAAGACCCATCATACCCCCAGAACAAAAATACCTGGTGATGTGTCTTATGTTGTAGGACTATGTAAGGGAGATATTCCAAATGATTAAATTAACATACAGATCATTTAATTCTCTCATTTTCTCAGTTCTAATGAGTGGTTATTGTTTATCAAAAACTGTAATTTTTTGCATAAATCCACATTTGTTTTTACCGTTTCATACCAATTTAAATAATGAAAATCATATTATATTTTTAAAAATGCACAGAATTTAGTCATTTTGTTTATTCATCAATTTATAATTTCTAACTTGGCTTTGACCAAGGTAGCCCTAACACAGTAATAGTCTGTGCATTTAATGTTTAATGAAGTTTACATACACGGTGTCATATTTTTCCTTTCCCTCATAGAGTCTATGGCTTTTTAGCCCATTGATACACATGTAGCAAAGTTACACAATGCAGTCCCTCACACGTAGGCCTGTTAAGCAGTATGTTATGTTGAACAGCAATTTTAACCATTTTGTTTTTGGTATACATATATTATGTATGGAAAGATTTAAGAGTAAAATATGGTCGTTATTGCTGTATAATTATTTTTCACAAAATAATTTTGTATGTACTTTAAAATCTTGAGAGAACTCAGCATGATCAAACGTAGTGTCAATTTCACATTCTCAGATTTTTACAAGTTCTTTGCGTCCACATCACTAAATCAGCTGAATTTGATAATTTATAAAAACTAATGGCTTCCTACATCAGTATCAGAGCCTTTGCCTAAATTATTGAAGCTTTCATAGTTGTAATTCTACTTGAGCAAGTAATGAACAATATCAGAGACCTCCATTTTGTCGAATGGAGAATACAACAGAGTTACAACCTACATTAACAGTGACCACATGATCTGACATGATGGTCATTCTCATCAATGAATGTAGTATCAAATAACTGGTTTTCCCTAAAGGTGGTGCTACAAAAATGCTCAAAATGGCTGCTATTTACAAAAGACACCTTTGGGGCCCCGAGTGGCCGAGTGGTCTAAAGCGCTGTCCGTTACGGATCACTGCCATCTCACCTCTGTCTGCGTGGGTTCGAGTCTAGGATTCGGCGAATGTGGATATGTGAGAAAGCTTGCCAGTAGCTTCTCGTGGGTCGGTGGTTCTTTCCGGTGATTTCCCGGTTTCTTCCTCCACCATTAATACTGGCCGCCATGAATAGCCTATCGTGTGCTGAAAAATGGCGTTAAGCCCATCAACAACAACAACAACAACAAAAGACACCTGTATGAGAATGCGGTAGAGTGCCAAAAGGCGCTTATATAAGGTAAAGGGTTATGTACACTTTGGACAAGTATAATGTCCTGAGACAACAATGACAGTTCATCCTATTTGGCAACTGCCTGATAATTCTGTATATTACCACAAGGTTAAGAGTTGAGAATTATATCTCTCTGCACACATGTACATAGAGATTACACTGCTTGTTAATTTGATGTGAAAGGCAAATTTGTAGTTGTCGTCAAGGCTCAGAGAAAAATTTGTTGGCGACTTTAAAAAAAATTACAAACCCAGACTGAAATTCAACAAGCCTGTAGTCCCATTTCCATATACCCAAAATTTCCCCTTTTGTAATATTACTTCTTACAATGTTGCAGTTGATAAATTAAAATATAAATTCATTTGGAGGTTTGAAGGTAATGCACATGTCATTAGAGTTCATCACTACATTCTCTAGAGACTGGTGTTCAAACTCCTCTGAGGAATTTTCTGAGCGAATCCTGCTCAGGCATGCTTTACAAAGCAAAACTCCATCAACCAACACTGAAATTTATTTTTGTTGGGCTTTGCTGTTGCTACTGATTGCTTATTATTTTCTAAATCAGCTTAAAAAATGAATTGCACTTGAACACTGAAATGATCATGCTTTGCATTTTATATTTGCAGTAAATTCCAACTTCAAAGAAATATTGCTACTGTTCACAAATTTGTCAGAAACCTATATTTTTTTAAATATTCTCATTCACAGCAGTGATACACAGTAATTTTTGTTCTCCTAGATGCATCTAGCTTCTCTGATTTACCCATATGGGTTGCACAGTAATTTTTGTTCTCCTAGATGCTACTGTTCCATAACCTGATTGTTTCTTTGCAAATTAGCACAATCGGCACACCCACTGCAGTCTTCAAACACATCTCACTAGCTTTTGTGAGCCAGTTAAATAACATATGAAATGGTGGTTTATACCTGACCTCTTTGCCTTTTAATTACTGCTAGCTATACTGCTCAAAGGATAATTTTACAGCGGCTCCAATATGACTGTTTACCATTCATTTATGCTACATGTAGCAGTCATGTACTGAAAGTTTTTCAATTTTCAAAGTTTACTGAAAATTGTATTTTCTCAAAACACATCTGTGTCAGGTGTTTCAGAATACATGCCATGTTATAAATTGATTAAAATCAGATCTCCACTTAATATAGAAGAGTGGCAATCTGATTTTGATCAGATTGCACTGTTACATATCGACTCATTTAGAGTAACAAAGAGAAAGAGTAAAGACAACAATTTTTGTAAATTTTAACAAAAATAATTTATTTCCCTAGAATACATGGAGAAAAGATAAATATATGAAACAAGACTTACAATTTATGAATGAGATCCCAAAAATTTGTCTAAAGTTATGAAAACACAGAAGTCCAGTGAATAAACTTTTCTAAATTGATAGTCTGAATCTCAGTTTTGGTCCAAGATGGCAATTAATGATGTCAGATAAAGGCTAACACAAAAAGTCCAGTATTTTCACTGTGAAGCACAATTTGTATTGTTATGTTCCAATTTATAAGTAATTTTAGCAAATGCCTTTGTCTAAAGCCAGTAGTGTTGTTCTCCAGGGAAAATAATTATTTAAAAAGTAGATGCAATACAGATACAGCCACTAACCATACACATGTTGTTCCTCATACGTATGAAAGAACAACTCTTTCTAGCACAGAAATGCCTTTTAAAGACACCATGATTCCGTAAATTGCAGATGTTTTCAGTTTTTATGAGAGGACAGATCATGTGGTCCCGTGATGCAATACTAGCCAGTCCTGAAACAGAAATAAGGCTAGCAATACAGGGAAATTAGATTTGGGTTGCACATTAAAAAGTTGAATCGGTTTCTGAGAGCTGCTCATAATTTATATCTGTTGAACTGATTGTTAAGAATTTAAAGAAAAAGTAGTGTAATTTTAACATAAATACTTATACATTGCATGCTGTGCAAAAATGTGATGAGGATTAAGTGATGGTGCCCAATGTGAAAATTAAAAATTTACCACAATGCAATAAATTCATTTAGGAATTCAATTGTATTATATGTAAATGATATATTCATTACCTACCCTCAACACACCACATAAGGACTAATATTGTGAAAATATACATCTAACACTGAAACACTGATAATACTGAATTCTGGGCCGACTTTTGTGTGAAACAATATCCATTACCAGATATGTTAAAACATCATTGAGAATGGTATTCTTTGGTCATAACAGTAAGAAGCTTCCTTGTTATGGTTCAATTACAATGTATTTTGCATGCAGCCTACAGTTAGCTTTTTGACAAATCTGATAATATATACATGTCTGGTATAATAGTTATGTACTGTACTGGTCAGTGCTCAAGGAAATTTTTTTGTAGGCACAGACAGGCCCTGGGGTGGTGACAAGAATGAACTCACAGACCCTGAAATTCCACAAGACTGGACAGTTCATACCTGTCATCTCTCAAGCCGGGAGAAATACCTCATGAGTTTGGGGGTATTTCCACACTTACCTCCTGATCTAGTAATATCTCCCAAAAGTTAGGGCCTCACAGTCTGGAGGGGTCTCTCAAATATATTTTATACCAAATAGGGCCTCTACAGCTTCCCATTGCTTATGGCCCTAATATATCTAAATCCAGCACTAGACAAAATAATATCACACATTTTGTTTTTCTTCAATAAATAAAATGTTAAGATTAAACATTATTCACACAAATTTCTGATTTTTAAAACCCACTACAACAGTACAATAGTGAAAAAAAATTTAAAAATAAAATTGTCACCAATTAGATTAAATCCCATGAATGATCAGTGTAAATGCTGTGTAATTTTTTGTACAAACAAAATCACATCTCCATTTCCACCAAAAAACTTGGCCAGTTAACACCAGACTTTCTCTACTGTATATGTAAAGTTTTAAAGTTTTATTACCATTATTAAATTAAAAGAAGGAATAAAACTAATACCATGCAGTATGTGTCCCCCCCAAAAAACTAATTTAAAATAAATATTTTCATTCAGTAAATAGTGGTATATGCCTTAAGACTTAAACCTTGGGAAATGAAGTGGGACATGAAATGGGGGAAAAGCAGTTGAAACATGTGACTAGATTTGAACTGTCAAAATGAAGTTCTATATACATCGTAAGTTGCAACAGAACAGGAAATTGTTTATTTGCCAATTGTTGTTGCTTAGATACACACTGTCGAAAATGGTCTGAACAGCAGCCCTTTTCACAAGATAAATATTAGGATAGAGATTAACTGTGTAATTAGTCACACTGGCTTTATTGCTTGTGTACTTAATTCAAAACTTCAGCTATTTTACAGTTTAGCCATAGCTGACAAGAATATGAAGAAAGGGGCTTGTCCTGGGGGATTATAATGTGTGTCACACAAAGAAATGGTTCGTCCATTGAGTGCTTACATACGGGTTCAAGTGGGTGGGGTCAACAGTCACCTCCCCACATTTCTTGCATTTTGTGGTCAGCCTTATGCCTATTTTCCTAACTCAAATATTTAACACTTTTCCCAGGATTTAAACCATCTTCTATGCTGGGAACTCCCAGTCAGGATGCTGGAGTCACTACTATGTCACATCATGAAAGTAACCAAATAGGCATGGAAATTTGGCATACGAGGTCACAGAAATTCAGTGCTATGAAGATATGCCAATATTTATATATTGGCATTATATATAAATATTGGCATTACAGTCACAGATGATACTTCAGAAAAAGGTTTTCTTCTATAGTACTTTTATTATTAATCTATATTTATATTAATTACTGGTCTCCTTTAAAGTATTAAAAGTTTATGTTAGTGACTCTCAACTATGACCACGATTACTATGACTAAGGCTGAACATTTCTTACAGGTAACTGTGCATTTAAAACAAAATAAGACATCATTTCATGTACACATGCATGAAAGAAACGTGTGATTTCGAAATCAGATCTGTGTATTACAAAAGCATAAACAAGTAATGACGTCACAGCCAATCATTTTACATAGCTTTTACAGATTCTTTACTTGTAATGATAAAGCCCTTATGCGAAAAATATGCTTACATAAGTCACATTTACATTTTAAGTAAACGTGATATTTCTAGCAAACTATCAGACCCATGTAAACACATTCATCTTCATAACAATAATTAAAGTTAATTATATTAAAATAGAGATTAAATAGAAAAATTAAAATCCTAACATACATGTAATTTAACTACATGGTCATAACAGCACCAGGTTATGGCAGTTAAGTCAACATCTTGAAAATACATTTCTGCATTTCAAAAGCAGAGTTAATGTTTTCTCAGACAAATTTGATTTTTTTTGACAAGCCTAACAGGCCCCTCTTTTAGAATACAGGACAGGCCTGATCTTAAATTAGAAGGCCTCTGGGTGTTGAGCTATCAGATTTTTTTGGAGCCAATCGAATATTAACTCGCTTGATTTGACATTGTAAATATTGGAACCAGAAAACATAGTTTTTGCCTTTTATGTGCATACATGTGACTTGCATCCACCTGTTTGCTGATAATGAACTTGTCCAGGAAATGGAAAGGACTGGCAAACAGGGTCATCTCTGACACTGAAAACATCTATTTGGTATGAAATGTGCAGATGATAATGGTGTTAGAGGTCCCCTGGTCATAATTGAGTTTGAAATTATAAATCAATGAATAAACTGACTAGAATCTGCATTTTTTTAAATTTCAGTTACAGTTTTCTTTTTTTGAATTGGTAGGAAAGGTGCAAACAAATGGGGAAGAATATTCAGACTGCAGAACAAACAATAATCCACTAAAAGAAATTAAATGTTCCATATTCAATATATGACACTATAAGTTATACCTTCCTAACTGAATCAAAGTAGGTGAGACATAACCAACTTTTAGTAAATGTGGCCATTAAATAAATTGTTGAATAGTCAGATTTTAAGCTAAACGATATAGTACTAAATGTGTTAAGTGTTTTTGATAGATCCAATCCAATCTGAATTCATTCTGTTACAATAATGAAATGTATTTTCTTTATCTTATTAAGTAGAAATAATACGGCATCATATAATGACATAGTAAAATAAAGATATGCAAGCAGTGCTAGAAAACTTTAATATCTTTATATGTAGTCATATATACTGACATTGATTATTTGAGAGAGTGTGCTTGGCTTGTGTCCAAAAAAACATCAGATTCAGTACAAAAGCACAGTTGCAAATATTCTTGCATGAGCATGAATTGGGTCAGCCTTATTAGTAACATAGTATGGGTTCTGTTACAATACTGCTACCTACATACTACCATAAAGCATGCTTGATCTATCACCCAAATAATGAAATTTCAGACAGGTTTAACAATAATTTTCCTGTCTCGATTGGATGATATTTTCTTTCAAGTGTTCTTTTTATGTCCAGCATACCTAGGATCCTTGTTTGTTTCGTTTTGTTTGGGGGGGTCACAGCATGTTCCTCATTTTTGCTTCATTTGGCTGATTGGATTTGCCACATTAGCTCATGACTTGATTGTCAGTCATGTCATTGGGACAGAATGATGTATAAAGGTTTGTTCATATTAAAGTTAGCAGCTTATTAGGCCTGATGATTCAGTCATAGAATATGCAAATGATTATTGCATTGGGTATTTTAGGTCTCACTGAATAAGGCTTCAGGTGGAATGGAATGTTCTGTTGCCATGTAATAAGACAAAGTCTCTTTAAATGAGATCAGGCTTTACTTCATGCATTTTTGACATGTTTGTGGTCTACTATTCTAATCTAGAGGCAAGAATGGCACAGACTTGTTTTCTATTTTAAATACAGTGTCTCAGTCTGACTGTCTTGTACTTGAAAACAAGAGTATATGTCATGTAATAATGATTGGAATTAATCTTTGTTTATAAATTTTTTTTAGAAATCCCTTCTTTCCTACCATAATTTTAAAAGCAGTACAGTAGTGAACACATTTTTTGGGCCTGAGTGTAAAATGCAGGGGACATTTATCTAGTAATCTGGCTCCTCAGTTTTGTTCACTCATACCAGGTAACATTACATGGTAGCCAGAGAAAATAAATTCTTCTGAATTTTAGTTTTATACATGGAACTTAAATATACCATGTAGTTTTTCCTTGAAAATGGTAAGAAATAAGCAAAGTGAAGTGAGCTCATATTCATTAATGGCTGTGCAGACTGACATTGCATATACTGACTTGGTGGTTTTCCATACAGTGGAAGAATACATTGGGAAAGAAGAAACAGTTTTGAGTGACATCCTGAAGAATGTGTTTTTGTGCAGAAGATTGTTTTATTTATAAATAAAAACAAATGCATCAAGTCCTATATATTCATTCTCTGATTTTTATAATATATGCTTATCATTTAATTTTTTTAACTAAAACATAAGGTTCAATATCATGCTGATGCTGCTATTTCATTTATCTTTAAAAGTTTCAGAAATGGGTCTGTTTCGATTTTTTGCTGCTGAGCTTAGGAGAGGTTACCTATTGGAGAGAGAGGAAGAAAAGTTTACACAGAAGAGGGAGAGGGTATACACGTTTATGAAAACACCCAGGGAATTGGAAAAAGTAAGATGACTGGAATATCATGCTAGTATGATAGATCATTTGAATTGAAATTTAACTCAGCATTTGTAATGTCAGAAAATCAATCTTTTTGTCTTTTAAATGATGAGTTATGAGTTTCAGCCGTGTAATTTGTCATGATTCCCTCTTTTAGTTATGCGATTGAAATGCATATTTTGGCAAGGTGTAAATTATAAAATGCTAATTGTTACTGTTCTGGATTAATTTTAACAATGGCTGACTTGGCCAAACATTAAATCTATGCCTTTGTCAAATGTGAAATCTAGAAGTCAGTGTGATGTTTAGCAGTATACCTATATATGTATAGCATCTTCTGGAGAGATGATGATTCTTAACACCTATAGTTGATTACAGCTAGCAATTAGTGCCTCTTTTTAAATGGCATAAGAGCATGCTGTATAACTTTCACTACATGGAACATATTGTCAGCTACATTGTATGATTCTGACAGAATCAGGATGGAGCAGGATCATTACAGCTATGTGATGGTATTTCACAGAGATATGTAGGATGGAATAGCACAGATGTCATTGCAGCTGTAGAATGGCTTAGCACAGATATTGCAGCTGTAGGATGGATAGCACAGATGTCATTTCAGCTGTAGGATGGCATGGCACAGATGTCATTTCAGCTGTAGGATGGCATAGCACAGATGTCATTGCAGCTGTAGGATGGCATAGCACAGATGTTATTGCAGCTGTAGGATGGCATAGCACAGATGTCATTGCAGCTATAGGATGGCATAGCACAGATGTCATTGCAGCTGTAGGATGGCATAGCACAGATGTCATTGCAGCTGTAGGATGGCATAGCACAGATGTCATTGCAATTGTAGGATGGAATAGCACATAAATCATTGCAGCTGTAGGGAGGATTAGTACTTTTATATCATTACAGCTATAGGAGTGCAAATCTTAATAAAGTTATTTACTTTAGCTGGTTTTGGAAACAGACTGTTGGGAATTAGTGTACTGTCCCCAATGTAGGAGTGTTAGTGTACTGCCCCCAGTGTAGATAGTGTACTGTTCCCAGTGTAGATAGTTAGTGTACTGTTCCCAGTGTAGGAATAGTTAGTGTACTGTTCCCAGTGTAGGAATAGTTAGTGTACTGTTCCCAGTGTAGGAATGGTTAGTGTATTGTTCCCTGTGTAGGAATAATTAGTGTACTGTTCCCAGTGTAGGAATGGTTAGTGTACTGTTCCCAGTGTAGGAATGGTTAGTATACTGTTCCCAGTGCAGGAATGGTTGGTGTACCTCTCCCAGTGTAGGAATGGTTAGTGTACTGTTCCCAGTGTAGGAATGGTTAGTATACTGTTCCCAGTGCAGGAATGGTTGGTGTACCTCTCCCAGTGTAGGAATGGTTAGTGTACTGTTCCCAGTGTAGGAATGGTTAGTATACTGTTCCCAGTGTAGGAATGGTTAGTGTACTGTTCCCAGTGTAGGAATGGTTAGTGTACTGTTCCCAGTGTAGGAATGGTTAGTGTACTGTTCCCAATGTAGGAATGGTTAGTATACTGTTCCCAGTGTAGGAATAGTTAGTGTACTGTTCCCAGTGTAGGAATGGTTAGTGTACTGTTCCCAGTGTAGGAATGGTTAGTGTACTGTTCCCAGTGTAGAAATGGTTAGTGTACTGTTCACAGTGTAGGAATGGTTAGTGCATTGTCCCCAGTGTTTGAAGTGTTACCTAAGCATGGCAGAGAAAATGCTGCTGTTATTCAGAACATGAGTTTTTACACAAATGTGGGGATCAAGATTTACTGTTCATTTTAATTTTTTATGAAAAAAAGACAAACTTAGTAAATTAAATCTGGTGTTGGGCCCTTATCTCTTTCAATGACTACCATGGTCAATAAAATTAAATATGATGTTGGTCCATTTTCATTCCTTGGTTATAATTAGTAAATTTTAATCAGGTGATGGACCCACGCCTCAGTCATTGTTTATAGGCTGTACATGGTGGCTGGTGTAACTGGTGGAGGAAAAACCCTGGAAAAACCCAGAAGAAAAACATCTGTAAAAGTCATTCCTTCATTATGGTCAGGAAAAGTTGATAATTCACCATTATATGACAATGTATATGCCTTATGCCTTTGCCATTCTCTTATAAGGTACATGGATTCAAGATTTTTGTACATAAATTTTTCAAAAGAAGAGATTCACACCTGATTTACTGGATTCATTATGATCAGTGCATGAAGCTCTAAACATCTTCCAAAAATGTTGTTCAATTTTTATTTTACTTTTTTTGAATTGTATCTTTCAGTTTTGAAGCATAAGAGTACTAGTTACAGAATTTTAGGGAAGGCCCCAAGTGTCCGAGTGGTCAAAAGCACTCACTGTTCCAGATCACTGCCATATCACCTCTGTCTGCATGGGTCCAAGTCTCAGGCTCAGCTAATGTGGATAAGTGAGAAAGCTTGCAAGTAGCTTCTCATGGATTGGTGGTTCTTCCCAGGTTTTTCCAGGCTTCTTCCTTCATAAGTTCCACTGGCCACCATGTATAGCCTATCTTGTGCTGAAATGGTGTTAAACCCTACAACAAGAACAACAGTAGAGTCATAACACTGGAAATTGTATTCTTGGGTCAGCAGATGAACTTGTGCTAAGATACGTTCACATTCTGCTTTTCAGATTGTTGTTGACCAATACTATTCAAAACAACATTCACAACCCACAGTTTTACTTTTGTCTGATGTTATGATTGCAAATTATACCTATTTTTGCCCAAAATGTAGTAGATGAGAAAAAGTGCTGAGATAATGTCATGAACCTTTCTGTTTACACTTTTGCATACATATTGTGATTGGCCCTGTCGATCTGCACATGTGTCCATGTATTCATCCCTCTTTATTTTAATATAAACTTTATCTTCATAGTTGTCATATTCATTATAATGTTTCACAGTAGTTGACACTGAAGTAGTGAAGAACAGAATATAAAGTATTTTATAATGCATTATTTGCATTTAATCCCATTTTATGAATTTTGTTTTTCAGTTTTGCTTTTTTGGATTCTTTCTGTGTGTAGATGCCTTTTTGTTTCTCTTCACATTTCTGCCTCTGAGAATCCTTTTGGCTTTTGTCAGGATGTTTACGCAACCCTGTGGAATTTGGAGCAGTAGGTAAGTCAACAATAATCAGAATTTTTTACAAAGATAATAATTGTTGCCATATTTACTGTATATTGTGTGGCACTGTATTTGTTGGGACACCATAAATTAGTTTTTAAAGGTAAAAATTATGCACTGTATGTTCTGGGACACATTTGTTTTGAGTTGTAAGTTGTGGGACACCTTTTAAATCATTCAAAAATTATGTCAGAAAATGTACTCCAACTGAAATTTAAAAAAAACAAAAACAAAACTGTGTACTTGAGATAAAACTAGTTAATTCACTGCTGCATCATCATCTCATTAATTCAACCCATTTCTTGCATTCTTTTGGTGCATGAATAATTTAGCTTTCTCATGTCGGGAAAAATTATTTTTGGAGGCAACACATCTCTTGAAATGGGAATTGAAAGGACTAAAGACAAATTTTTAAAAATCTGCACCAGTTGTGCAAATTTTCACTTTTTTAACCCACAACTTGTCATTCCAGGAATGAGATCAAAATACACTAGAATTTATCCATGTTAATAATCATATCATCATCAAAATCATCTTTTCTTCTGGCTTCACAAATTCATTAAATAGTTTTATTATCTCCAAATCTTCTGAGTGATGCTGGGTAGTCATTGTCCATGCATGAAGCACCATATTGTGTCCTTTTATAGCTTTTTCCCTTGTTTCAATGTATTTACATAATTACTGTGATTACCAGAGAAAAGGAACCAAAGTTAGCTTCCATATCTTGGCTTTTTTTGTATATATTTAGAAAAAAATCTGCTTACATAAAAGAATCTAAATTTGGCTTGTGAGGTCAGTTTGCTTTGTAATAAAAGAACCTCTGTATTGGTATCATTTAATAAAAGATGGCTCTAAAGTGTCCAGAGTTGGCTTCCAAGGTTGGATTACTTTGTAATAAAAATAATCTTTGTCTTTGATGCCCTGTCCATAAATTCAAACAATGAGTTTACTGCTCACTGCCAGTTATGTTTATTCATCACCTGGGCTAATATTGGCTTGGCATCTGGAATTATAATTAATACAAACAGGCATTAATGTTTGCAGATAAATAGTGTTCACAGCAATAACTTGATCTTTGTAACCCATGTTAGTGAAAAGATTGTCACTTGCACTCACATGAATGTATTTTCAAATATTGATTTTTAGATACTATCATACAGTTAACCTTTCACTCATGCTTATTTTGTACCTAACACTGTGCCATGAGTGAATGGCAGATGTCTTCAAAGAATCAGTTGATTTTGTTGGATCTAGTTTTCAATCAGATAACATATTGTTACATCATGTTACCAGGCGAAGTGGGCAGTGGTTGACTAAGCTAAGTCGCCTAAAAAATGTAAACTTCTCCTTCTTCTGTTGGGAAAGTGAAATGACTTCGACCAGTGATTTTTTTTTTTGTATAAGTACATTGACTAATCATTCCATTTGAGATGCTCTCTCACCATAGCCATGTGTATTTCTAGTATTGTGTTGTAAGGAAAGGTATTTTTCAAGCCATCAATAGCTATGCCTAGATTTGATATCAATTACACTGTCGTACAAACTCTTGCACATTCACAGACATGTGTTTTGATAGCTGATTGACCATTAACCATTTCCTGAGTAAGTCTGTAACTAGGTCCATATCTGTACTTAATTTACACATTATCCTTTGATGATAAAAACATAAAAACTTGCCTTTCACAACTTTAACAATAGTATGTAAATGGCAGTTTGTGTTTGAAGAATAAAGTCAGTGTTCTGAATATTTTAACTGCCTCTTGGACAATATTTCACCATAAAATTAGTTTGAAACTGTAAGTGTACCAGTAATGGGAGAAAAATTGCAGACATTCATATGTCTGGGAAGTATCAGTTTATTAGATTGTGTTCATAAATCATCATCAAATATATTCAGAAAATATACAATTCAAAGAAAGCAAAGCTTAGGTATTATGTTATTTAAGGTTTAACTTTAAAATGCAATTATATAGGTCAGAAAAATATGGGACAATGCTATGTTGTGGAATTCACGAAAAGCATTGTAAGGTTTAAGTTGTTTTCTGATGTTACTCATATTTGTGTAAATATGGAAAAAAAAGTTGCAATGCAGATATTTAATCAATGCCTAAAACTAATTCAAGTAGGTAGACAAATAAATAAACCATAAATTTGATATCCTATCTCAGGGGTCACACTACCAGGCGAAGTGGGCGAAAAAGTCGCCTGAGAAGCATAAACTTTGCCTTTTTCTGTTATGAAAGCGAAAACGACTTCGCCCATGTGACTGTAGATTATGACTTTGAGATGCCCCCTCCCTGTAGCCAGTAATTTCTGACACTGCTGTAACCCACCATGTGGTGTTGATACCAATCAGCTTACTGTGGCAAGATATCACTGCTTAATTTCATGAAGTTGAGCCTACAGTACTATGATGAAATTATACCAAATATGATCGGTGAAGAGCGTTTTCTAATTTATATCCTACTTTTAATAAATGGAGATTTTAACAGCCGTATTTGCATATTTTCTGTATAAAATCAATTTGAAACTGTAAATGAAATTTTAATGGCGGACATCGCTGCGTATTTGAGATACCACTTCATTAAACTGTGAAAATATGAAAAATATATATAGTAATGAAGCAAATAATATTTAACCAATCGATGTCATTATTACCAGTAGGTAGACAAACCATAAATATGCAGAACTTTTAATGGGCTTTTGTAACGAAGCAAGAAAGTGTGTAGTTTGAGACACACCACCCCGGTCTAAAAATGGATGCACTCGCTCTGTGCAAGACATATTCTTGGATTTTTGGTTGGGGGTAAAAAATATAGGGTCCAGTTATATATCGACTTTAGTGTTGTTTATGAATAGTTACATTAATGTTTTATTGGGAACAATGAAATAAAGACGAACAGTGTGGTTTGAAGTCACCTGTGCATTTGCACCTATGTACATGTATTAGGGGCTGTTTAAAAGAATGCTAGAAATCTTTTTGACTGCAATTGCACACAAAACTTAAGAAAAAAAAATAATTAAGTGGTAGTTTATTAAGCATTTTTACCAACTTGCATTTAGAAGGCTCTAATCTTGTTACTTCTCTTAGTGAAAATTAATTGCAATGTATAGCTTCATATGCGATTTTTAAGTCATACAGCCAAAATAAACTGCATTTACTTCAAATCAAAAACATATACTAAGTATGAATGGAATGGTTATGAATATAATTTTTTATACGCATGCAAAATATATTGATACTCACAAATAACAAATATTTTTCAACTTGAAAATAAGGCATTGCTTAAAACTGTTAAAGCATACCAAGAAATAGAGAAATAGAGCACATCATTAAAATATGATAATGAATCACTCTGTGTGTGTGCGTATGTGTGTATATATATATATATATATATATATATATATATATATATATATATATATATATATATATATATATATATATATATATATATATATATATATATATATACTATCTATATCATGTTTATTGCTTCGGTCTCACTTCTCCCTGATTAACTCCCACTTCTAACTGTTTAGCTCCCACTTCTCCCTTTTCTGACTAAAAGGAGAAGTTACTTCTCATTAAAATTTAAGTCTAGCTTGACCCCTGCTATCTCGGACGGTTTTAATGAAGCTATATAAAGTGAGCGATTAAATTATCAAAACCCCTTCTTCTAAAAATAGATGCACTCAATGTCTGACTTAATTTGATTGGAAAGAAGGGTTTAGTTCATATGCCAGCTATAAATGAGCCATGTCTATAATTTTATGCATTTTAGTGTTATGTTTGAAAAGTTACAGTAATGTTTTATCTGAACAATGAAATGAGGATGTATGTGCATTTGCCCTCATATACATGGTACAGGGGTTGTGTCAAAAGCATTTAGATATCTTTGAAGGTGCCATTATTGTGAACTTTTAAAAAGTATATAAAAATATAAACAAGTTTATTATGGTTAATTTATTCAGCATTTTTACCAACTTGTAATTGCAAAATTATAATCTAGTTACTCAGTTAAATTTTGATAATAATGCTAATACAACTCTAGATAAAACTAAAACAATTTTAAGTGATACTATAACTATAGATAATATTATTACTCAAGATAATAATAATAATACTACAACTTTAAGTAATGCTACAAATATAAATATTTCCACAACTCAACTTTAAGTAATGCTACAACTATAAATATTACCATAACTCGAGATAATAAAAATACAACAAATTTAAATAATGCTACAACTCTATATAATACTGCAACTATAGAACATACTACATAATACTACAACTCTAGATAATACTACAATTCTAGATAATACTACAACTCTAAATAATACTACAACTCTAGATAATACTAATACATATTATAGATTATGCTACAACTATTTAGATAATACAACTCTAGATAATATTATTACAACTCTAGATAATACTAATGTAGTTCTAGATAAAACTGCTACAACTCTAGATAATGCTACAGCTCTCTAGATAATACTAATAAAACTAGATAATACTACAACTCTAAATAATACTAAAACTCTAGATAATACTACTACATACTCTAGATAATGCTACAACTATTTAGATAATACAACTCTAGATAATATTAATACAGCTCTAGATAATACTAATGTAACTCTAGATAATACTGCTACAACTATAGAAAATACTACAGCTCTCTAGATAATACTAATACAACTAGATAATACTGCTACAATTCTAGATAATACTACAACTCTAAATACTACAACTCTAGATAATACTACTACATTTTTAGATAATGTTACAACTATTTAGATAATACAACTCTAGATAATATTATTACAACTCTAGATAATACTAATGTAACTCTAGATAATGCTATAGCTCTCTAGATAATCCTAATACAACTCTAGATAATACTACTACAACTTTAGATAATATTAACTGCAACTCTAAATAATACTACAAGTGAAGATAACAATTCTGCAACTCTAGAAAATACTTATACAACTCTAGATAATACTAAAATAGAACTTTAGACAATACTACATCTCTAGATAATACTACTACTACTCTTGATAATACTAATACAACTCTAGAAAATACTAATACAACTATAGATGACACTGTTACAACTCTAGATAATACTACAACTATAGATACTACTTCAACTCTAGATAATGCTGCTACAATTTTAGATAATAATACTACAACTCTAGATAACACTTCTACAACTCTAGATAATGCTACAACTCTTGATAATACTAAAACTATAGATACTACTTCAACTCTAGATAATACTGCTACAACTCTAGATAATAAAACTACAACTCCAGATAATACTACAACTCTAGATAACACTTCTACAACTCTAGATAATACTACAACTCTTGATAATACTACTACAGCTCTTGATAATACTACTACAACTCTTGATAATACAACTACAACTCTAGATAATACTACAACTCTAGATAATACTAATGCAACTCTATATAATACTACAACTCTAGATGATACTACTACAGATTTAGATATTAATGCTACAATTTTTGTTAACATTGTTTCTAATACATCTGTGATAAATCTTCTAAAAAACCTTGAAAATATTATTAGCATGTATTATGTTCTTCAGGTCTCGAACACTTCTGGAGCCAGCTCAGATCTGTGACATCCTAAAGGGAATCATTGCAGTGATCTGCTTCTTCATCATTAATGAAATAGACACATCAGTCATGTACCATCTAGTGAGGGGACAAGCGGTCATTAAGCTCTATGTTTTCTTTAACATGATGGAGGTATGCTATTGCGCATAAATGTCTATCATTTCCTTGCAGGTTGAAATGTTAAAATGGACATGCATATCCTGATCATGGTGGTGCTGATGGTGATGATAATTAAGATGAATAATCATGGCTGTAATAATGATCATAATGAAAGTTTTGTTGTTTTGCTTGTTGTAGTAGATAGCAAGACAGGTGACACTCTATGGCCACAGTAGTAAACTTGGAGGTGGCTTAAGATTAGATTTTATCCTAAATGTTTTTTTAAATTTGCATGTCTGACATCATGGCAGAGCTTGCAGCTGAGACAAACTAATTCCATTAAACCTTTTTTCACATCATATAAATGTGTGTGTGTGTATTCTTATTCATCTATAACTAACTACCATGAACAGTACTCTGTGAAAAGCATTGTGACCCAAAAATGTACACATAAATTTGTGTTTTGGATAAAATAATTTACAAAAGAATAGCTGGTAGTGAAGATTTAATCATAAACCTACTGATCACATGTTGACATGCTTTTATAATGTAACTGTTATTTTCCTTGAAACAAAAATGTAACATTGTTGTGACTCTATGGTCTTAAGCTTAGTATGAGAAAAAAGCAAAACAAAGTTTTTTTTTAAAAAAGCAACAAATAATTTATTTCTTTAGAATACAAAGTGAAAATTTAAAAGCTCTTATAGTATTGTGAATAAATCCTAATTTTTAGTCCTAAAAGTATTATCACAGTTCCAAATATTTGAAGTTCCAATTGAATTCCAGCTGTATTCCAAATAAATTCCAATATTGAATGTGTTGATTTTCCTGTAGTCTTGAATGTGCTAATATGCCACTGGCCTGGAATGTGATGATATGTTAACAGTCTTGTGATGCATCACAATGACATAATGTCCTTGGCCAAGATCATGGGTCCCAAAAGGTAACATATATGCCAAAAATTGAATATATGTAGACAGCATTTTTTTATGCACTGGCTGCATGCTTTTGGGCTTATATTTAATGAATATTTATAAAGCTGAACTCAAGAGATTCATATTTTGACTTAAACATGATGAGAGAAACAACACATTGAGATATGGTGTCATGTTTTGTTGGCACAAATTACAAGTTGATAAAGGCACACACAGACATAATAATACAAAATATTTCATTTCACATCATTTTTAACTGAAGCTTGATATAAATGAGAAACTGGATGTAATGAACATAAATAATTGGTCACCATTATTTGCAGAACATAGAAATAACTTTTTCCTACTCAAAAATGCTGAAAATATTTTATTGTTTAATTTGGTCTGTGCTTTTATCCAGTATTCAGTGGTCAGGTATACATGTATAAAGAATAAGAATAATATTACATGTTAATTAACCATATTTTGTTTAAAAGCTACATTTGTTAAACATATAACTTGGACACCAAATCCCAAACTTAGATGGCATATGCTCTATAAATATTCAAATAAATTAAAACATTACATGTGATGATGCAAATCCATAACTTTGTAAAAAAAAAAAAAAAATAGAAGCAAATTAATAGGTGGAGAGAAAATATGTGTGTATGTCAAATGGTTCTGAATATAACATGAGATAACAGAGAGATAATGAATTTTATTGTCTTAGTTATTAGTGTTACCAAAAACAATAGTTCAGAAGATATAGTTAAAGCAGCATAGTACTTGCTGTACATGGACAAAGTTTGCTGCAATTAGTACAAGTACAAATGCTATTACTAAACCACAAGTTAAATGCAGCTCATATAATGCAAAAATAATAATATTGTATGTTGGCCAAGTAATGCTATTGTCCATTTAACTGCCATTTTGATAGATTCCGCCAAGCCTGCATAAAACAACAATTAAAGAATATCCCTTCTTCAGAAACACCAATCTAACTTTAAATTACTACAACTAATGGTCTAATTTAACTAGGTTACCATTTATTCAGATAAAACTTCTGCTACCTGAACAAAATTGGCACTTTTCTGATCTTAATCACACTTAATCCACATATACCAACTTTGGAACTGCACAGATACAAAGTGCAGGTGCTTGTAGTCAAATGGCAATATCTGTGTATGTTGTAATGATGAGAACTATTTGAGCACCAGAATAAAAGGTTCTATGTGAACTGATGGATTTCACATATAACACATATATTGATGTGGACACAAAATTCATTACATTAAAATTAACATTTGAGGTTTCAGAATATGACTATTTATTACAGGCAGTATCTGTGTAATAAAAAGGTTTCAGCATGTTCTATTACCTGTAGGCTACCTGGTCTCTGTTGCAATTATGCAGGACAAGAACTAATATTTCTGGGTCTTAAAGTTTGCATAAATTCAAAGGTATGTTTTTCTTTCCTTTGATTATATAATATTTTATCTTTAATAACTTATAATAATGTTTTTTGTTGCTCTAAACTTTAATAAAATTACATAGATCTGCTTCAAGGAAAGTGATAATGATGTAACAAAATGGAGGTATAAAAGTAGCTCAAATTTCAATTTTTTTGCTTTCATGAACAGATGTAAAAATGATAATAGCTATTTGTGCATGCTGGAGGTATGTTAATTATTACTGCATTTTACATATCTACATCTGGCTGCTCTAAGATAAACTTTTATATTAAATTTTTTCACTCAAAAGTCAGCCAGTAGCAGAGGTACCCATGATCTTAGCCAAGCACTAATCAAAAATAGCCTTGTCTGAAATCATTATATTTTCAAATTAATGTTTTAACACTTTATAAATCCTGTGACTAATGATTTCAGTAAATTAATCCACCCAAATTCAAAACTGAACACAACAATAAGAATGATTCTTTTGGATGTTAAGGTAAGAATGTGTAATTTTCCAAGTAAGCAACATTGTATTAGAAGCTAAGAGACAATAATTGAATGAGGATTTAGGTTAGACTTCTTCCATAGAGTTATCAACAAATTTAGGAATTCCAAGTAAAAAAAAATATCCGTCATTCAAATAGAATTAAACACATGTAAATGTGTTTACTTTGATAATTATCCAGATATTTAATCTATACTCATAAAAGATATATGCTGTTTATGAAATAAATGCCACTGGTCATGTACACTGTTAACATGATTATGGACAAAGGTCAAGTACGGAATACAGATGTAAATAACATGTAATCATTGAGAGAAGCAAAATACAGATTAAATATATTTTACAATTATTTGAGACATTATATATAGTTGTAGAAGCATACTTGAACTCATCCGACCTGTAAAGTTTGAAAGAAATTTTAGTGTTGGTTCATTTTGCTGATCAAATACTGGAGCACCTGTCCAATTTTATGAAAGTTTTTTTAAATAACAAACAGTTACCAGTTTTTTTATACTTACAGGACATAAAAGTCTAGTATTAAGTCTTACATCTTTTAAATTGCATTCTACACCAGAATTACACTCAGTGTTTAGTAAAATGTTTTGCACCATGAAATATTTTGATTATGTCCAGAATGCTTGTAATGTTTTGCTAAATTAATTTCTGAATGCATTTTCAAACAGATCTAGAATGTTTCTTATGTCATTTAGGTAGCAGATCGCCTATTGTCCAGTTTTGGTCAAGACGTATTGGATGCTTTGTTCTGGACAGCAACAGAACCTCAAGACAGAAAGCGAGAACGCCTTGGGGTTATACCTCATCTACTAATAGCCATCACCTATGTTAGTATCCTTTGTTTCAATTGTTCTTGCTGTTTGTATGAATGCAGCATACCAGTTTTAGGAAACTTAGTGGAATTTATTCAGTCAATTCAATGGGGGAGATACAATATCTTTGCACTTCTTGTATTCTAAGTTCAGTATACAGGTGATATTTTAGCTTTATTTTTGAAAGTTGAACCATTTGTGATGCAAGGACATGCTTTTTAAGTGCATTTACAATTTATGTTCAATTTAAGATAGTGTTATGTACTTAGACTTGTTCCCTGTTCCCATTTCAGTCTAGCCAGAATGGTTGTGCTGTTTCCATTGAACAGGTCAGGGGATCTGTGATTATTTTATCAAATCTGTGTGATTCAATCATGTAACATTTACATCATAATGATTCATTAAAGATAAGCATATGGTTATTCTATTTTACTGCAATCACATTATAATGATAGATTAAAGACAAGAAGGTGGTGTTACTGTTTTCCACAAACTGTACATTACGAAACCAGAGTGGTAGAAATTTACAAGTTCTTAGTTTTGTTTAACACGTTTGCTTCTAAGTTGTGTTTTTGTTTTAATAATTTGATGTATTTTATTTTAAAAGGATGTTTATTGCATTTTTATGATATTATCTATCATAATATTTCAAATGAACATTGTTGAATAATTGATTATTGTAATTTAAAGACTTGATGAGAAACATTGTTGTTTATAAATGTTATGTGGATCAATCAGTTTGTTTCTGGAAAAGTTCCTGAGCTGACTATTGTTATAATTGAAGTGAGATAAGTAACTTAAACTCTCTTAAAGTGATTCAGATGCAGTCATAGTAATTCTTACCAGATTTGTAAATTTTTGACAGACAAATATCAAGTTCAGTATGTGAAGACTATGTCTTCATAATGAATATAGAACTTTGATTATGTTTCAAACATGGAATTATTGCCTGTTAGATTTGTAGCCAAAACAATTGGAACCAACTGAACTTATTATCTGGCCTAGTGTATGTCATCCATCATGATCAACAGTTGCTACTTTCAACAACCCACTAGACTAGATTCGACCAATCAGCAGAATGTATCCTGGCTTGAAGGAATCTAAGGTTTTTCATGACTGATGCTGATTCTGCATCAGCATCTTTGTGCATTTTTTGTTCCTTCAATGTAGCTTGAACAATTTTAGTCAACTTATGATGTCTTTGGTGTGGCAGTTTATTGGGATGTCTAGCAATGGGGTATCATGCCACAGACATGGAGCATCATGTCTCACATGGTCACATTATCCTGACACCCTTTGGTACTTCCACCCTCAAAGGACTTAACCTCAGCCATGGATGTTGTCTATGTCAACACCCACATGAAAGAATGATGACAAGGTCTGACAACGAGCACATGTTCTGCAGGAAAAGTTAGGGAAAGTAGGGTTTAATTTCCTGTTCTCTAAGAGACCAACAAGATGATAAGAATTCTTGCTCTTCTGATAAGACACCCATTGTGGACAATTCTGTCACTGCCTGTGACGAGACACAGAATAGATATGTCCCAGTTTCTCTGCCTTCCCTAAAGAGGGATAATTCAGTTTACATTTCTCCTGTTGCCCACCAGGCATTGGAACAGTAAAAATTTGTATGTCAGATCTAGTAGAATCTCCAAACTTGACTTACTTCTAGAGGCTTGAGTATGCCCTACCCATTGATGTTCTTCCAAGCCTTCAACACCATCTCCTCACATTGCAGAGGAGGATGAAACTTGGACAGTCAACATGGCTGTAAACAAAATCTACTTCCTTCTTTCCCCGACATGTGACTAAACACCAAAGTGTTCAGCTGACACTGAGATTGTCTCATTTTTTTCACTGATCCTGTAGCCTAGTGGTTAGAGCATTCTCCTTGGATAAGGAAGGTCTAGGGTTCGAACCTCAGCCAAGTCGTATCATAGACTTATAAAAATGGTACTAATAGCTGTCTCACTTTGCACTCAGCATTAAGAGGTTAGTGCTATGACTGATCAGTCTGGTGTCAGGATAATATGACTGGGTATGACATCATTGTACATGTCTGTGCATGATGCTCCATTGCTAGGCATCAATATAAATTGCCAGACTCCAGACATCATAGCAATATAACTGCAAGATTGTTAAAGTCATGTTGAAAATCCAATTCATACACACACACACATTTAGAAAAACTAGCAGTAGAGCCCACACTGGACTTGTTGCTACTTTCTTATGCTCCCATGGTTAGTGAATGTGCAAAATAAATTGACAAAGTTCTAGAAGTGGTGAGACATAATAAAGGGTGGTCTGTCCCCTTTGCTACATTGAGATCCTTAATATCAATCTTGAGCTATAAAGTCCATTCACCTGCATGGCCATTTGAAACCCACTACTTGGCTGCCAAAGCTTTAATGTGTTATTTTGCTCATCTCGCTTAAATCATTGGAGGCTTTAGGTTATCACCCATGACCTTTCCGTAACTGTTAGAGCCTGAGGCAAAGACTTTACGACACATGTTTATAGTCATGGCGTTGTCATCAGAGTTCCTTCACCTGCATCAAGATGTAGTATTGGACTCTTGGAGTTTTGCTTAAACATAGAAAAAAATCTTCTTATGGCTGTGCCCCCAGATTCCGAGATCTTATTCTATGTTCTCATTTCCACTGTTGCCTCTCAGGCCCTTAGGAACCAACAACATAGGTCCCTTGCATTGGTTGCCCTTAGGAATCAACCACATAGGTCCCTTGCATTGATTGCTGGCCTATTTAAACTGGCCAGTGTGTGTAAAAATCTTGATTGAGATATAGGTCAGCCACAAGCAGTCTACTTTAGCCTCCCTCTTCACCAAGGAGGCAAAAGGGGGAAAGAGAGGTTATCCCTGGTGACACTTCCTTTAATGCAGGTAGGTGATCAGTTTGTCTTCTTTTCAGCAGTTTGGTCATACATAATGGAAGTTCATCAGATCCTTTCTTTTGTAAAAAAGAGTTTATGTCGATGCCTCTCAGAACATCCTCATTTCTCATGGACATCCATCTTTGTCATCTCTCATGGACAGCCATCTTTGTCATCTCTCATTGACGGCCATCTTTGTCGATCAGTCATATGGTTTCCAATCAGAGGAAGAAGTGCACTCTTTTTCAGAAGGGCATATTGGTGAGGGTTTAAAATATTCAGGCACCAGCTTTCTACTACTAGATATTTCGGGTCCTCTTAAAGGGTGAAAAACAGGCTTGTTTATGTTGCCGATCTTTTCTCCATAATCAAATTTTTGCACGCGAAAACTTGTAAGATGGAAACTGCAGTGTCAGTTCAGAACAGGGCTAGAATTTAACAAATTTCTTTGTAGCCAGAAGGACTAGTATGCTGAGAAATTTACTAGGCCTGCCAAATCTTTACTAGTCCTGTCCAAAAACATTTTCACCCACTTGTATTTAGATTAACAACAATATTATTCATAAATAGCATTATCATATGAAATGCAGAATTACAGAATTATAAATCAAATCCTGCTTCAAATCATCAGTCAGTCAATTCACATTTCTTGTTTCTCAAGATAATTTGGATTCAATTCCAGAAAGGGATCCAGGTGTCCTTTCTCATCCTCCACCTGCACTCTGGGTCCAAATTAGGTTTATTTAGGTCTCATTACCTGTCTCCCTGAAACATTCCACAAGTGTTGCTGGTGATGGATCATTTGTTGGAATATCATTTGTATGGAACATTATAAAGAGTAGGTCGGAGAGGACCCAAGGTCGCAAACATGATCTCCAGTCACTCTTCACCATTCTAATCTCTGAGAAACTCCTCTCAGCATCAGCAGAGTGGGCTGGGATTGTTAGGATAAAGTCAATCAATGCCAGAATATTCTTACAGTCAGCAGCACATCATTTTACAACTGTGGACCAAGTCAAAGCATAGATGTCTTTGCAGTTGCAAGGTAACAGAATACATTAAAAAAATATTAATCTGAATAAATTTACATCAAGGAAAAGGTAAAGTCAATACTTAAATATTGTTTATATTAATTTATTTAAAATTTTATTTTAATTGTTTACCGTTTGCAATCAAGATATTATGCTAAATAAAGAATTTTTAACAATTCTAGCAACATTGATGTTTCTTTTATTTTTTAAAAATATTTGAATGTACACCTACTTGCTGTAGACTATACTTTTTAATATGACCCATTCCAATTCCATTATATCAACAACCACACCTGCGCCAACAAGCACTGGCTGAAAATGCTTCACCTAATCAAATTTCTGTCTTTCACTTCCAGTGATGTAGTTAGTAGATGTAACAACCTGTTTATTAATCCTGTAAGTCACTCCAACATCAAATCATTTCATCTCATCCAACTAACACATCCATACAAAATCAGTGGGGGCCCCTAGTGGCCAAGTGGTCTAAAGCGCTGTCCGTTACAGATCGCTGCCATCTCAACTCTGTCTGCGTGTGTGTCAAGTCTAGGATTCGGCTAATGTAGATATGCGAGAAAGCTTGCCAGTAGCTTCTCGTGGGTGGTTCTTTCCGGTGATTTCCCGGTTTCTTCCTCCACCATTAATACTGTTTGCCATGAATAGCCTATCGTGTGCTGAAAAATGGCATTAAGATCAACAACAACAACAAAATCAGTAAAGAGTCTTCGGTTTATTACCATAACTCTTTTCACCGATTGTCCACTGGGTGTAACATTGTCCAGCAGGCGAAATTTGCATGTTTCTGAACCTGTAACTTCAGTTTGGTGCAATTATGGTTTGATGAATAGAAAAATATCTCAGGAGTAAAATAAGCCATCGAATATGGTTATATGGCTTTAAAGACGGAAATAGCAGAAAGGAAAACTCGAGTCATGGGTAGAACAAAGTATTTGGAAGTTACTGACCTTGTGTCTTATATAGTATGATATAGACAGTCTTATGTCAGAATGAGTCAGGGGGTACTCTGAGATATTTATGTCACTCTGTTTGATTATTTTCCTTCAGATTATTGGGGGGGTGTCAGCATCAAGCTTGCGTCAAGCACATATGGTCAAACACATTCCGTTAAAACTTTCCAATATCCAGGGTTCCTGCAGGTCATGGAATCCTGGAAAAGTTTTGGAATTTAAAAAAATATTTCAAGCCTTGAAAAGTTATGGAATTTGTCAAACCTTGCAAAGTTTTGGAAAAGTCATGGAATTTGTGACAATGGAGTTAAAGAAATTACTTACTTCAAATTTCATAGAGCACCAAGAACCGAATAAATAAAATGATAAAATTACAATCAATAAATGGTTTCAATTCATAGAACAAGAGTAAGTTCCCCTAATGGAAGTATCACATGATTTCTGGTGTAGTTCACTAATTAAAAGAAAGCAACTGAAAAGTAATGTGTTTTGTTAATATTGTAAATAGGAACACATACAAAGACTACATAGAATTGTTTCCTTTTTTCTTTTGAATACAAATTACATTGATCATTGGATTATGACATGAATTACTACATAAAGTGAAAGTGTGCTAGCCCAGGTAAATTTAAAATGTACATATTAAAAATATTTGTTGTTAACTTATTTGTTATTTTACATTGAAAGATGTCATTCTTTATATTCATTTACTTGACAATGCAAGATAGTGTGGTCCTGGAGTTTAATGAAATGGCCCTGGAAAAGTCATGGAATTTGTTTTGTTAAGTCTGCAGGAACCCTGAATATATCTTACCAGTGGTTGATTCTTCTGAAGGTATTTGCATTGCTGCTTTTTCTGCTCTTTTTGTGTTGCTCTAGCTTTCATGCACATTTACTGATTCAATTTTAAAGTTCGAACAACCTGCAACAAAACTGGATGTTTTCTCTGTTTGCTTTTGCGAATTCTCTACACTAGTTATACTGCATAACTTTCTTTTCTTCATCATAATTCAGCCATTTACTGTCATTTGTCCATGTCTTCTGAAACATTCAATTACACTTTTCCCTATCATCAGAATTATTCCTAATTTATGTCATTTTAATTCAACTTTTGTTTTTTTCCAGTGGCTGAACACATTCTATAAAACGTCACATTTTGCCTGTCTTATAAGGAGTGAATTGTGTCCTGTTTGGAAATACGAGATGTTGCAGTATAGCTAACACGAATCATTTAAAGAAAGAAAAGGAATGTCACAGTGTCGTTTATCTAAGAAAGAGCAAGAAACGCCATTTCAAAACGTGCTTTTGCCCCCCCCAATAGTTTCTCTCTGATAAAGACCAGCGGTTGTTATGCAGAATTAAATTAGTGGCTGTTGTAAACACTGTTACAAAATATTAACATCAGAAGATAATGTTAGTTTCAGCTTAGAAAAGGTGCACTCCTATCAAATGAACCCATCTGACTCTGCGCGATCTATGTAACAACTCCAGTTATGGTCTCATTATTAATAGCGAAAGTTTTGTAATTGTTCCTAATTAATTGGACCACAGTGTATTGTTGAAATTAATAATAAGGTGAAACATTTTCAAATCTTAGATGCCCATGCTCAGAGATTTAAATTCCCAACAAATGTACAGCATTTTGCTTGATGTCTTCACGTGTATTCAATTGTTTGTCCATTCTTGTAAGGGTAAAAATATAAAATCTATTCTTATCATATAAAAAGTAGTTGTATAAAAAGGATGTGTCAATAATGTTGTCGTAATAAATTAATCTAATTTTTATAATTATTTTGATGCAAGTGTAAAATATGTAGTTTACTGTTTGTGACTTAGAGTGTGGGAGTGCTTTGCTAGCGAGCACCACCCCTTTAATTAAACAAACATGCAAACTTTATTTCTTCGAATAGCTTTGGCGGTGTTCTATGTGTGGTATACCATTTTGTAGTTAAATTACTGTGGTCGAGTGAATAACATGTGATACCACTTCATTTTTAAAAAATTCATTATTATATTAATTAGGATCAATTACCAAGCTTCCGTCAATTAAGAGGGTACCATAATTGATGCTGTAAGCGAAATGCACAAATCAGATGGCTTCTTGTTATAGAAACGCACCTTTCTGAGGCAGATATTGACTTCATCTTCTCATGCTAATATATTATGACTGTGTTGACAATGGTTACTACTTTGATTCTACAGTACAGCTAAGTCTTCATTAGGAAATGGTGAAAACAAACGCTGACTCTTGATAACTGAAACTTACTAGCCAATCAGACTATTAACATTATGAAAGTTACTAGTCTGATAGGAAATCTACTAGCCTTGGGCTAGTGGACTACTGCTAATTTAGAGCCCTGCAGAATGCTTTCAAGCTGGCGAACTGATCAGTTTCCATCAATCTTCAAGATATGTACTTCCACATCCTGATTTTCCTCTGCAGAAAATATATTTCTGGTTCTCAGTCAGACATTAAGTATTTTAGTTCTGAGCTATGCTATTTGGTCTAGCCTTAGCAACCAGGATTTTTATCAGAGTTGTGGAATAATAGCTGTAGACTTGAGATACTTAAGGATTCAATTAATCCAGTATTTTGATGACTGGCTAGGATATAACACAACACAAACTGTCCCTATGTAGCCATTTGACCCACTGTTGGTCTATTGTGACACAATTGGCACAGATTCCAAATCATGAGAAATCAGAACTTGTTCCACTAAAGATTTTGTGTACATAGGATTGAATTTCCTTATTTCTCTGGGTAGGTTAGTGTTCTCCCAGAGTGGATACACAGAGTCATGTAACTTTGAAAGATGGCACAGACTAAGACTTGGTTATTCACTCGTCTGTACCTTTTGGGCACCTTTATTTCCATATCTCTTGAGAGGTTTCATTTATGCCCTCTTCAGTTTCTCCTGTTGGTGGTTTAAAAATGCCACAGGGATCCCATCTGAATTCAAATGTCTCTGGGGTTAGTGTTTCAGTACCACCTAAAATGGTTATAAAATCAAAGAGATGATTCTTAGAAGAGTTTCCATACATGCCCCAGAACCCTATTCCTGTCTGTTCATCGACACATCATATTCGGTTGAGGGGGCTTGTTTAGAGCCAGAAGGAGTATTTCAGCATAGCAGATTGCAACAGGAGGACAGTTTACTCCAGATAAACAATTTAGAAATTAAAGCTGTGTTCTGGGCAGTAAACATGAAAGCGCTTTGCATCTTACAACACATCAGTGGTTACATACATCAAATGACAAAGAGGTACACATGCTCCTTTTCTTTGTCTGGATGTCTGGAACCTTCTTCTTTGGGCACAGTTAGAAAAGATTGCACTCAGAGTGTGTCAGATTCCAGGGAAGAAAAACATACTGGCAGACAGTCTGACCAGAACAGACAACATAGTCCATACAGAATGAACTCTTTATCAAGCAGTTGCAGTCTTTGTTAAGTCTTTGGGATCTACATATAGTGTACTTGTTTGTGACAAAACTCAAATTCCCATTTTATGTATCCCCATTCCCATTCCTAGTCCCAGTTCAGGCAGTCTAGGCAGTGGACATTTTCAGCCTAAATTAGGGTTGATTGTTTGATGCATTCCCACCCTTGCAGTTTATTATACAAGTATTACACAAGATCAGAATGTGCATCACACAGATCATCCTGATTGCACCTCAGTGGCCTCAACAGTTGTGATTCAACAACTTTAAATCATCCTGTTGATTAACAGACCAAGGGTATTACCTCCATGTACTCTAGTTCACACCAGTTATGATTATAATTCCATATCCCTGTTATGTCAGCTGGGTTTTCTTTCTAAAAGCCCAGATATTTCCACCTTCACACTTTGCTTATCTTAAGTGATTGATAACTAGGTAACATTATTTCTTTTTATAGCAAAGTTGATGATTGTACAGACAAATGATGTTCTACATCCAAGGTCTTTAAAGCAAAGTGGAAGGTCTTTTGTGTTAGATGTGCTAGGAAACGTTAATCCTTGCTGACCCGATTCTCTCTTGCTGCAGTAGCGGATTTACTTTTTTTCCTTTATGAGGAGAGACCTTGTTCAGCCCATAAATCAAAGTCCTTTCAAACACGCTTAAAGTTTCCAAAGGTCAGTTCATTACTTCTGATTGAATCTTATAAAGTATTTCAAGCTACCATTGTTAGGGAAAGCCTTTCACGTGTTTTGTGGGTATTAACAAAAACACCTTATGAACTAGGCTTCTTTTGAAAATCTTATACTTAAAAACATTTTTCTTTTGATCATTGCCTGAGCCTGTAGAAGAAGTGAACTACATGCTTTATCACTGGAGGAAGGATGTTTATGTGTCAATGATTATGATTCCATTTCCCTGTTATGTCAGCTTGGTTTCCTTTCTTAAAACCAACTTCCCTCAGTATTTCTTTCCCTGATTTGAAATCCCAAGTCTGAGTCACATCTGTGCTGGGAATGACCATGATAGACTTCTTCACCCAATATGGGCACCTGAAATTGATTTAGATCTGCTAAAGGGAGAAGAAATGATGGGAAAAGGCTTTTTCTCCCCATAAGGTTTTCATTGACATTTCAGCATTCATCCAGAGAAATGATTTGAAAAGGCTTTTTCTCCCCTTAAGGGTTTAGTTGACATTTCAGCATTCATCCAGAGAAATAATGGGAAAAGGCTTTTTCTCCCCTTAATGGTTCAGTTGACAGTTCAGCATTCATCCAGAGAAATGATTTGAAAAGGCTTTTTCTCCCCTTAAGGGTTTAGTTTACATTTCAGCATTCATCCAGAGAAATGATGGGAAAAGGCTTTTTCTCCCCATAAGGGTTTAGTTGACATTTCAGCATTCATCCAGAGAAATGATGGGAAAAGGCTTTTTCTCCCCTTAAGGGTTCAGTTGAAAATTCAGCATTCATCCAGAGAAATGATTTGAAAAGGCTTTTTCTCCCCTTAAGGGTTTAGTTGACATTTCAGCATTCATCCAGAGAAATAATGGGAAAAGGCTTTTTCTCCCCTTAAGGGTTTAGTTGACATTTCAGCATTCATCCAGAGAAATGATGGGAAAAGGCTTTTTCTCCCCTTAAGGGTTTAGTTGACATTTCAGCATTCATCCAGAGAAATGATTTGAAAAGGCTTTTTCTCCCCTTAAGGGTTTAGTTGACATTTCAGTATTCATCCATTCAGAGATCCATGCATCTTGTACAAAATAAGACTTATTTATGAAGATCATTAAGTCAAAGCTGTTGCTATTTCCTGGAAATATTTTAACAATTCAATTTTAGATGATATGAAACCTGCATTTTGGCTCTCGCACACAACCTTCTCTTCCATCTACCTTTGGTCATTTGCAAACCAGAGTCAAGGTATTTCCTATATGGGTCCAATCATCACTGCAGTCAGCTACCTAGACAACTGCTGTATATAGCTGCAGTAGATTGCTTCTATTAAAAGGTAAATAACTTGTTAGCACATCAGCCTACCCTTCTTAGTGACATATTCAGCTTATTAATAGTGGCAGGTATGATATTACTGAAATTAAAAATTGTTTTTTGGGGGAGTAAAACTAGTTTTATTATGTAATACCTACCCTCCTTCTACCCTGTATCAATGTCCTACATTAACCATATGTCCAGATAAGAATAAGATTGCTCTATACATCATGGGGTAAAGATATAAATCAGATTAGGTCAATGCTTGGGATATAAGGAATCTTTAGAACAGAGAGTTTGTCCATTTGTCATGGATTAGGTCTTTTCATGTGGAAAGGTAAAGCTTAATAATAGTGACAGGTAAATATTACAGGATTCAAATTTGTTTTACTCCCCCAAAAATTACAATTTATAGGTCAACATTCATTACATGATATTTTGTTGAACCTTACTAGAATTGGTCTAACTTTAAGGAGAATTTTGACTGCCTTAATGAGGGGGTCCTTTTAGTGTTGGCAGGTTTGAGTTAAAGCCATTTACTCTATTCAGCCACAATTTTATTTGTAACCTTCCCATAAAGATTTGCTTAATTTTCCTTATCATCTCATCTATGCTTTTCTAGTAAATATTCTTGCATTCCTGTTGAACTGTACAACTGTCTAAATATCTTGTATATATTATGAATTAAAATATCATAAAGTTTCTTATGTAATAAAATTCCTTTATTGTAGAAGTTCAGAGGATCATCTTTCTGTCTTTAATTGTCTATTCATATGTTGATTTATCTCTTAATGTTTTCATTGAATTGTGTCATTTATTTGCATAAGAATTACTGGATATATTTTCCCCCAAATTTTGACCAGTTGTGACACTTTTTCCTTTGAATATATGTTCTCTGATTGCATTAATGTTAGAAAGAAGCCTTGCCACCTCGTGATGGATTTACCTTAAGTTATGTTTTTGTTATATATTTGTTGTTGTTTGATATTACTACAACTACGTCAGACACAGCAAAAGGCTTCCAGTTTAGCTTTTTTAAAGTAGTTCTGATTGTGTGGACACCAAGACTGAGAAGACCGGACTGAGATGACTAGACTGAGACAAGAAATGTATAGTTAGCAAGACAGCTATATTTCTCACATGGGTAAGAAAAGATCTTACCTTAGTTTCTATGATTTTTAAATGAGAACGATAATATTTTCATCTTTTTCACAATTTCTGGATTCAAGAGGTAAAGGAACTTCTTCCTAGAGATTGTGTGATTGGGGCCTAGTGGTTAGAGCGTCCACCTCAGATGCAGGAGGTCATGGGTTTGATTCCCAGTCGAGTCATACCAAAGACTAACAAAAATGGTACTAACAGCTGCCTCACTAGGTGCTCAGTATTAATAGGTTGGTGTTAGGACTGATCAGCTTGGTGTCAGGATAATGTGACTGGGTGGGACATGATGCTACATGTCTGCAGCATGATGTCCCAGTGCTAGACATCACTATAAACTTCCACACTGCAAACATCATAGTGATATGACTGAAAAAATGTTAAAACTACATTAAAAATCATAATTACATCACACACATTATGTGATTGGGTAAATATTCTTCAAGAAACATGATCTACTAGAAGATTTGCTTTTTCAGACTTATCTCTCTTGACTTATTGTTGCAGAGATGGAAGAAGCAGAGAAACAAATCTCAAACAGTCATTAAACTTTAGCTCCCTTGATTAAATTCTTGTATTTGAATGTTAAATGGCTCCTATTCATTTAGAAGTTGCTGCATTTAAGACAATTGCAGTTGGAGTATTTGGTGTACAAACACAGGCCTCAGCTGAACCTAAATCACATGTATTTCTGTTTTCTGTATCTTTGTGTACAAACACAGGTTTCAGCTGAATTGACATCACATGTATATCTACATTCTATATTTTGGTTTACAAACATAAGTCTTAGATGTACCTACATTTCAAGTAAGTCTATTTTCTATATCTTAGTGTACAAACACAGGTCACAGCTGAACTAACATTACATGTATGTCTATTTTCTATATCTTGGTGTATATACACACATCACAGCTGAACCTGTATTACATGTATGTCTATTTTCTATATCTTGGTGTATATACACACATCACAGCTGAACCTGCATTACATGTATGTCTGTTTTCTGCATCTTGGTGTACAAACACAAGTCCCAGCAGAACCAACATTACATGTATGTCTATTAGAAAAGTCCAGTTTAATCAGCAAGTTTGTCTGATGTGTCTTCCTTATATGGTAAATATGTGTCAGCATTTGTTGAACTACTTCTGGTTATAGCTTAATACAAATATTGAAAGAAGCGTAATACCTGTTATGTAGTTTTGCATTTTATTATTTGTATGTGTTGTTTTGTTTTTATCCTTAACTTGACTCCAGTTTGCCATGCCTTGCTGATTTTATTCCAAGCTACAGTGTTGAATGTTGCATTTAACTCCCACAACAAGGCTCTTCTGACCATCATGATGTCAAATAATGTAAAGTTTTTTTTGACGTTTTCTTAATGAGATACATTTCCAGATTACATTTCATTCATAATTGTGCCTATATTTGGCAGTTTGTTAACTTTCTTTTTCTGACCTTGTCACACATTGTATTGTTTATACTTGCTATTTATACATTTTACTGATGAAATGGTTGACTTCCATGTTTTAATTATGAATACAGATGTTGATATGGTTGACACATTTGATTTATTTTCTCATTATTTGGATGTTCTCATTGTTGTTTCAGATACAGTAGCAACACTGTGTTTCAATGCCAAACGTTTAAGGTCAACAAGGATATTCATGAGAGGTGCCTTGCATTTTCCAAGTGTTGGTCAGCTTCACCTTGCTGTGATTACTCAGCGTACTCACTGGAAATATGATTTTGCAGAAAATTTAAAGTGTAGAAAGAGAGATGGGCAAAGTCCAAATATATGGAGATCAACAACTAAGTCTCAATCCTTTTATAGCTCTACATTAGTGGGTGATACTACAGTGTCCCCTCCTCTTCTCAAAGATTTGTAGAACCCTGCCTTTAGTGATCATTACATCCAGCCAGATTCCAGCAAAAGATTGGTGTGCATTGGAGGTGTCCATGCTACACACTACCCAAGTGCTGCCTGAGTCACAGATAAGAAGACTCACACACTGGTGATGCATTTGCAGGCTTTGAGGAGTTTCTGTCATTCCTTATATTGCATTTTTGGGTTAAAGACTTGGGAGTTGATAAGAGAATAACCTCCAACCTTTTTTGGGAGTTCAGTGGGCATAAGTTCCCTCGCATGTCTTAGACTGGCCTTAGTGCCTGTAATTTTTGGTGTATGGGGTACAATACTGACCTTTCAAGCTTGTGTTAACAGTCTTTGCTCTCTGCTGCTGCTCTAGTTGCTGTCCAGCAATTCACTTAGCCCTTCTTCAAGCTGTCTGTCCAGTGACACCAATTAAGTCAGTTGCCTGCCACTTCAGCAAGTTTGTCTGATGTGTCTAGTGGATAGATGCTTGATTACTCCCAGAGACAACTGCACTTTTTCTTTCATGCTGCCAGGAATGATATACATGGACTTGGCAGTTGTGCCTGATAAGGACAACACCAACAGTGAGTGAAGAGGAAAACCATAACTCGCCCTTATCACTTGGTGACCCATCTGTTGGACAAATGATGAGACCTGGGAAATTACCAGTTGCCAGCATCCTTTGCTCACTGGTGCTGCATAAACTTGGGCATTCTGAGCTTGGAGCATGACAGTCCTGAAGTCCTGCAAGACTATATTTCTCCATTAGATACATTACTCAGTTGTATTTAATATTGGAGATTGCAATCTCTGAATCCAGCCTTCTCTGAAGGATGAGAAAAAAAATGTTTCTGTTTATATATCAGTAGACATAGAGATGGAACTCTTACAGGTTACTCCCCTTGTCATGCTAGGTGACCAGCTTTAATTTATGAACAGTGTTTGCTAGAATTCACTGAAAGTTTCACTTCATTTTGACTATCAGTCATTTGCTTGCAGCTTTTTAGTAGTCCAGAATGTTATACTTTGTGCATATCTGATCCTTTGGGTCTTTTTCTTTGACCTGCTGGTTCTCTACCATTTATAATCAGAGGGCCCTCATCTTCTGGCTTTAGGATGAGGGGAGTTCATTCATACATTTTTAAACACTAAATAATTTTGTAAACTACTATAAATATCACTTATGCACACTCTGAAGTTCTCTCCATCTCTCAGTGTTCTACATTACAATTTATCCACATGGTTCTTGATACAGCTGTCCACTCATCTATCACTCCATTTTATCTATGATGGATTCTATCTATTCTATTAAATCCGATTCTAGTATATCTGTTTCTTTTTCTGACTTTTTCTTGTAGATCCTTATATGAAGTTTCTTTTAAGTTCCCATTTCTTATCTTGAACCTGTATCTTCTTCTGTTCTCTTGTATCTATCTATCTATCGATCGATCAACCCAGATCATACCATAAATAAATGGTACTGAAACATCTGGAATTTGACCCAAGATTTGTCATGATGCTGATTTACCCAGATTTGTTATTGCTTCACTCACATCCATCTCAGATATTAATGTTTTTCCAAATTCTCAAACCCAACATCTAACTAAATGGAAACCTGATAATGGTAAGCTGATAATTGTGTTTTTCCTGTCCATTCCAACTTGTACCTTCTTTTTCTCCCATTGGTCATACATGTACCATTTATGTGATTTCCAGTGAATTTATTTTTGCTTTTGCAGTTTTGTACCAGTTGTTTTTGTGACTTTAGTACTAAGCAAATTTCACCAACAATAATGGTTGTGTGCTGTTCGATTTTGAATTGTTCACTTCTGTCTTGGTAATGTGAGTTTGTCTTTATTTCAACAATTTGTATATTCATTATATGCACTTGTTTGCTTTTTTCTTTCTTCTCTCTTTCATTGCAGAGATTATGATCAAGTACAAGATGTGTAGATGATTTAATATTTTAGATGACAACTATGAGAGATATTTGGCTTGTACAAAATGCCCTTCACATGCACAGTGTGTGTACAATTTTTAATAAGTTTTATAATGGATGTCAAGATGCTGCCTCAACACAAAAACCTGTACAAAAATACAGCACTGGCAGCAGTTATTACTTCATATCCAATTGATGTCATACAGTGATTTCAGTCAAGTACTGGAATCCCAAATGATGTATCGTTTACAATCTTTATTGTCAAGGAGATTGGTGAGAGAATTAGCCAAACACATATTTTGACTGACCATGGTGTGCAAATCCATATTGGAGCTTTGGGTGACAGAATATGTTTTACCGATCAATGACATCTCACTTTTGTTCACATGGTTTTGAGTCTCAGTGATGTGGGTATGTGAGAAGTGGCCAGTAGGTCAGTAGTATATGGGTTTTTCTGGCTTTTTTCTCAACCATTTACACAGGCTGCCATGTATAGTCATGTGCTGAGAAATGGCATAAAACCCCAAAAAACAACAAATCCCTATCACTGTCCATGCATGGAAATGTTGAAGCTGGGATTGAAGGATCAACTTCAATGGCTGATCTGGCCCTCATCCAGGTTGCTGACCAACTGATGCAGCCATCTGGATAATCAATGTATGGTTTTAACATTCATGCATCGTTCATCTCAGACTGGAAACCTGACCAACCAGCTCACTGACCACATCTCTTAACAGTTTCTACAGTGTTAGCACCCTCTCATCATCAGATTGCAATGCCAGCCAGCTGACCAGCTGTACTGACCATATCTCTGAAATATGGTGAACTGGCATCAGATTTGGAACTATCTGCCACAGCCCTGATGGCTGTGTCTGACTGGCATTCCACAGCTGCACCATTCTGTGCTTGTAAGTTAATAATGGAGAGGTGTTGTGTTTTTAGTTCCTTGTCTATGATATTAATTATACACTTTAATTTTACAGCTAATATATTAATAACAAATTGGTATCTGTCATAGGGTGGAGTGCATTATGTTATGGTATTGTCCATCCATGTTTCCTAGAATAACTCGTGTCTTTTACAGTCAACCATTACCAACATTTGTAAATAGTTTAATTTTGGGTAATGAATAAGTCTTTTGATTTTGGGTTAAAAAAAAATCAAAGCTCAGGGTCACTGTGGATAGAAGAAAACTGATAAAATCTTCACAATAGCATTATTTCTGCATTACTGACATTGGCCAAACTTTGAGACTGGCTTGTATTTTGGGTAAGGAAGAAATCTGTCAGTATTTGGGTTCAAAGGTTAAGGTTACTATCTCTAAAAGAAGAAAACTGGTCTTCTGCAATATAACTTAATTGTACATCACACACCTGGACTAAACTGCTCATGTTACTGAACAGTTGAAGCCTATTGATTTTGGGATCCACTGGTTAAAGATCAAGGTCAGTGACTGAATAATGGTTTCTGTAAACAAATTTCAGATGTCATTTAGGCATCTTCACTAAAGTTTGTAGATGGCTTACACTTTGGATGTGAAAGAAACCTGGTGATTTGGGTGTCAGCAGATTCAAGGTCAAGGGTTTTGCATGATAACTTTAGTTGAAGACCTTATACCAAAATTCATGAAAGGCTTGCAAATATGATATGGAAAAGGCCTTTTAATTTTAAATTGTCAGTTCATTGAGAATGAAAGAAAATAATTTTTTCACATAAATGTTTCTTTTAAGGCAAGTTCCTTGACCAGACTGTCAGTGGCTTGTACTTAAGCAAGTATAGAAACCTATATATTTTAGGGTGCAAATGTCAATGGTCTGATAAGAAAATAATGGTTTCTATGCAGTAAGTTTTATTTAAGACCATATACCCAAAACCTATGAGTGCCTATATAAAATGCTTTTAAACATAAATCATGTAAGTAATGTGTTGCAAATGATACTCTTGTTTTCCTAGATTTCTAACTGTTTATGTTTTATATATTTTTGATATTGGTTACATAATTTTAGTGGGTCAGTTTAAATTATAGAAAACATTTGGATTGAATGGTACAATTTTAAGATTTAAGACTGTCTTGGAATGCTGCAGAATTAAATGAGAGAAAATGAATACAGTGTGATCACGATTTACGTGAATTTGAAATAATGCAGAAAAGTTGAAAAAGATCGCTACTGTTGAGATAACACTCATACATAAGGTTGTGTCACCATTGCATGCAAACATTACCCACAATGCTCAGCTCTTATACACCCACCATTTTGTTTATTTGTGGCCTCAGTGCTGCATACATATGTACATGTATAGACTTTTTGTTACAAAGTAAATTATTTGTTAAGTTTTTAAGCATGTAATCTAAAAGTCGAGCAAGTGATAGTATGAAAGACCAAGGAAGGCTATTTCTTTAGAGGTTAAACTTAAAAGTAGTGAAAAGAGACAATGCTGGTCAGAATACCATCATGATAAAGCATGCTTTTGAACCTTAGTGAAAATACATTTAGAACAGTGCATAAAAAATAAAAGAAAGTGTGAATGAAAGGAACCTTCCTTTTTGAAACAGAAAAGTTGTTATATCCTTCCCAACATAATGGACAGGATGCAAAGGATGATGGCAACATGTCTTGATGATCAGCATAAGAAGCCATTGTGTGTGCTACAGCCTGTACAATGTATCGGAAGAAGGTGATCAGAAAGACATTCATTCCAGGATTGGGTGGTTGCTGAAGTTCAAAGCACATTTTGGCTTTAAAAATGTTAAAACAAGTGGTGGTGAAGCTGCATTAGCTGATGAAGAACCGCAAGAGGTTTTCTACCAGACTGCAGAAAATTATTCAAAGCGGTGATTATTCAGCAGTGTAGATTTTTAATGTTGATGAAATTAACCTATACTGAAAGAAAATTCCTGACGACACCTATAGTTTGGTAGAAGAGAAGACTGGTTTTAAAGTTGCTAAGGACTGCTTAACACTTCTTTCGGGAGGCAATGTACAAGATAACAGCAGGTTGAAGCCTCTCTTGCTTTATTATTATGAAAATCCCAGGGCTTTAAAGAGCTGCCCATCTGCTGGTATGACAATAAGAAAGTTTGGATGACCAGTGCAGTGTTCAAAGAATACTTTAACACTGACTTGCATTGTGAGTTGAAAACCTATTGAAAGAGAGAAGACATTCTATTGAAAGTCTTATTAATTTTAGATAATGCTCCTAGCCATCATAGAATTATTGAAGATTGTTTTGAAAACATAAAGTCAGCCACCAAATACCACATTCCTTTTGCAACCAATGGACCAGAGTGTCATAAAGACTTACAAATTGTATTATCTGCAGTCTGTTTTAAATGACTTGGCGAAGCAAACAAATGAAAGGAAAATCACAATGAAAGATTACTGGAAGCATTTAACATCAAGGATTCCTTGCAATTTGTAAAAATATCATGGCAGAGGTTTCACCACATTGCATGAATAGCATTTGCATCATTCTTCTGTTGGCTTAGATATCGAAGACAACATTGCATTAGCAAACATAACCAGTGTTAAGGCTGCAAAACAAAGTCTGACTGGCAGAAGAGACATTACAAGAGATTGACAGTTTTTGGAATCTGACACTGATGAGTTGACAAACAAAGACCTATTGAATTTGGAACAAGAATGTTTGGATGAAGGAACAAAAAGCATTTGCCAGTCATCAAGAGGTTTGTGAGCAGCATCATGCTCGGACTTCGACATTGAAAGTCCGACATCCTAAGTCATGTCACTACTGCTTGCATTTAATGGAGGAATAAAGCTTTTGTTTTTTTAATTACATGTACATATTTTCTATTGATTAAAATTCATGATTTTATTTTGTTTCCTATCTTTTGTGTTCATTTTACTGAGCTTTGTGTGAAAACTTTTATTAATTTTTTATTTTAATCTAATTTGTAGAAGCATCTAATAAGTTATAATGAGAAAATGATCTTAATTTATGCGAATTTCAAATTATGCATCAGAATTAACCCTCACATAAATCGTGATCACCCTGGTCATAAAATAATATTTCTTTGCCATTTTTGCTGAATTCATATCGGTGTGATTTGTCAATGAAGACAAGAATATAAAAATCATTTATTCTGTATACCTCCCTCTTTTCAGTTTGTTGAAATAAAAAGTAATTTATTCAGGAAGGTGGACACAAAGAACCTGTACCAGATATCTTGCAGTGACGTGAAGGAAAGGTTCCATTACATCATATTGCTGTTTGTTGTCTTCATTCGTAACATGTCCGAAGTTAACTGGGACCCTGGTAGGTAATTATAAGACTGAAAAGGAAACTTTTTTAACTTTGGTCATTTTTGGTGAACCCTATAAAGCAGGATGTACTTTTATGGCATAAGTCTTGTTGACTGCAGTTTGTTTTGAATCAAGGTTTTTATTTGCATACTTTTCCTAAACCTCTTGATCGATTATAATCATTCAAGGCATGGATCATTATGAAACGAGGACATTTTATTCTGGAACACACTTGCTGCCCTTTTGACATTGTGGTCAGGGTCATAAAAATAGAAAATGGGATTGAAAGTTTTGCTTACAGTTTTTCCATTTGCATATATTAGCTTGCTGCTGTAGATTTCATACTACACTAGTGATGGAAGCTGTAATATAAAACCACATGTACAACCTCTGTGTTTTAACCATTCTTTCTTCCTAGTTCCTAAGCAACAGCTTTGGAGTGGTTTTCAATGCACTTACTTGATGGAAGGGGGAAAAGGGAACTATATACATGTGTAATGTAACAGAATTGAAACCGAGTGGAATTTCTCTGGACTAAATGAATAACAACAACACAAAGCAATGAATGATTGAATTTATAAAATGCGTTACTATATATATATATATATATATATATATATATATATATATATATATATATATATATATATATATATAGATATGGATATAAAACAAATTCAGAGACTTTTACACTACACTACTATCATATGACTAATACACTATTCTACATACACTCATGAAATAAAAACAAAATAGGATCTAACCTAACAAATGTATCACAAGCTTTGAAAAAAATGAAAAGTAAGAAAAATGAGATATGAGATCCACTTAATTTTGTATAAGTATTTAACTGAGATTCACAAAATCTCTTGAATGAAAATGAGCAATACTCAGTGTTATTTCTGACACTTCAACCACTTCCTGCATTCAGTGCAAATGAATGAACACAAAAATACGTCCCTCAACTGGAATCCAGTTCCTAAACTGACTACAGTTTATGCAATATATGGACTCAAATCTGTGGTCGACTCCCATTAGATACCGAATCTCCTGCTAGGCTTCGACAGTTCTGCTGAGGCTTTGTTAGTCCACTTATGTCCAATGATATCTGATAATGTTCATTAAGATTTATTAATATCTGCTATCCTATGGGTTACAACAATTGGATCCAACAGACTCCAATGGCTCCCATAATTCACGACAGACTCCCGCAATCACAATAGACTCCCGGCATCTATATTAATATCGAACTGTCTACAATGGTATCCAACCACCTTTAATAGTATCGAACAGGCTACTATAGTACACAACAGCTACTATAGCATCCAACGGGATCACTTGTATCCAAAAAGAAAAGAAAAGAAAAGCTACAATAAAACAAAACTATTTGTTAATAAAATGTTAATAAGAACAAACACTAAAAACGAAACATCACCTGACAGGACACAAAACCGAGAAATAGTTTCACAAATCAAATAAGACAAAATTTCACGCTCCCATCATGGTAGAATCATCTATATTATTTGTATACAACTCTGTAGTCTGATAAATCAGCCCCCATACCTGTATTGGTGTATTGGATAGTTTGGGATTTCACCTGTTCATAAAACTCTTAAGATGCTTCCAAGGTATGCATATGTGCAAATCACACATGTAATGCATGATAACTCCTGCAAATTAGCTTGAAGTTATGCACATAAAAAAATGCACTCAATGCATTATCAGATTTTTTATTTAACCATTAAGATTAACTGAATACATACAAATCTCAAAACTTGTTTAGATCAAAATAACTATCCATTCCAAAGTATGCAGATGTAGCTTCATGTTTTGGTATCTGCTCATTATTAAAAACAGAAAATGTATGTACTAGAGGGTTTTTGCAATTGATGACTTTTCCTCACATTTGCAATGCACAAACATTGGTTATTTTCTGGCTAGTGAAAGGGGGCCAAAAGTTACTGATTCTTTTCAGCATCAAGTCTGCTGGCAAATAGCAAACTTTTCTAAGGAATAGATTAAAAGTATTTATAGCCACAAGATTAATTCTTATACAGCCTGAGAGGAATACTTATGAGGGTTTTGATTTCAAAATAAGACTATTGACTAGCGATGCGTTTGGTGGTGCTTCAGGCTCTTCTGAGGGCAGCAAGTGTCCGTTCATTGGGGCATTTTTTGTAACCTATGAAGGCTTTTCGTTTGTCCTTGATTATTGGTTCCATCCTTGAAAGGTGTTCATTGAACCAGTCCTGGCTGGGCCGTTCCTTCTTGCCAAATGTTGACATAGCTGTGCATTCCACTTGGCCGTGTGTGTGTATATATATATATATATATATATATATACTGTCAATGTAAGAAAGTAACTTCCAGTCTCATAATGGCAGATAAAATCTTCATTATGGGTCTAAAGTCTTTCATATGGAAGTATTATGGCATTTGAACAGTTATATTATTAGAAAGGCATTGTACACTTGTACCAAATCCAGATGCAAAATTACCAAAATTGCAAGACGGTCATTAAATATTCAGCAACTTGGTCAAAAGCTTTAAACACCAACAACCTGACATAAGGGTTTCAACACCAACAACCTGACATAAGGATTACAACACCAACAATGTGACATAAGGGCTACAACATCAACAACCTGACATAAGGATTACAACACCAACAATGTGACATGGGTTACAACACCAACAACCTGACATAAGGGCTACAACACCAACAACCTGACATAAGGATTACATGCAAAGACAAATAGACAATGTAGAAATAAGTATCTTGATTTGTATTGTACTATCATTCCTTTATCACAATATTTCTTATATTGCATGGTAACCATGTGTTTCATGTCATGGTATGTATTGTATTGCAACACAGGTATTGAGATAATGTACCATATTGCATGGTAACCATGTGTTTCATGTCATGGTATGTATTGTATTGCAACATGGGTATTGAGATAATGTACCATATTGCATGGTAACCATGTGTTTCATGTCATGGTATGTATTGCATTGCAACACGGGTATTGAGATAATGTACCATATTGCATGGTAACCATGTGTTTCATGTCATGGTATGTATTGTATTGCTTGCATGGGTATTGAGATAATGTACCATATTGCATGGTAACCATGTGATGCATGTCATGGTATGTATTGTATTGCTTGCATGGGTATTGAGATAATGTACCATATTGCATGGTAACCATGTGTTTCATGTCATGGTATGTATTGCATTGCAACACGGTATTGAGATAATGTACCATATTGCATGGTAACCATGTGTTTCATGTCATGGTATGTATTGTATTACAGCATGGGTATTGAGATAATGTACCATATTGCAAAGTAACCATGTGTTTCATGTCATGGTATGTATTGTATTGCAAAATGAATATTGAGATATGTATCATACTGCACATAAGGGCTTCTTAAATTTGTTGCTCAAGCTTAACATTTTTTTTATCCAAAAACTAAAATAATCACTTGAGATAGGTGAAATTTAATATATAAACATTTAGAGAAGAAAAATTACGAATAATAAGAAATTGTTGACATATTTCATTCAGTGATGTTCTGGAACTTGTGTAGTTTTTGTTCTGGATTTGCTCTTGAATCATTTTTAGTATTGTCCTGTCATTGTTTATTTCTTTCTCCAGCTTTTTGTTGATTTTTTAATACAAATTTACTAAAGAATCTTATATTTTCTTGTCATAAACACAATTTGTCATTTTGTTATAAGTGTGCAGGCATAAGGCCTCAATAATATATAATTTTTACTTAGCTGATATGGTTTCTTGAGGCTTTTGATGAACTAGCTCTTGACATGTAATTTGTAAGTGATAATAAAGGTTAGTTTTGTTGCTTCTTTCTTCTCCTTTTGTTCTGATTAGGGTTAAACAGCATGTATGTTGTTTTAAGGCTGTGTATTGAATGATGTTGAGACCCTGCCACATGTCACATTCTATGAAGGAATGATGTTAGGACCCTGCCACATGTCACATAGTGTGATTGACAGAACATTGATCTTAGGACAAAACCCACACAATCACATGGTGTGAGGGACTGATTTTTGTAGACTACCAAACATCACATGGTGTGAGAGACTAATGTTTGGATAAAACCGCACATTACATGGTGTGAGGGAATGATGTTAGGACATGGCCACATGTCACATAGTGTGAGGGACAGATCATTGATGTTAGGATAAAACCACATGTCTCATGGTTTAAGAGACATGTTAGGACAAAACCACACATCACATGGTGTGAGAGACCGATGTTAGGACAGAACCAATGTTAGGACAAAACCTCACATCACATGGTGTGAGGGACTCATTTTTGTAGACTACCAAACATCACATGGTATGAGAGACTGATATTAGGACACTGCCAAATATCACATGGTGTGATGTAGTGATCATTGATGTTAGGATAAAACCATACATCACATGGTGCAAGAGACTAATGTTTGGAAACTGCCAGACATCACATTGTGCAAGGGACTAATGTTAAGAAGCTGGCACTTATCACATGCTGTGATGGACTGATGTTAGGACTAATGTTACCTCAGTAAAAAGAGCGTGGGGCAATCATTTGATTGTTGATATGTCGTATTCACTTCTCAGATTCAGCTGATACAGTTCTCAGATCAAAGGTTTGAAGTAAATCATGCGAGTGCATTATGCGACATTTAGCTCAATCATGTTAAAGATGATTCATTATGGAACTTTTTAGAATATTGATATTCTTACATAGTTAAAGATTCAATTAATCCAAAATCGTTAAAGCTCATTGAGGTGGGTATGCATTTTCATGCACCATTTTTTCAGTATCAATCCTAAGTAATTATCATTACATAACACATTATGGCAAAAAGTAAAGTCACTTTTTGTCCAAAGCAATATAATATTACATAAAAATGGGACAAAGTACTCTGTCACTGATTGTCCTAAAAGTACACTGTCACTGATTGTCCAAAGTAATTATCATTAGATAAAAAGTACTCAGTCACTGATTGTCAATAATATATGATATAATTGGTACATTACAATGTTATCAAGGTGACATCACTTGTTTCCTCAGGGTGTCATAGCATTTAAAATGATAGATTGGATGTAATTCAGTGTGATATTGACATTATGACCTTATTCATTTTTTTATTCATATAAAGTAAAAGTGATTATATAATTTTAATATTTGCGAAAACATTGCCATGAAGGTCATAATGCAAATGAAAATACTTGATGCCTAATGATTATGGTTAGACCCTGTAGAAAACAAGTCTGTTAGGTTTACTGTGTTGGTAACTAATGTATTGTGCGACAGTGAATAAAATGAACTCTGTCTTACTTTTCTCTCAGTATACCAATAAAAGCTTACTCTAGTCACCTGTACAAATCAAATAAATTTTAAATACCTATTCAGCTATTGTTTGATAGAGTGTAAGTGACAGGCTATTGTGTCTTACACTTTTCTATGTAATAAATCTTACAGATAAATGGATGTTTGACTAAGTGTAACACTAGAAAATGCACATCAGCTTATAACCTATTTATGATTTTTGATTGTTTGGACCTTTATGTAAAAAATATTGTTTAGAAAGTTAAAGACATCAGTATTTAACCATTTTTGTCATTAGTATCATCAAGCTCCTTGGTGATACTGAAATTGAGAATGTATGATAACACTGTTCTTTATTACTTTGATGCTGTAATTGTATGATAACACTGTTCTTTATTACTTTGATACTGTAATTTTATGATAACACTGTTCTTTATTACTTTGATGCTGTAATTGTATGATAACACTGTTCTTCATTAGTTTGATACTGTAATTGTATGATAACACTGTTCTTTATTACTTTAATACTGTAATTTTATGATAACACTGTTCTTTATTAGTTTGATACTGTAATTGTATGATAACACTGTTCTTTATTACTTTGATACTGTAATTTTATGATAACACTGTTCTTTATTACTTTGATGCTGTAATTGTATGATAACACTGTTCTTTATTACTTTGATGCTGTAATTGTATGATAACACTGTTCTTTATTACTTTGATGCTGTAATTGTATGATAACACTGTTCTTCATTAGTTTGATACTGTAATTTTATGATAACACTGTTCTTTATTAGTTTGATACTGTAATTGTATGATAACACTGTTCTTTATTACTTTGATACTGTAATTGTATGATAACACTGTTCTTTATTACTTTGATACTGTAATTTTATGATAACACTGTTCTTTATTAGTTTGATACTGTAATTGTATGATAACACTGTTCTTTATTACTTTGATACTGTAATTGTATGATATGACTGTTCTTTATTACTTTGATACTGTAATTTTATGATAACACTGTTTATTAGTTTGATACTGTAATTTTATGATAACACTGTTCTTTATTAGTTTAATACTGTAATTGTATGATAACACTGTTCTTTTTTAGTTTGATACTGTAATTTTATGATAACACTGTTCTTTATTACAGAGCACATCTGGACACTACTGCCTGATGCATCCCTTGTTCTTATAGCTGAGCTGCTTGTTGACTGGGGGAAGCATGCCTTTATCACCAAGTTCAATGAAATTCCAGCTGATGTAAGAAAAGATAACATAAAATAATCCATGACAATTATTAATTCAACATAGACTTGCTAAATCATTTCTTGGACCTTTATGGCCTGGATGTTTTTAACTGAAAATTCAGAAAACAGTTATATCTGTGTTTGAAATGAAATGAAATTTTTTTTATTGCTGACCAATAATTGTCTTATATTTCAATAACTTTTTCTAGTTTCATAGAATACAGTTGTTTAAAAGATGCATATACTATCATATACAGGTCATGTAGGCATTCAACACCAACTATTTCAGTAATGGGTGTGAATTTTTAGAATTTGATTCTCCATACCTTTATATGGTAAGTATGCACATCATTTAGATTCTTATACATCCACAATCCTTTAGGTCATTATTTAGACATCCTCAAAAGTTCATACAGCAAAATCAATGTTAAAGTATGTAGACATTTTTGGACAAAATCAGTATAAAGTTGTGACTCAGTACAATCCAGAATGAATGTCACAAGCTGTGATGTCACAATGAAAGCTACCCATCTTGATAAATAAATTCATATTACCCACAATTCCTCTTGAAGTGCTCTTTTCTTGACCAAAGTTTAGTACATGGCCAATATTGTACAAGACCATAGAGATCAATAATTTTAAGCTGGAAGTTTCTTGATGACAGCTAAGGTGAAAAGCATTAAATAAACAGGAATGAACAGATTTTGGTTAAAGAATATGTACGATAAATTTTAAAAAAAACAGTTTATATTTAATTTAAAAGTAAATGCTCATACATGACCCATATAACTTGTACTATTGAGGTTCCATCATTTTGCCATGGAGCATCAAGCGTGAAGAGATTTTTAAGTTATTTGTGCCCTGCTTGATGAAGTCTAGTAGCAGAATAGTAAACACATCCATCAGTCCAGTAATATCTGGTTTAATCAAAATGACTTCATTGGGAATTGTTGACTTTTAACCAGTTTTGGTGTGCACTGTTATACTTATAGGACCTCCAAAGAATTTGAATTTCCACTTTTTATATCATCTAAATATTTAGAGGTGTTGTGACCTTTTATTTCCCATCATTCTAATTTCGTTTTCCCAGCTTAATTTTTCTGAGGTTTTGAATACAGCTTTATCTTCATGAGATCTTGAATAGGTTAAATTTTCAGTGTTCATGATTTCATTTACAAGAGTTATGTCCCCTGATTGCCATCCTCCTGACTTTAGATTTCACAGTAAAACTTTGTCATGATTTGTTGGATTTCAGAAGATTTTTTTTTATGTGGCTTTATATTGATTAGGCTGTGAACGAGTTTAATTTCTTGTGTTCTGCAAGATCACTCACAAGAATTATACTCCCTGATTGCATGAGTTCTAAACTTTATGTCACCAAGGATTAATTTTAACTATTCAATTTGGCCTGTAGCTTTAATTTGCATGGAACCTTGATTGAATTTCATTTTTAGCATTCCACAACATAACTGGCTATCCTTCAGACTTTGGATTTCATGTTATTTACCAAACATTGTTAGATTTGAGTTTTATATTGATAAAATCCTGAATAAGATATTGAGCATTCTGCAACATCATTTAGAAGAGTTATGGCCCCTGATTTCACATAACAGTATAGTAAGAAATTGGACTCAAAGCTGCATAACATTATCATTACCAACTATGTGAGATATTCTTGAAAATTTCTGTCCAGTTCTCCAGACAGACAGGGCTATAGGTCATCAAAAATTAGGGTGACATGTCATATACCCTATATCTTGACTATCACGGGCAGTGTCTTACATTTTTGTATGATTATCCATTAATCACTTTCTTATAACAGTAAATAATATTCAGTATAAAATGCTGTTTTTTTCTAAAATATGTCATGACTGAAATGAAGTAGAAAAATACAAACACTTTTTTTGTCATGGACTTTTTGTTTTGCAGACCTATCGGCTATACAAATTAAACTTGGCAAAGGACATGGCAGTCAGCAGACAGGGTCAGGTAAGCCATATGCACCTTTGTTTGACAATGTCAAGACACTATAAGCCTTGATAATGTTGCTTTGAAATGAAATAACCTACTTGTTTTTTAATGTGGTAATACTTCTCCCTTTGTATGCAACAAACATGGTGAACATGTTAATATGGTGATGGCTTCCAGCTTAAGACATTTAAAGTGCTGTATGTGGAGCCACAGTTCATTTTATAGAGTTTCATTTTGTATAATGATTGGCATTTATTCATGTACACAAGAAAACTAAAGGTTTTAACCAAATATTCACAACTTTTCAAACTGGGTTGAAATATGAAAGTTTTTAGTGATTGTACATCAAGTTATGTCACACTGTTATGTAAAACTTAGGTAGCAATGTCATATATTATCGGCTATTATTAGTTTTTGTTATAAATAGTTTGAAATATGATCTATTGCATTCATTAAATGTCACAGTTGTGAAACAAATTGCATACTGCAAGATATAACGTGGTGAAAGCTTATGGCATTGAATGTCATTTAGCTCATTCATTAAATTTCAATATGCAGTGAATACTCATGCACAATCTTGTATGTAAATATACATGACAGTGATATGCACTCATTTTTACAGGCCTTCACTGACCATTCATTTTTACAGGCCTTCACTGACCATTCATTTTTACAGGCCTTCACTGACCACTTATTTTTACAGGCCTTCACTGACCACTCAGACCTTGTATCCAGAAGAATGGGACTTACTCCTCTGCCGTTAGCTTGCCTTCTTGTCCGGATTTGTGTCAAGTCCATTAAGATGGGGTGTAGCACTGGACTCTTTGTCCTTTTCATGATTCTGTTCTATTTATGGTAAGAATTCAGTATTTCATTCTTGTCCTGCATTTATCAGAGAGCAAGTCAGACTTTTGGTACTAACAACTGCCTCACTTGCCACTCTGCATTAAGAGTTTAATATTAGGACTGGTTTTTCCAGTTTCAGAAGAATGTGACTGTGTGTGATGTGATATTACATGTCGGCAGCATGATTCCCAGTGCTAGACATCTACACTACAAACTGCCACACTGTCATAGTGTTCTGAATAAAATTGTTAAAGCTTTTTTTAAATAAAAAACATGATTCTTGTTCAGATCTATTCACCATGCAAGTGAAACATGTTGATAATATTTTTAAAAGTATGCATCATTTTGCATTAATCTGAATTAACAACATGACTAAAAGAATAGAACTGTTGCTTGAAGTGCAATTACAAATGAAACACTAAACTGAATAAAGAATACAAAAGAACAAATCTATGCCAACAAGAAAATGGATGTAAGTTTAATTAATTGTTGGCATAGATTTGTTCTTTTGTATTCTTTATTTAAGGTATTTGCAGAGCTTAATCCACAAAATGAAGTATTCTACAAATATGAAAACTTTGGCAAGCAAAACCACAAAGTCATTTACCTACAGAATTTTTATTTAAAGAAATTACAAAATCTCACATATTGAGATCCAAGAAAATAAATGATATTTCATTATTTTGGTAATACATATATTTTATTCTGTTTGGACCTTTTGTTTCCTTTGGCATCCAGAACTGATTATCCTGGCACCTTATTCCAGAGACCACTCCAGTGGCCTAGTGGTTAGAGCATTCACATAGAATGTGGGAAGTTGTGGGTTCTATCCCCAGCCAAGTCATTCCAAAGACTTATAGAAATGGTACTAACTGCTGCCTCACTTGGCACTCAGCATTAAGAGGTTAGTGTTAGGACTGGTCAGCCTGGTGTCAGGATAATGTGACTGGGTGGGACATCATGCTACATGTCTGCAGCATGATGCACCAGTGCTAAACATCACTATAATCTGCCACACTGCAGATATCATAGTGATATGACTGAAAAATTGTTAAAGCTACATTTTAAAATAAATCCAAATTCTTATGCTAGAATCAACAAAATAATAAATATTGAACCACATCCTTAAACAAAAACCTGTATCCATTCTTCAAAGTTTTTAATAGAAATCAAAACTTTCTTCAAAAAGTTAGAGCTGTTATCTAACTTATGCATATTTTAAAGTTGGACTCAAGATTAAATGCAATGATTAAAAAAAAAATCACCAGACTTTGAAAACAGAAACTCAAGTTAGACCTTCAGAAAAAAGTTGAAGGCTTCAAAAATGTATCTGACACTTTGAAAACTTGTTTGAAACACCAGCACCCCTGACAAATATCAAAACTCACATAGCAATCAATGAGTCACCAATTAACATTCAGTTCGTATTCAAGGAAAACATAAAGTTGAATTTAAATGTTAGCATTCAGACTGGTGAACAGTGCCAGAAAGAAATTGGTCAAGAGAAAAAACAACTTCTGTTTTAATTGAGCAATTGAGCAGTCTCCAAAAATGAGCAAACAGGTGGGCAAGCTGAAAAACTGAAGTCAATAGTAAGCAGACTTGAAAAAGAAATGTAAATAAAAATGATGAAACAGCAAAGAAAAACCTTCACTTATTATGAGCAATTTTGTAAATAAAATTATAGAAATTTTACATGATTTTTTCTTAGTTTAATCATTACCACCTACACTTATAAATAACTGACATCAGAAATATATTCAGCAGGAAAATGTACTTTGGAATGCTAAGTTAGGTCATTTTAAAGAAGAATAATGTTGGTTTTAGGTCTGTCGTGAAGCAACACAAACCAAGCATTATGCACAACCAGAAAATAAGAACCCGGTCTTTTCTTTAAATTTCATATCCACTAATACTGATTTTATTATTTTGTACATCTGTAGTGAAAAAAAATCAGTTTTCCTCATCAGGTTTTGGCAAGATGTGCCTAATATTGAGACTTAAGACCATTTCTTGACAAGACCTAGTGAAGTGTAAGTATACATTGAGGATTTGTTTTTTACAAATACAGTAATTGTAGTTGTGACTGATAGCACAGGAAATACACGCTTAGTCTCAGAAAAACAAATTTAACTCTTACTACTGGTCTCTGAGAACATGAATTGCTATTGGAAATTGGCATTATACAGGCTCGCTCGGTTTTAGCTAGTGATAGTGAAACATCAGGGGGAAACATTTTCTCTGTGTGTGTGTCTGTGTATATGTATGTGTTTGTGTTTGTTTAATACCAGAAAAGGTTTGTACAGCATTTTCTTACATGTTGCAAGAGTTATTCGATTTACAAGGTATTTGTGGACTATTTGCATAACCTTGTTCATCGAGTCTGTGCAGAAAGCATTGAAAGGCAGATTAAAAAGTCATTTTGTAAGAAACACAGGGTCAGAAGTCATCATATGCTTCAGCCTTAGGACACACAATACAATCCATTATTTAGAGTTCACTAAACCATCTCTCTACTTGTAAACTGGCATCCAGTTCACCTATAAAAGGCTTTAATCTTTATTTTCTTCTGAAAGCAATTTATATTAATAAGGCCCAGCCACTTTTTGCATTTATGATAGTTCCATTGAGTGTGATCTTACTACTAACTGTTTTCTTCACTTCAGTCTTTTTCTGGAACAATGCCATTAGCATTTGATTGTACAAGTCATGTTTTAGACTGGCCACTTATATCTCCATACCAGACTCTTCACATTAGAAAATTATGTTTTAATGAAGAATCTGGCAACATCACAATTGAAGAAAGATTATGCTGTGAATTTAGTTGCAGTTCAAAATGGTTTTAGTGTAAAATATATAATATACTTAAATGAATTGGTATAATTTTCTAGTTACCACAGTAAATTTCAGAATGTCACCATTGGACATCAGTTGTGTTTTCACATGTTAATTCTGAAGTTGTTGCCACAAATGCAGCCATATTAGTTGCAACTTTGAGCACTAATTTACCCATTACAACATCTCATTAAACTGCAGGGTAGAAATTTATTAAACTTATTTGTTACATTGTGTATATAGCATTCATTTACTAGTGGTACATTATTCTCCATCTCCTGATACCTCTGTGGGACTCCATATGAACAGGTAAAAGGTCCAGTGTATCAAAACTTTATATCTGCAGTCATAACAGGAAGAAATATGATACATGTACAGATTTATGGTTATGATCCTTTGTGTCAAGGTCTGGGGGGATGGTGTGTAGGTAATCTGTAATTAAAAGCTATGGGGATTCATGAAAGCAAATCATTAAAGTTGCTGTATTTTATTTTATTTTCAGTCTGATGTCTCTCAAGATCCTAATCAGTATCATATTACTGGGACATTCCTATGACATTATTCAGACATGTAAAGAACAAAATACTGGTCTAGATGATGAGTGGCCCATGGTAGCCTCGGAGACTCGCCGCCTGTCAGACAGCTTTTTGGATACACAGGCTTACAGGAAGATGATGGGAAACAGTGAGATGGGCAACGAGCCACAGTCCAATCTGTGGAAAGCTTTGTCAGATACAGCACTGGAAACACTGCATGAAAGCAAGAAAGATGTACGAGAGGGGTGGCTGGAGAAAGGTGAAGTGGATACAGTGACTTCCAGTACTACATTTGGTTTGGATAAAAATTCTAAAGATTCACAAGAATTGAATCACAGAAATGACAAAAAGTTGGAAGAGAAACATAAAATTGAAGGGCAGGGAGATGAGACTGTTTTAAGTGCAGATTTTCAAAGTGATGACAAAGTTTTTGAGGAAGATTCTCAGGTTAGACAGAGGCACAAATTTAATGCAGCAAGCAACACTATAGGATCAATAAATGAGAATGAATCTTTGGTTAGCCAGATAGATTCTGTGTCAAATGTAGTTGATAGTAATATTTATCAGAATGAACACCTATCTCTCAGTCATGAGGAACCCAAATTAAGTCTATCTTCTGATGCTGGTGACCAGCATTCAAAGAGTGAGTGACATATTTTATCATTCCTCATACCAGGTATTTCAAGCAGTGGACAAACTTCAGCAATTTTTGAATATGTGAGTGAAATGTTTAATCTAAATCCCATAAAATATGTTATGGCCTCTAAAGAATTGTTTTTTTTATGTTTACATATTTAAGCATACTTAAGTAGTTTCCTGTGGATCAGTGATTCTTACTGGAGAAACTATTCATTGGTTATTCTGTTGGTAAATTCACAGGCCCTGGTCATAAACTTTTATTAACTTGGTAAGGGATAAAAGTTCAGTACTCAACATTAAAGTAGCACTAAACTCTTTTTAGTTAGAGCTTCTCTCATTTGAACAAACCAGTTATGAAAAAAGATTTCCATAACTATTGGTGTGTATATATTTTCAAACTCAGCAGAAAATGGAGAAATCAAATCACTAAAATCATGTCAAAGTTCACCATGCATTAAATTCCCTAAAACTCATATTTTTCAGCCCTAGGTAGAACCCATTTTGAACAAATCAGAGATATCTTATATATAAGGTGGTGACAGTTGATTCAGATATTACTTCATTGAAGAAAAATGTGTACCATGAATTGACTTATATGTCTCAAAATCACTTGCATACATAAAAACATAAAGAAAATGTAGTGTTTCCTCTAGATCAGATTGAGTAGAAAAACAATCTTTAGTGTTAGAACTGAGGGCAAATTAAATTTTTTAGAATCTCAACACACAAATGAGACTACAGGGGAAAACTGAAATGGGCAGTTGTTCATGCATACTTTAGGCCAAAACATGAACTCTGTTCTGAATATCAGAAGTATAAAGAATGGCTGTTTCTTTAATGAAATAATTTGTAATGGCCATTCATACAGAACTGTTTAGTTGTACCTAAAGTAATATCAGCTTATTATGGTGTAACCAATGATATTGTCATTGTCGTCAGGTTGCTGAGTCAGCTGATTATGGTGTAACCATTGATATTCTTATCTTTGAGGCACTGAGTCAACCAATTATGGTATAACCACTGATGTTGCCCTTGTCATCCAGGCACTGAGTCAGCCTATTATGGTATAACCACTGATGTTGCCCTTGTCATCCAGGCACTGAGTCAACCCATTATGGTATAACCACTGTTGCTCTTGTCGTCCAGGCACTGAGTTAGCCCATTATGGTATAACAACTGATATTGCCCTTGTCATCCAGGCACTTAGTCAGCCCATTATGGTATAACCACTGATGTTGCCCTTGTCATCTAGGCACTGAGTCAACCCATTATGGTATAACCACTGATGTTGCCCTTGTCATCTTGGCATTGAGTCAACCTATTATGGTATAGCCACTGATGTTGCCTTTGTTGTCCAGGCACTGAGTCAGCCCATTATGATATAACCACTGATGTTGCCCTTGTCATCTAGGCACTGAGTCAACCCATAATGGTATAACCTCTGATATTGCCCTTGTCGTCCAAGCACTGAGTCAGCCCTTTATGGTATAACCACTGATGTTGCCCTTGTCATCCAGGCACTGAGTCAACCCATTTTGGTATAACCACTGTTGCTCTTGTCATCTAGGCACTGAGTCAGCCTATTATGGTATAACCACTGATATTGCCCTTGTCGTCCAGGCACTGAGTCAGCCCATTATGGTATAACCACTGATGTTGCCCTTGTCATTTAGGCATTAGCCCATTATGGTATAACCACTGATGTTGCCCTTGTCATCCAGGCACTGAGTCAACCCATTATGGTATAACCACTGATATTGCCCTTGTCGTCCAGGCACTGAGTCAGCCCATTATGGTATAATCACTGTTGCTCTTGTCATCTAGGCTCTGAGTCAGCCTATTATTTTATAACCACTGATATTGCCCTTGTTGTCCAAGCACTGAGTCAGCCCATTATTGTATAACCACTGATTTTGCCCTTGTCATTTAGTCATTGAGTCAGCCCATTATGGTATAACCACATATGTTGCCCTTGTCATCCAGGCACTGAGTCAGCCCTTTATGGTATAATCACTGATGTTGCCCTTGTCATCCAAGCACTGAATAAACTCATTATGGTGTAACCACTGATATTGTTCTTGGATACCAGGTATAGGTGTGAAACCAGCAGGATACTAGGTCCAGTTGTGTGAATCCATCTGATAATAGGATATCAGATCCTGGCGTCTGTCTCACTATATGGGCTAACCAGTTCCAAACATGGAGCTATATGGGGTTGCCAGCTTCAGGTATAAATCCACGTGCAGACGGATGCAACCTCTAGGAATTAGCCTAACTGCATATTGGGGGTTGGGGACACTAGCAGTGCTTAAAAGTTTATCTGTAATCGACTAGTATGGGATTAACGTTGAGGTGAAAAGTCCCATGTACAGCAGGTGAGACCACAATATCTTGATGCATAAATACTTTATTTTAAAAAACCCTTAATATTGAATAACAAATTCTATTAAAATTTCTTTTCACAAAATTAAAATTAATTCTATTTTGGAGGATGGGGTGGAAGTCTTCATTGTTAATACTGTGTATTTCATATGGCTGAATCTTATATATATCCAAGGTATATTGTGAAGAATTTAAATGAACTGTTGTATTATTATGGATATACTATCACACCGTGTTACTTATGCCAATTCATAAAGCTGAAATCAGTGTCCTGTATAACTAAACAAGGAAGCAAGAGACAAAATACATTTTTCCAAAGGAGATCACAAGATGATCGTGTGATAATTTGACTAGTCTTTGAGTATTCATATTATTATGTAATGCCATCAATATTTTATTTATTTCTTAAATGTTGGAGTATGTTTGAATTGAAAGATTTTGCAAAATATGTAATACAATGTTAACAGAGTTCAAAATCTCTGCTAATGCTATGTTTTTAGAAAACCTTTATGTGTTTTTGTATCTAATAATTTATTCTACCAATAAATTATTTAAAGAAGCATTTAATGTAATTTTTATTCAGTTAGAATGGCACTCTCCAGGTATTCAAAGGGTTTTAAACATCTTTTATGACTAATTAGAAACAAGTGCAATTGAAGGCTTGCATAAACTATGTGCAATATTGCAATGAAGGATCCAGTTTTCTTTTCAAAATTGTAAATATTTATTTGCAAGTAACTGTTTTATCTAATCTTAATTTTTCACCAGAAATAATATATTTATTATAAAACCTATTTATTCATAATTCTTTTAAAAACCTTTAACACATTAAAAAAGTTCATAAATGTTTAGAAACAGATTATATATGTTTGTTGGTCAATTGCTAGTTATGAAATGTTAAAGTGACCAAAAGGTTCATTATATATATGTTATATATATTGCAAATTTATATATGGCATTTCATATATATACCATGCCATGACTTTGACATTATTTGAAAATTGTATTTTGTATCTTTAGTTTTTAATAAAAGAATTTACCTCAATAAGCTTTAATCAAATTCAGTTAACAAGATTAAAGACATCCCACTAACTCAGTGTATTATAACTTCAATGGATGTGGAAGCCATGTGACTGTCTTGACTACAGAATTAACTTTTAAAGATCTTGGATGATTTTGATCATGTGCAAGAAACTAGGCAGATTTGTTAATCCTTTATCTTTGGAAAGACATTTTATCAGACCATTGTAAACTCACCATAATATAAAGTTTGGTTTGGGCATCTTGTTTAAATTTTATTTTAGCTCCCTAATGGAGCTGAATTCATCCAGCATATTTCAAGGGACTAATGGAGCAGTGGTGGCCTGGTAGTTTCCTTAACAAACTCCTAACTGAAATGATACAGGTTGGAATCCTTCTATCAAATTAGCCTAACCTTGCTTCCATGGCATGACCTTTGGCATGATTTTGTGTGTTTGTATGATTTAGATTTTTGATTTAGCTTCAAAACATTTTCATTTATATTACTACGTTTGCAGTGTAACAGTTTATAGTGATATCTACTACTGAGGCATCATGCCACAGACATGTGGCATGATGTCCCACCCAGTCACATTATCCTGACACCAGCCCTACCAGTCCTCCTAAACTAACCTCATCATGCTGAGTGTCTAGCGAGGCAGCCGTTAGTACCATTTTTTTAGTCTTTCTTGGGTGTTACACTTTACTCCTGTTGTCAGGGCACAAAGATCTTGTTGCTGTGCTGTAAAACAATCTAATGAAATAAAATTACATGAAGTATATCAGAATGGAGAGGAAAAGCTTTTTTGTGCTACAGATACAAGCAAAATTAATAAAAAAATTACTTTTAGATAGAAAAGAAAGAAAATATAAGTTGCTGTCCCACACCCACAGCTATTTCAAATTGTTATCTAGGTAAGCACAGTTTTGAGTAGGAGTGCCAGATTATTGAACCTCGTATACATGTCAAAAAGGGACTAACATATAGCAGCTCTCTGGAGGCTGCAGTCTCATACAGCATGACCTTGCCACTCCTCTGTACCTTGCCAAATGCCAAAAGTAATGCAGTATGAACTGTCTGTTTAACTAGGGGTCCTGTTACAGATCACTATCATTTCACCTCTGCATGAGTTTGAGTTTTGGGCTCAGCCATTGTTGGTATGTGAGAAAGATTGCCAGTAGCTTCTCAAGGGTCGTGGTTCTTTCTGAGTTTTTCTTGGGTTCTTTCTCCACCATTTATGCTGGCAGTTATGTATAGCCTATTTTATGCTGAAAAATGGCAATAAAGGCCATAGGTTTCTGATCCAACACTTTCTGTGCTCTTAGTTACGACTGTTTTAGTGACTTATTAATTTCAAGACATTACTAGTTCTTCTTTATTTTTGTGTCATTCCAGCAGATATCAGTTTAAATTATTTATACGCAACTTTAGAACATGGAAATCTATCATGACTCTTGTTTTGTTTATACTGTGTATACACCATTTACCATATGCTTCATTCAGAATATGTAGTCAGTGAAAGTGAACTTTCATTTGGGTAATTAGTCATATACAGTTTTGTCAATTTATGCTAATATCTATTTAGACACATACTAATTTGGCACTATTTGCTTTGTTTTCTCTTGTGTCATTTCAGGAGGAATGTTTATGCATAGAAAACACCATCAAAGCGATTATCCTTTTGGCACTGAAGGGACTGAAACATGCAATAAATCAAGGAAGACAAACTATGGTTTATTATTGGCGATAATGATTCTTTGGGGTCATTCCACACTGCTTGGCAGCCCATGAGGCACAAGTCCCACCACATGTCCGAGCATGGCCTTGGGACCTGTAAGTAAGTGTGCAAGGGGTTCATGCCTGATCCAATTCTTATTATTACCCTACCATTACCATTCTTCCTGACATCGCCAACTGTCCAGCTGACAGTTTCAGTCCAGTCATACCAACATGGTGAACTTCTCATTGAAATTGTCCAGCCAAACAATTCATACGAGGATCCTTGTAATAGCTCCGTCCATCTAGTCATGCTGTCAGTATCTTATTACTGTACTGGAGATTTCAATGAGAAATCAGTGTTCAACTAGGCCCTTGGTGTAGCCAGTACCGATGATTGCTTATATGCCATCAGCATTCTGGCAGACCACATGCTATTCACACTGGATCTAATGAATATTAAAACTGTTGTCAGCTGTCCAGTCTTTCCAACATAGGGACCTATTCGTCAAATAGGTCCAACCAACCATGATCATAGTGACAGATCCATCCATCCAAATGTACTGTCGGTGACATTCCCTTTATATGACAAAGATTTCCATGATAAATTGCTCTTTGCAGCAAGGCCTTTGGAGCAGCCAGTACCTGTGATAGTCAGACTGTCTTCTATATCGCCATTTTCTAGGCCAACTATTCGCCAGAGCAACCAGCCAGCAGTCTCAGACTTCTGTATGTTCACTGCTTGTCCACAGGGAGGTTTTTATAAGTATGGAACTGAGTCTTTATAACACTTGGTATATCTTCTCCATTGATGCGAGTAGATTCACTTGGGCATTGTCACACAGTGAGTGCAATGAAACTCATTAAAATCCACCATTCTGTGCAGCTTACTCAGACTGAAGTATAGTTTTCAAGCCACAGTCAAGGATATTTTTTGGGTGTTGGCTACATAAGAATGCCCTCCACCCTTACAGCTGCTTTAAAGAATCGGAATATCTTGATGAGGAAGAAGAGACAGAATTAAGGCGACAGACACCTTTAGAACTGAGCTTGCAGAACTTTCCAAGATTGTAGTAGCTGTTCATATATATGTATGCTCGTCTGTTTTATAGGATGAACAATCTACTCCACATCGTGTCAGATATGGTTCGGGATGTCATTGCAGACACCTGGCAATAGCCACGTTTGAAAGGTGACGACCAAGATTACAATCCACATCTCTAACCATTTCCATATCCTTCCTTTCTGGACGCCCGTCACCTTTGCTTTGGACAGGCAGGCAGCTAAGGAACTGCCCCTCAATCCAAAATTTACTCAAGCGTTTAGAGACACTGATCTCATGAAATTAAATTAACTGACCAAAATCACAAAAGGTTTAAACATATGTTCACTGTGGCTCATGGGAAAAATGTGTATGATATCGACGTTGATAAAGTGAACGTGCACATCCGATTCTTAAAGGTAAACTTGCCACAACTTAAGTTGCTAATAAGCACAATGATTCTTGACTTTAACCACATCGATGAAAATTACCTATAGTGCAACATAAGGAACTAGAATCGTATTACCACTACGTCTAGAAACGCGTACTGACTTTACAAACGCATCCTCGGAGTCATTTTAATTATTCCTTTGATTGTGACAGCCATGGGAGTGCTTTCTACTTGAGCGATGGCTAATTTAATGATGCTGACTGTATCCAGAGCTGGACTAGTTATTCAGGCCCTTATGAAACGCCCAGAGCCACGCTTAGAAGCCAACAAAAAAAAAGAAGCACCGATCAAGCTATGCTGAACTATCAGACATTGCTCAATAAAATCCGATCCTATCTGCGCCACACACCCTTCGACATCAAAACCATGGACGACCTCATTTTGGACATGGTAGGTAATCAATGCATGTTTCTTACTTGATTAAAAAAAATCTACGACATGGACAAACAAGAAAACGATAGAATAACCAGTAGTGCTTCAACACGCGTACCTCTCCTTCCATGTTTACCTCGTGATGACTAAACGCGGTATGTACTTTTCATGGCTGAGTCATGCTTAGTCTTAGCCAAAATCTCGTTGAATAACTATGAATGATTTTATTTTGGTTTCTGGGTAGTTCTGGCTTTTTCATAGTAATAATTATTTGATCGAATGACTCGTCCTCCACAGCGCTGACGTATATGCTGGACTCATTTTTGATATCCCAAGCATGGTTTCTTCCCTTGAATTCCACACTTGATCAGAGCATAGTGTTGTTCACAGTACTCTCTCGTACAGGACCAGTTGCGCTTCTCCATGCTGCCCTGAGGCAACCACACGCACCTTTGTGTCCCACGCAGAGGCATGGTGCTATATAATAGATACTAATTTTTCTATGACGAAATAAACAATAAAGAATCAATTAAAGAAATGACAAAATGAACAAACATATGTATAGACCAAACTTTTGTCCTAATAACAAAGGGAGGCAGAATTCCTCATCAGGATGGTGCTGATCGAGGAAGATATTTTATCTTTCATCACGATATCTCTCGTCGACTCGGACATCGTTCAGACTGTCAGGTTCTCCTATTCACTATTTCATATCCAATAGCATTCAGCACGAGATCATCGAACGAGTCCGAAGAGACTACAGAACAATGCCAATGAGATATTCCGCACGTCGAAAGCTCATTAATGAATACAATGCAATAACAGAACGAGAGAACCTCACTACACAGCGGTACATGAAGTAACTGCGAGACAAATGCAAAGCGCTTACTAGAAAAACCGCTAAGCCTTCCAAGCTCCTTCAACTCCAGCACAAAATTCTCAGCAGAATCACGTATAGCTGATACCGAGATAAAACTACCCAAAATCGATCTACAAGCCATACAGTAGCAACGCGATCAGGTCACACGTATTCCACCACCTATATGCATTTTAAAAGCGTACCCAAGCGCTGACAAAGGATTTATTTACTACCATTCCCATATTTTTCAGCGCGGAGTCGACCCATTACTCCTGAAGCTGGATATCGCTCTCAACGTTCATCTGGTCAAGGAACACAAAAGCATGTACGTGTGGATTACAGCCAAATCTCTTATAATGTATCGCAGTGACGATTTCAGTCACATCGTTAACATCGCCTGGTCGTTTATCCAACATCGCATCGAGGATTATCAAAAGTTAGGTTTACCTTGGATCTTTGCTAGAGTCCATTATATCTCGTTTTAAACTTCAAAATTCATACCGTTACAAGGAAGCAAGTATGTACCACTTTCCAAGCAAATCATAGTTGCCATAATCTGCATCATTGTCATAAACAACGACGACTAAATCGTCGTGTGGACTGTCCTCCGCGCTACATCCTGCTAAGTACAATGCCGTTTGAGTTCCAAAGTACAAGCCATATTTTGATACCCTTACAACTAATGCTATCACCTTTTCCGCATCGGTCCAAGACGTATCGAAGCTAGAAACAATTAACGAGGGATTGTTCCATCAACATGTTCAGACTCGATTATAAAAAAGTGTGCGATAAACAACAGTGGGTGATCTATCGTATCCACTGCTGATTTCCAAAACAGTCTCATAATGCAGCTTCCATTTACTGCATTACCAAAACCACTTCGTGCACATCAAAGACTTAAACTGGTTATGTCGATCTCAGTACACGTTGCATAAGAATCATGGTATTTCTGCTATCGATGATTATAAGGTTTTCGCAATTAGAACAGCTCCAACATCATCTCTCCTAAGGATACTATCAAAAACTACAAACCGTACAAATGCCACGCGAAGAAACACTTCACTTTTAACATAAATACTCTTGCTTTTTATACACTCTTCGACTGATATGCCATCCTGGAAAAAGTAGAAGGACCCTCACCAGATCCTAGATTTTTTCCCACTCGGGTAGAACAAAGACATGTCCCATGTACGATTAGATTTAGGGTATGCTGCCGTATTGATGAATTCCTGTTGTAGTAGTATCGGCAGTATCATGGTGAGGATTGCATTCCTTGGTTCTTTGAACAACTCGCATCAGAGCAAAAAACGCGTTTGGGAGATTAGAAAAAAATTATCACCGATCCTTTCACTCAGCCCACAACAACTACGACAACACAAGAGTACTTTAAACCTCAGGATCAAAAGGCAGAGAACACTGCCATATGACTGGCCACTATTGAGGAGCTACTCATGCCAATTGTAACTTACGTTTTAAGGAACCCGACTTCCTTCCAGTCGTTGCTCATAATCTACGAGGCTATGATGGACATTTCGTCGTGGTAGCCCTCAATCATCCATGCGTTAAACTGATTCTCGCTGAGGTGGGAACTCAGAATAAATGCATTCCCAACAAGTTCGAAAGTACATGTCAGTCGCCATTGGACATTTCCGATTCATCGACTCCTTCCAGTTAATGTAGTTTAAATAACAAGCCAAACGCTGTCCTCTTTTCACCCATCTCGAAAAGGAATTTGGCGATCTTCTCAAACGAAAATGAGTTTATCCCTACCAATACATCGATACATCCTCAAAGACACCTTGTTACCCCCTCAAAACGACTATCCTCATCTCAACATGGCAGGAATCACCGATGAGGACTATCAGTACGCATGCAAGATATGGAACTAGTTTTACTGTCGCACTCGTGGATTATCACGACGTTTATCTCAAACGGAAGTGCTATTACTCGTGGATACCTTCAAGAATTTCAGACGCAGGTTCTTAAGACATTATTAACTCTATGCCCTCTGGTATATCTCCTCACCATGCCATGCTTAAGCACACTGGTGTGACTTTAGAACTCTTCACAGATTCAGACATGTTCATGTTCACCGAACGAGGAGGTATCTGCGGCAGCAATCTATGATTAGACCATGTCACAATCCCTTCCTCAGGAAGAAGTTTCATTGGGTCAGCAAAGAACAATTCCTCCGGGAAAGTTTGAGAGGATGCCATGACGATTGTGGCTACTTTGTCGAGGTCGATCTCAGTTATCCACCCCATCTCTACGAATTTCACAACGATTATCCCTTCTGCGTTGAACCGCTCGTTGAACCACTTCTTGCCGACCACTCTATACTCTCTAAGGAACAGCTATGATAAAAAGCAGTTCCTACTCGGGGATGCTAAGGTAAAAAAAACTCCGTACCCAATCTCCACTACAAATTGCATTATTGACTATTCGAACAAGCTCTTCAGCATGGACACGTTCTCTAACAAGTTCATCAAGTACAGTAGTATAGGGAAATGAGGGTTTTGGCTCACCACCCCCTCCCACACCTACTCCCACACCTCCTCCCCCACCCCGCCAAACCCCTCATTTTCCTATACTACTACTATGTAGACAGATATTTTGTAACCAGACAAAACAACAGGTGTTGGAATGCGATAAGCTCTGTCAACAGAAGTGACGAATTTGTTAGAACAGCGCATGCGTGGAATATGATTATTCTAAAGACGGCAAATAGATTTTACCACAAATTTTTTATCAGATAATAGGATGAAAATTAAACTGTACATTAGAAAGTTTCAGTTAACAAGGCGGAAATTAAACTAGCATTAGAATGAAAATGATATTATTTTAGTTATATTATATCTTAAGTTTAGATAAAATTTTATGTTACTCATATTTTTTTGTGATATTTTTTTTCATACTTGCTAGCCCTCATTGGTAGAATATCTGTTAACATATTGTCAATAATACGAAATTCACGTAATAAATCATCCATATTATATTTAACTCCTCGTAGGTAAGACCGGATCTGATTAAGTAGTTTCTTGTAAGTTTTAATTGACGTTAAACATCCATGCTTTTTTTATCAAAAGTCTTGGTTCTACTTTTTTACACGCCGCTGTCAGTGAAACACCAATACCAGATATAATTAACAAAAATGGATTTAATGATACCCCACTTGAAATTATACCAGAACTGGTCATTAACAAGGGTAGATATGATATTACTCGAAGGATCTTGTTGTAGTATTTGTAACATTTTTTAACACACCAAAGTTTTTTTGATAATATTTATAGTATTGTATTAGTGCGTCCACATCCTGTTCTGGAATATCTTTTGAAATGTGATTAAAATCAACTATACTTCTTTTCATTATAATATTTGTTTACATAGTTATGATAAATCAGCTACAAATTCCAAACACCACCGATAAGGACCTACAAAATTTTTATCAGTTGGTTCAAGTGTAAATTCCTCCTCAGAAGTTTTGTTTAATATTACAGATAATATTCCAAATATGTCATCATCTAAATAAGGCCATGAATATGTGGTAAATATTTTAAACTTTACACTGTTAAACACTGACAATCTATACACACCGGTAACTTCTGCAATATATTTGATAGATTTGTTTTGTGATGTCGATCCACTATAACCAGATGCAACAGTATACACAATATTTTTAATCTGTTTGTGAGGAATTTTAACCATACTCGTTTTCTCAACAATATTAGGAATTCCACTAATAATATCATTGAGTTTTGTGTTAATATCATTGAGATTTGTTTTAATATTAGCGAGTGTAATGTTAACATTTGATGGATTTCCAAAAAATTCATCTCTAATTTTGTTTATGTTTCTGCGAAAACTTAAAAATGTGTTCACTTGACTGGTAAAATCAGTTTTGAGCGCTGTGATTTCATTATTAATTGAAGCGTCCCAATCATTGACGTATTTTTTAGTGACAGCATCCCCATAAGATAGTAGTTTTTGACAATATTACTCTAAATAACATGGAGATGAATAAAATAAGATTATATTTCTCACTGTCACGTAACAAACAGTGTAATTCTGTTTATCTCGCTCAAGGATTTTATAATGTTGATAGATTTATTAGGCGAAATACGGGTTGTTTTATTTTATTTCCAGGACTGCAAATAACTCCACGACATATTATATATTATCCTTTAAACGTTGAAAATCAAATATCAAGTATAATAATACAGTTGACAGATCAATCAGGAAAACAGTTACATGTTAATAATGAAGTTGTAACTTATTATTTACATCTACGCGAGCAAAAGTAAAAATTATGCAACATCAAATATAACGAAACAAAGAAAAAAAGTTTATCGAAGAAAAATAGTAGGAGGATTTTTTTGGAAATATGTTCACTAAAGTTTTTGAAAATATTCCGGGTATAGCACGTAAAGTTGCACCAATTGCTATTGACGCTGTAAAGCTTTTGCAACTGGGGCTGCATCTGCCACTGGGACTGCGGTGGGACAAAATATAGCTGATAAAATAAAAGGTGATCCACCGACTGCATCTGAAATAAAACAAGCTATCTCAGAAATCGCTCCAACAAAAGAAACCCAGCGAGCTATGATAACAACAACAAAAAAATTATTATCACCAAAGGGCGAGCAGATCATACAAAAATTAATATCTAAAGTAACAATGCTGCAATAAAATTTTATATAATCTAATAAAATAAAATGTCTGTTAAAAATTATCTCGAGTTAACAGAAACTTATGACATCGACAATGATGTGACAGAATTTGAGTTTGTTGAGTACCTTGATGAGAATTCTAACGAACCAAATAAAGCTGGTATCAGAACCTTTAACACCAGAGACGAAGATGTATTTCTACTGCCACATAAGGCTATGTTAGAAGTTCGTGGTCAGATTATGACATTAGCCAATCCACCTGCTGTAATTGCAGTTGGAGCAGAAGTAGCTCTTATAAATAACGGCTGGTGTTTATTCAAAAGTGCTAGATATCAACTAGCCAATCAAACTATAGAAGATATTTCAGGTCATCTACAAGTTGCAAGTACAATTTTAAATATGATTTCGTTTACAGATGATTACTCAAGATCAACTGCAACTAACATGATGTGGTTTAAAGATACTGGACGGGGTATAGCTGAATCAACTGAATTTTTAAAGAGAGGCGCTATAGTACATGGAGCTAATGCTGATGAAAATACTGTAATTGTGAGAAATTTTCTCATTGCTAATGCTGCTGCACTAGATATTATCGCACCTGCTGCAGCTGCTAATGCAAACGCCACAAGAGTTTCTCTTACAGCAGCTTTTAATGATATAAATATAACACCACCAGCTGCAGCTGCAGACGGTACTGCCATGTTAAATTTGCTTCTTAACACACTTGACGTGAGAAATCCACGTTATAACGAAGGCTTTGCTAGGCGAAGAAAACTTGCAGCAGGATCACGTCAAATTACAATGATTCTTCCGCTAAGTATGATTTTCGGCTTTTGTCGCGATTATGATAAAGTATTTCGCGGAGTAAAACATACTCTTATTTTAGGTCGAGCAGACCAAAACGATTGCTTGTTTAGATCTGGAGGGGCTGATGTACAGTTTATCATAAACAAACTTGCTTTGTGGATGCCACGTATAACACCATCAATCACTAAAATGTCAGAACTAAATAGTACGCTTGATAAGCATACAAACAGAATTTACTTTAAGCAGCATAAAATATATCAGACAGCGGTTCCAAATACTACTGACTACACGTGGAGGGTCACAACAACATCAAGCGAACAACTGCCGAGAAATATCTTTGTCGGATTTCAACAGCACGCCCGACGAGATAACCAACAACAAAATAATGCAATACTTGACCACGCTGATGTCAGACGAATATACGCTAGATTAAATTCAAAGCAATATCCAGAACGAGCTATCGATTGTAATTTTGCTGATGACGTTAATAAAAATATTTCTCGACCGTACATGTACCTGCTTGACGCAATCCAAAAATATCAAGATGTTGAAGATGGAACTCAAATATCAGCAGAGGAATTTCGTACCCTTTATCCTATATTTCATTTTGATGTTAGTAAACATAACGAGCGAATTGTAGACAGCACAGCAGATATTGAAATCACCTGGACACTTGGGGCGATTCCAGTAGCGTTGTACGTATACGCATTAGTGATTAGTGATAGATTTATCACGGTAGATTCTATTGGAGGTAAAATGACAGTTCAAGTTTAATCTACAGTTGTTATATAAAATGGCAAAATATATTATAAAAGAAGTACATTTAACCGATGGCCAAGTTAAAAAATTAGTAGCTGCTATTGCAAAGCGAGAACAGGTATCATTAAAAATCAATCCTAATATTTCTGATGGTGTTTTAACAAAATTAATGCTAACAAAAAATCAAGTAAAAAAGTATGATCGTAAAAAAAACTTTTGTTTTAAATTTGAGTGCTGCACAAATGACAGCGATGGCAAAGGACATTGTCGTTAAAGGTGGTTTTCTTTGTCCGGCATTATCAGTATTAACTAGTACAATAATACCTAAAATTTTACCAGTCTTAGGCACATTAGGAATAGCAGCAGCGTCTGGAGCAATATCTGGCGCAACGGAGAAAGCAGTCAAAGGTAATGGTATCATTCGTGGAAGTGGAATAAAAAAATTGTAAATTTTATGTAAATGATATATTATAATGCCACAAAAGAAAAAGAAATCACCAACACCAAAATCATCAACAAAAAAAAGAGAACAACAAAAACAAAATCGCCAACACCAAAATGCAAATGCAAATGCAAATGCAATCAACCAAAATAAGGAGGAATTATTCCGATCGCTCCACTTTTAACGGGACTAGCGGGAAGTCTGCTGCCAAATATTTTAGGAATCGGACGTGGTCTAACATTACCGGGATCTCGACCACCCCGTTGAGTAATTTTGATATCATTGATAAGTTAAAAGCGGTTCCTGGATTTCACGGAGTTTATTCTAGAGATGAACTCGCAGCAATAAAATCGCCGTCAGCTGTAAGTTCGTGTGTTATTAATATACAAGATTTCAATGACGGATCCGGCACGCATTGGGTAGCAGTTTATAATAATAATTATTTTGACTCGTTTGGACTTCCTCCAAGCGATGTAATAAAAAAGTATATGAAGAAAAATTTAAAAAGATATATTATTCGTCAAATCAACTCCAACCTGTTGGAACGTCTGCTTGTGGATATTATTGTATAATGTTTATCCAACAGATGAGCAGAAATCTTAACTTTTTAAAATTTATTTTACAGTTTGACAAGCATCCTTCTCGCGCTAATGATGAGATCGCAATAAATTTTATCTAAACTTAAAAAATAGAATAATGTCAACATATTGTCTCAAGTGTAGAACTAAAACAGAAAATATTAATGAAACAACAGAAAAAACAAAAAACAACAGGATAGTATTAAAAAGTTTTTGTGCAATCTGTGGAAAAAGAAAAAATATGTTTTTAAAGAAAGTGTTCCCAGCGACAGTATCCTCAGAGATGTCGCCAGCGAAAAATTCGCTCGGATCTGGCTACCCTAATATTATTTTAGTCGACGATTAAAAATATAGAATGATATGCAACTGTGATTCTGACAGAGATTTATGTCTTGAACAAAATAATTGTCGCATACTGTCAATGTTGTAACAACAGAGAAATAATAGGGTCAGGTATAGATATACATAAAATTATTGGAAAATTGCCAAAACCAAAAGGTGGTTGGACATTGCCAGGTCATTGGTATACTGGTCCGTGGAATCCGCTAGATCAACAACTAGATGAAAACGACAATCCCTTGCCAGGACAAGAGCCTTATAATCAAGTGGATGCAATAGCAATGCGTCATGATATCTGTTATCGTGATCATGAAAACTCAAAATCAGATTGTGATAAAGTAATGTTAGACGAATTACGTGATATGGAGCAGCAAATCTACGAGAACGTTTTGATAGAAAATTTGTTCAGGGAATGATAGCAGCAAAATATAAACTTGGACTCGGAGAGTCTCGACTCGGAAAAAAGTATACGATGATCTTGCAGTCGAGCTGCACAGACCTAAAAAAAAAAGTTCCCACGACGTAAAGTTGTCGCTAATGGTGTAGATGATATCTGGGCAATAGATTTGGTGGATGTATCCAATCTAGCTCAGTTTAACGTTGGCGCTGATGGTGCTCCAAAAAGGTATTTGTTTAATGTTATAGATGTTTTTAGTAAATATGCTTTCAGTGTACCTGTTTCGGATAAGACAGGAACTTCAATGACTGATGCGCTAAAACAAATAATAACGAGTACAGAAAGAAAACCAAACAAAATCTTGACTGATCACGGATCCGAATTTTTTAACAAAAAGTTTGAACAGTTTCTAGAACAAAATAATATAAAAAAGTATGTTACAGGAAACGAAGGTAAAAGCGTTGTTGTTGAGAGATTTAATCGCACGCTAAACGAGAAATTACACAAACATATGACAGCTAAAAACACCAACAGGTACATCGATGACCTTTCTCAAATCGTAGGTGAATATAATAACACGAAACATCGAACCATCAAAATGACACCTAAAAAAGCTATTAAAAATCCGATATTAGCAAATGAAAACAAGTACCGCAGACATAAATTTAAGGTTGGTGATAAAGTTAGAATTTCTTTGATGAAAAAGGTATTTGCAAAAGGATTTACTCCAAACTGGAGCGAAGAAGTATTTGTGGTTGATAAGGTACTTTTAACAGTACCTGTAACGTACGTTTTAAAAGATCTGGCAGGGGAACCGATTGTAGGTAGTTTTTATGAACAAGAACTACAGAAAACTGAGCAGAATATTTTTGTTATCGAGAAAGTGATTAGAAAAAAAAGGAAATAAAAGTTTAGTCAAATGGCGTGGGTATAGCGATAAATTTAACAGTTGGATCCCAACTAAGCAGATTATGATATAATGCTATTATAAATTAACTCATACTTTTGTTTGACAGATTTACAGTTTACTGGTTTACATAACGATATTAGATACTGCTTACGATTGTTAGAGATCGTCATTAGATTAAAAATTTTAACGAATATGAAATCGAATTTGATATTTTTCTGTCGGCCTGAAATCTTGATATTTAAGAAAGGTTTGATTAGCTGCCAAAACAGTTGTTGTTCGGCAACGGTAAAATTAAATTTTGTTATTTGTTTAGCAATGTGATACTTGACATTATACCGTTTAGTTGTTGATCTGCTGTAATTTGATCTGTCAGCAACAGTGACTATTTCACCATCATCATCAGATTCATTGTTATACAAAATATCATCTTCACTATAACCAATAGATTTGTCTATAAAATCTTTGGAAAATGTGACCTTATCGCTGGTGACTTTGTCGCTAGTATCATCTTCGTAGAGTTCAGCAAGTCGTTTCATCAAGTCCATTATTATAATATATTTTTATCTAATTTATTATTATAAGATGACTGATGAGATAAAATATCACCAAAAAGTTAATATAGTAAATTACAACGAACTAGCCGAAGCGGTAAGAAAATGTTTGTTGGGTTATAGTGTTGATGTTATTGTAATGCAAGGTGATTCTCATAAAATATTACTAACAGAAGCAGAAAAAAATAAAATTAATGAAAGTGCAGTAACGACGCTAAAATTTAATCACGATATCATAACATTTGCTCATCATTGCTTGACTAAAACCGAATTACAAAATATTATTGATCATCATAATATTAACCAATCCTAGCATCGTATTCTCTTGAAAAAGCTGATTTTGTTACTCCATCGGCTATAAATTTTATTGTTCTGGAATTTATCTTATAATATTTCGCCGCAGCTGTAATCGATTTAAATTCAATCTCCTCATCCGTTTCGAGGTTTTTTGAAATAACAGGTTTTATTGGGCATCTAAAATTAATACCATTACTATTTTTTCCTTTTCTCACATTTTTCTGTTGCGTCACTATCTCCAGATTTTTCAATCGATTATCAGTTTGTATGTTATTGATATGATTGATAACCAGACCATTGGGTATAGATCCGTTGAACACCTCGTAAACAAACCGATGACCATTATAACTAACAAAATCTGTTAGTGTTCCTCTAACAGTTACCCTGATATATCCCATATTGTTCATAGTACCAAGAACTTTTTTAGTTTTTCTGTTTCTTATAATACCACGATCGTTAGCCTCGTATAAATCAAAGACTGGATGCGGCTGAAACTCATCTTGTAAAATTTTCAATGTTGTCATCAGTGACTTTACGGTGATAATGATATACACGCTGTCCCTCTGGAATATCATCGCAGAACAACGTGTAAATAAAATCTTTTTTAAACATTGCAATCCTCTCGGCATTATCTCCCTTTACACTAATATTATAACCCGCTGACGTTAATTTGCCAACAGGTATTCTAGTTTTAATGTTAATAACCGAACCTAATACATTTCCAGCGTATAAGTTATATTTTGGGTGAATTTGATATGCTTCTTGCTCACGTGCGCTTGTCAGATTTACTGTCATTATATTATAGGTAATATTTTTTATCTTCAATTGATTTTTAGCGCATGCGCAGTGTGAGATAAAGTTATACTTTGGGTGAATTTGATAAATTTCTTGCTCACGTGCGCTTGTCAGATTTACTGTCATTATATTATAGGCGATTTTTTTTTATCTCTAATTGATTTTTAGCGCATGCGCAGTGTGAAAAAATTATCAATTAGATATTACATTATAATATAATAATGTTAAAATTACGTGATATAGCTAAGAAAAGCCTTATGGGAGAACCTAATAAAATAGCGACTGCTTTTGCAGGTTTTGATAATAGTTATCAGTTTGATAATCAAAATGTTTTAGTAAATTTTAATGCAACGAATCTTTACCACCTACTACAGACAACTGTAAAACGTGAGCTCGAAAAACACAAAAGTATTAGATTATTTGTGCAATATCATGTTACATTTTCAAAGTTAGTTATAACGGAAGAATTAACTAACAAGGAAATTGCAGAACCTTATATTAACGCAAAATCAAGACGTGCTTTGCTTGGGACTGATCTGTTATCACTATCTGATGAAATACACCAAGAAATTTGGAAAAAAATAGAGGAATTTAGTCAATTAGATTCGGGTTGGAAGTTTGAAATGATCAAAGGAATATTGTTTCACACGATGAAATATAATGCATTACGAGGGAGTTCATACGTCGACCTGCCACCAAAAATAAAAAGTAAAAGATGTTGTATAAACATCAAAAACGTAGATAACAAATGTTTCCAATGGGCTGTTCTTTCCGCACTATTTCCAGCAGAAAAAAACGCTACTCGTGTTGAAAAATATATCAGTCACGTGTCTAGATTAAATTTTTAAAGATATTAACTTTCCTGTGGCAGAAAATCAAATACCAAAATTTGAAAAGCAAAATAATGTTTCAATTAACGTTTTCGGACTAGATGAAAAAGAGGATGTATACCCGAGATATATTTCAGAAAAAGCTTCACAATCGACTATAAATTTACTGTTTTACAAAAATCATTACGTTTGGATTAAAAACGTTAACGGAATAGTTGGTAAACAGTACAATAAAAATAGAAACAAAAAGTTCTTTTGTTACCGATGCTTGCACGGTTGTACTAACAATGAAATATTACAAAATCATTTACAGTACTGTAGTGATGTGCAAAGAATAACAATGCCATCTAAGGGAGATAGTGTGTTACAGTTTGTCCATCATAATCACAAACTAAAAATTACTTTCATCATATACGCTGGTTTTGAGTGTTTACTTCAACCTGTACTTGGCGTAGAAAATAATCCTAATCAATCGAGTACAAGAATAGTTCAAAATCATGTTCCGTGTGGAGTAGCGTACAAGGTAGTTTGTTGTACTGATTCGAGATTATCTAAACCGATCAAATTATATCGAGGTAAAAATCCAGCTGTTTGGCTTCTCAAGCAGTTGATTAACGAAGTTGATAATATTACTTATCGTTTGAAAAAAGTAACGCCAATGTTAAAATTAACACCTCAACAAGAATCCGCTCACGAGCAAGCAGAAATTTGTCATATTTGTGAAAAAGCTTTTCACGATGACAAAAAAGTACATGACCATTGTCATTTGACTGGACAGTATCGTGGAGCGGCTCATAATCAGTGTAATTTAAAATTTCATGCTCCAGATTTTATTCCGGTTATTCTTCACCATTTTCGAGGATATGATAGCCATATTATAGTAGAAACTTTTGGTGATTCTGATATAAAAGCTCGTCTAAAACTCGATAACATCATCAAATGCATCCCAAATAATTTTGAGAAGTACATGTCAGTTACGCTAGGTAAATTGCGTTTTATTGACAGCCAGCAGTTTATGGCAGCCTCGTTAGATGAGCTAGTGAAAGCTTGTAGTAAATTTGATAACCTGAGACTGTTTTGGAGATAAATTTAATCTACTAGCTAAAAAAGGAGTTTTTCCATACGAATACCTCGACGACTGGAGTAAATTTGATTAAATATCTTTACCTGACAAAGACAAATTTTACTCACAACTTAAAAATGAAAATATAACTGATGATGAGTACAGGTATGCACAAGATATCTGGAAAGAGTTTGTGAGACTTTTGGTGATTATCATGATTTATACCTGAAAACTGACGTGTTATTATTAGCAGATGTTTTTGAAAGTTTTCGTGAAGTGAGTTATAATAATTATGGACTAGATCCTTGCTGGTATTATTCTGCCCCTGGGTTGTCATTGGATGCTTTGCTAAAGTTTAGTAAGGTAAGGTTAGAATTACTGACTGATGTTGATATGTTCAATTTTATCGAAAAAGGTATCCGAGGTGGTATTAGCGTGATAACAAAAAAATATGCTGAAGCAAACAACAAATACCTGAAACAGTATAACCCTGACCTTCCTTCGAAGTATATAATTTATCTAGATTGTAATAATCTTTACGGTGGTTCGATGGCAGAACCAATGCCTTTTAGCGGATTTCATTGGATCACGGTTGATCGATTTCTATCAGAGACAGAAAAAAGATACCCGATGATGTTTCCTATTTCGTTGAAGTTGATCTTGATTATCCAAATTCGCTACACAAATTACATAATGATTACCCTTTCTGTGCGGAATCGATGGTAATAGATTATAGTTTGTTATCAAAAGAACAACAAGCGTTAGCATCACCAAGGCAACATTCCATGGTCAAGAAACTAGTACCAAATTTACTTGATAAGAAAAATTACGTTTTGCATTACAAAGTTTTAAAACAAGCAGTCGATGCTGGTCTTGTGTTGAGAAAAGTTCATCGTGTACTAAAATTTAATCAGTCGCCGTGGATGAGAGGTTATATTAACTCAAACACTTCAAGAAGGGCTGCAGCAAAAACAGAGTTTGAGAAAACCTTTTTTAAACTGATGAACAATTCCGTTTTTGGTAAGACGATGGAGAATATTAGGAAACGCGTAAATATTGAAATAGTTAATGATGTCAATCGCAGAAACAAACTTGTGTCAGACGATGATTTTGTGAGCATGAAAATATTTAATGAAAATCTTGTTTCGATACAAAGAAGAAAAGTAAATCTAAAACTAAACAAGCCTATCTCTGTTGGAGCTGCAGTGTTAGATTTATCAAAGTGGCTGATGTACGATTTTCATTACACTTTTGTTAAAAATCAGTGGCCGGCTAGTAGATTAAGTAGTAGATGAAAGTAAGAATCCGAGCTCAACAACCCCCTCCAGACCTCCAAACAAATACAAAATACCTAGGTAACGTAATAGAAAACCTATTGCAATCAATAATTGCGTTAAGAATCCGAGCTTAACAAATACAAAATACCTAGGTAACGTAATAGAACACCTGTTTCAATCAATAATTGCGCTAAGAATCCGAGCTCAACAACCCCTCTAGACCTCCATACAAATACAATAGAACACCTGTTGCAAAATACCTAGGTAACAGGTAAAATTTAATTACGTGATTTGCTAGAATAAGCAAAATGATATGTCAGACTCAATTTTCCAAATCATTACGTGGCGATTGTGGACTAAATTACGCATTAGAATTCCATTAAGGTAAGTGGTATTATATAAAATTTTATGTTATATCATACTTCTTTTGATAATCTTTCTCATATTTGCTGATCCTCATGGGTAGAATATCTGTTAACATGTTGTCAATAATACGAAATTCACGTATTAAATCGTCCATACTATATTTTACTCCTCGTAGGTAAGATCTTATTTGATCAAGTAGTTTTTTGTAAGTTATAATTGATGTTAAGCAGCCGTGCTTTTTTATCAAAATTTTAGGTTCAACTTTTTTACAAGCTGCTGTAAGAGAAACACCAACACCGGATTTGATTAACAAAAACGGGTTTAATGATATACCACTTGAAATTATGCCAGAACTAGTCATTAACAAGGGTAGATATGATATTACTCGAAGTATTTTGTTATAATATTTGTAACATTATAATATTTGTTCACATAATCTTAGGCTTGATTAAGTAACTAGTTGAGGTGTTTCAGCCACAAATTCCAGACAATACCAATATGACACAGCAGTTAATTTTTTGTCATCTGCTATTAGCATAAAAGTTTCTTCAACATCTTTGTTTAACACAATAGACACGGTTCCAGAGAAATTATCAGTCGAGTGACGCCATGGAAATAATGTAAATATATTAAACTTTACACTGCTAAACACAGACAATCTATACACACCAGTGACCTCTGCAGTATGTTTGAGAGTGTTATTTTGCGGCGACCAAGTAGACATTCCAGAAGCAACAGTATAGACAATATTTTTAATCTGCTTGTGAGGAATTTTAATCATACTCGTTTTCTCAACAATACTAGGAATTCCACTAATAATATCGTTGAGTTTTGTGTTAATATTATCGAGTGTAATATCAACAGACGGCGGACTTCCAAAAAATTCGTTATTGGTTTTGTTTATGTTTCTGCGAAAATTTAAAAACGTGGTGATGTGATTAGTAAAATCAGTTTTGAACTGGGTGATTTCATTGTTGATATCATCAACATATTTCTTTGTTACAGCATCAAAATCAGATTCTGGTGTTCTAAGATTATTGATGCCATTATTGTTCATGTTGAGAAATGCACGCATTATACCGCCACGCACCGACACGTACTTTGATTCCTGATCATCAACATATTTCTTAGTAGCAGCGTCATTATCCTCAGTTGGGTTTCCAAGGTATGTGATCTTGTTCTGGTTCATAACAATGTTCCCCGTAAATAAATCACCTGCTTTTCTAACATAATCGTTAATTGACCTACCCGAATCTTCTATCTTACCTTGATTATTAAAAGTAACAATATTATTAGCAACTGCAGTAGGATTTCGTACTAGTACATCTGATAGTTGTACATTACTCGTCTTTAATCGTCCTTGTTTGTCCTGGAAAACTACAACTTCATTTGGATCTACACTTGCAACGTTTAACAAATTGTTGATTTCATTTTTGAGCTTATCAAGAGTCGCATACTTGGATAAATCACCCTGGTAACCTTCTGTTAATAAATCTACTGCTAATGTTCCAAATTTTGTATAGTAGCTCATTATACATACCGTTCTACATAAAATTGTTGGATTAATATAACATAAAATTATACGATGGCGAAGATAATAAACTTTGACACCGAGCGATTGGTGAAGCATAAACATAACAATGAACTTCCAGACTGTCATTATCTTATTGTTGGGCGAACTGGATCTGGTAAAACAAATTTGTTATTAAATCTTTTACTCAATAATAACTTTAACTATGATAAGGTGTATATTTACACCATCAACCCCCAACAAGACAAATACGAGTTACTAAGTGAGTATAATGATAAACTTCGTGATGACCTTGGCATTGGTGATGATATATTTTTGATAAAACAACCAGAAGAACTCGTTCCAGTGAATGAACTCGATTCGTCAGAGCATAAGATAATCGTCTTTGATGATATTCCGCTAAACAATGAGGAAATGAACAAGATTAGATCATATTTTTCACTATCACGTAATAAAAGATGCAATTCTGTTTATCTTGCCCAAGGTTTTTATAATGTTGATAGGTTTATTAGGCGAAATACGGGTTGTTTCATATTATTTCCCGGACTAGATAATGTGGATGTGAGAAATATTGCAAACGAACAATGTGGTGATGTTACAAAAGATAAATTTATCGAATTATATCATCGAGCAACTAAAGATCGATATAGTTTCTTTTTATTTGACAAGCTAGCGCGTGATCCAACCAAGATGTTTCGTTGTTGCCTTGAGACGTTTCTATGATATAATTTTGTAAAGCGTATAAAAATAATGGACAAACATCAACAGAAAATCGAATTACTAAAAAAGTTTCTCGAAACTCGAGCGGCTTTTAAGAAAAAGGTGGAAGAAGCTCGACGTGGACAATTGACTGCTACAGAAACAACAGCTACGATTTTCAGACCAATAACTGAAGCAATATTAGGTAAACAACCTGAAACTAAACCACTATCAGAAGAAGAACTGAAACAACTGAAAGAAAAAGGTTTGGTTGGAATTGTTAAAGAACAACAAGAAGCAGCTGCTGCAAAAATCATTACTAGATCTGATGAAGACAAAAGAAAACTAGCTGAGTCACTTACAGCAAATATAGCTGATCCTGCTGCTAGACAAGCTGAAACAGATCGATTGATAAACAATCCGCTAGAACTTGAGAGAAGATTAGCAGAGTTAACAACGCAAGGAATAACAAATATTATAACAAATCTATCAGGAGAAATAAAAGATATCAAAGAGGAGCAAAAAAGAGTTGGTGAGGCTACTGTAAAGTTTATGGAAGTTGGAGATCAAAGATTTTATTTTATAAAAAGAGCAAATTATGAGATAAAAGATGATGAGTATGATGATTTTTTAAAGAATGAAAATATAAGAGATAGTGATAATATAGAAAAGTGGAATGATGGAGAATATCAAACATTGATCGATAGATTAAATGAGATAATAAGAGATGGAGCTGCTGCTAAAGAAGAATTAAACACGGTTACAGAGATTGATAATATGATTCCACTTTATGAAAGAATGAGAAACGGTATTATTGCTTCAATATTTGGAAGAACAGCAGAAAGTGGTAGACCAAAAGGTTTTGGTAGTGGGTGGAGTTTTAGAAGGAAATTTTTTACTTTTGATAAATTTCGTGTAAAAAAATTAGAGAAGCAATAACAGGAAAAGGTGTGAAAATATTTACATCAAACGCAGACATAGTCGATCGGCTAATGCTGTTGATATCCTCTAAAGAAGCTGGTAATGAAAGTGTAGAGATTGATAACGAAATTATTGATATACTTGATCATCTAAGATCGAGTGGATTACTAACATCATCCGAGTACGAAATTTTACACCGCGATCTTATCTAAAATATTAGTATAATGCAAACAACATTATTGCTTGATTCATCACAAATAATAGGAAACAGCGCGAATTTTACAGTAAATTACAACCCACCAATAGAACTAGATCCTGCAAAACAGTATGAGATTGGATTAATTTCTTGTACTTGTTGGAACGCCATGCCGAATATTAAAACTGGGATTAATGATGAAATTTTAATCGTTAATGTTAAACAATCTCCAACATCACAAAAAGAGTTTATTGATATACAATACAAACTACAGATTCCACAAGGAGCTTATAACATTACTGATCTAAACAGAACAATAAAAGAGCTTCTAACAAAAGCTGGTGGGAATGCTGATAATTTCGAATTAGCGGCGAATTATAACACCTTACGAGCTAGGATAACAGTGAAAAGAAATATGAAAGTCCTCTTTGAAGAAAGAAGTTTTGGAAAGATGTTAGGTTTTACTAGAGTTTTATACTATACCACCGGTGAAGATAAATCTTTGACATTTGATGGAGAACTACCAGTAGATATTACAGAAGTAAATACAATACTCATCAATTGCTCTATCGCATCTGGATCTTATACGTCAAAAGGCAACCGCGGGCAAACGATCTACAGTTTCTCACCAGAAGTCCCACCAGGTTCTCTCATGCAAATCAATCCCCGACAGATTATCTACTATCCAATAACACCTGAGAATCAAATTACAAGCATTACAATGCAACTCACAGAACAATCTGGACGACAAATAGACGTGAACAATGAGATAGTCACGTATTACTTACACCTACGCACTGCCTAGGAATGTGATTTTGTGTACATAATTTTATAAAATGAGACGAAGAAAAGTTTATCGAAGAAAAATCGTAGGTGGATTTTTTGGAAATATATTTACAACAATTGCAGAGAATATTCCAGGAATCGCGCGTAAAGTAGCGCCCATTGCACTTGACGCCGGTAAAGCTTTCGCTACAGGGGCGGCATCTTCAGCAGGCACTGCAGTAGGGCAAAAGATTGCTGATAAGATTAAAGGACCTTCAACAACACCTACGGTGTCGGAAATAAAACGAGTAATATCAGATATTGCGCCAACAGAAGAAACAAAACGAGCTATGATAGCTACAACAAAAAAATTATTGTCGCCGAATGGTGAAGAAATAGTACGTAAACTTGTAAAGAAAACAAAACCGATGACCCCTGCTGCCTTTTAATTTTGTGTAACGATTATAAAATAAATGTCAGCTAAAAACTATCTCGACTTTGCAGAAGAAATTGATACTGACGATGCTGTAACAGAATTAGAGTATGTCGAGTATCTCGATGAGAACTCGAACGAACCGAATAAAACCGGAGTTAGAACTTTTAACACAAGAGACGAGGACGTGTTTCTACTACCCCATAAGGCAATGTTAGAAGTGCGTGGCCGAATATTAACTGCAGCAGGTGGTGATATTGCAGCTGATGCAGAAATCGCTCTCGTCAATAATGGTTGGAGCTTGTTTAAGAGTGCACGATACTAGCTGGCCAATCAAACCGTAGAAGATATTTCAATGCATTTACCCATAGCGAGTACAATACTAAACATCGTTTCGTTTAGCGATGACTATTCCAGATCAATAGCCACAAATATGATGTGGTTCAAAGATACTGGAATAGGGACAACTGTGTCGAACGAGTTTAAAACTGGAGAGCTAGCTGATGCTGATGTTGCAAACAGACTTATTCTAAACCCAGCTGGAGCTAATGCAGCTGAACAACATACTGTTCAAGCATTAACCGCAGATGCAGCTGGTGGTGTTATAGTAGCGAATGCAATAAGAAACGCAAATAAAAATCTACGACGATTAAATTTTAACGAAGGATTTGCTAAACGAAAAGCGTTTGCCGCAGAATCTCGCCAAATAACGATGATGCTTCCGTTAAGTACAATCTTTGGATTTTGCCGTGATTATAACAAAGTGTTTCGAGGAATAAAACATACGCTTATATTAGATCGAGCTGATCAAAACGATTGTATAATACACGCCGGTGGAGTGGCTGAGGGACAGTTTTCTATTACAAGATTAGCACTGTGGATGCCTCGGGTTGTCCCTTCATTAGCTAAAATGATGGAGCTCGAATCTTTACTAGCCACCTTTACAAAAAAGATACACTTCCAACAGAACAGGATTTATCAAACAGCCATTCCCAACGCGACTGATTACACGTGGCGTGTAACGACCACGCCCAGCGAACAACTACCGCGACACTTGTTCGTCGTATTTCAACGACAAGCACGTCGTAACAATCAGGAAATGAACAACTCCGTATTCGATAACCCAGACGTTAGACGAATATTTGTGAGAGTAAATTCCAAACAGTATCCTGAACGTGCAATCGAATGTAATTTTGCCGTAGACGCCACCAGAAACATCTCTCGGCCGTACATGTATCTTATGGAAGCAATGCAAAAATATCAGAACGCGGACAGTGGATCTCAAATATCAATAGAAGAGTTTCGATCGCTCTATCCCATCTTTTACTTTGATGTATCAAAACATTTGGAGCGTGTTGTGGGATCGACTGCAGATATTGAGGTCACGTGGACACTGGGCGATGTGCCAGGTGAACAGTATAACGTATACGCGCTATTGGTTAGTGATCGATTTCTGACCGTCGATTCAATCAAAGGAAGAATGACAGTACAAGTTTAATCTAACAACTTGGATATAATATTATGAAAACCAAATACACAACTCGAGAAATACACCTAACATCTGGTCAAGTTGAAAAATTATCAGCAGCTGTTGCTAAACGCAGCTCTGTTTCTTTGATGATCTCTCCGGAAACTTCAAATAAAATTGCAGTAAAAGTCATGCTAACGCAACAACAAATCAATAAACTCGATCGCAACAAACCTTTTGTGCTGAAATTATCTGTTTCTCAGGTAACTGCAATGTCAAAAGAAGGTGGATTTTTTGGACCAGCGTTATCAATAATAGCTAGCAAAGTTTTACCAGTACTTGGTACACTTGGACTTGCGGCTGCGTCAGGAGCAGTCTCTGACGCAACGAAGAAAGCAGTCGAAGGTCGTGGTATCAAACAAATCTATCGTTAATTTTATGTAACAGTATAAAATAAAATGCCAACGAAAAAGTCGCCGAAAAAAACAAAATCATCGAAAAAAAAGACAACAACTAAACGCAAACAAACAAAACAAGGAGGAATTATTCCTTTCGCTCCACTTTTGGCGGGACTAGCGGGAAGTCTGCTGCCAAACTTACTAGGAATCGGACGCGGATTAACTCTACCAGGGACCAGACGTCATTGAGCAATTTTGACATCATTGAAAAATTGAAGGACGTTGTTGGATTTCGAGGAGTATTTTCCAAGGATGAACTCGATGACGTATCAACAGGCGGTTCTTGTGTTGTAAATATTGAAAACTTCAATGATGGCTCTGGCACCCACTGGGTTGCTGTCCACGATAACAATTATTTTGATTCGTTCGGACTTCCTCCAAGCGATCTCATAAAAAAATATATTTTTAAAAAATTTGATAAAATAAATTATTCGTCTAATCAACTACAGCCGATTGGAACATCACTTGTGGTTATTATTGTATCATGTTTGTCAGACAAATGCACCAGAGTAAAAGCTCTGGAAGTAAAAACTTTTTGAAGTTTATTTTACAATTTGATGAGCATCCTTCTCATGCGAATGATAATATTGCAATCAATTTTATCTAAACTCCTTGATATAATAATGTCAACATACTGTCTCAAATGCAAAACTAAAACAGAGAACAAGGATGAGATGACGGAAAAAACGAAAAATAATAGAACGATGTTGAAAAGTATTTGTGCAATCTGTGGTAGAAAGAAAAGTATGTTTTTGAAAAAACAAGTAGGATCTAGCGTTGATAGAGTTATCTTGATCGACGATTAATCTTATGAAACAAAATAAAATAAAATGAAATGCAATTGTGATTGTGACAAAGATCTTTGCATAGAACAAGATAAAATCATTACGTACTGTCAACGTTGTAACAACAGAGAAATAATAGGGTTAGGTATAGATATACATAAACTAATTGGTAAATTACCAAAACCAAAAGGCGGTTGGACCTTGCCAGGTCATCGGTATACTGGTCCTTACAATCCGCTAGACCAACAACTAGATGAAAACGATAATCCATTGCCGGGACAAGAGCCTTATAATCAAGTGGATGCAATAGCAATGCGTCACGATATCTGTTATCGTGATCATGAAAACTCGAAAGCAGATTGTGATAAAGTAATGTTAGACGAATTACATGATATGGAGCCAACAAATCTACGAGAACGTTTTGATAGAAGATTTGTTCAAGGAATGATAGGAGCAAAATATAAACTTGGACTCGGAAAAGAATTATACGATGATCTTGCAGTCGAACTACACAGACCTAAAAAAAAAAGTTTCCGAGACGTAAAGTTGTTGCAAACGCTGTAGATGATATCTGGGCAATAGATTTGGTAGATGTATCTAATATGGCTCAGTTTAACGTTGGCGCTGATGGCGCTCCAAAGAAGTATTTGTTTAATGTCACAGATGTTTTCAGCAAATACGCTTTTAGTGTGCCAGTTTCAGATAAAACAGGAACGTCAATCACTGATGCGTTAAAACAAATAATAACGAGTACCGAAAGAAAACCAAACAAAATCTGGACTGATCATGGAGCCGAGTTTTTTAACAAAAAGTTTGAGCAGTTTCTAGAACAAAATAATATTAAAAAATACGTTACAGGAAACGAAGGCAAAAGCGTTGTTGTCGAGAGATTTAATCGCACGCTAAACGAAAAATTACATAAACATATGACAGCTAAAAACACCAACAGATACATCGATGACCTTTCTCAAATCGTAGGCGAATATAATAACACGAAACATCGAACCATCAAAATGTCACCCAATGACGCTATCAAAAATCCAATATTAGCAAACGAAAACATGTACCGCAGACATAAATTTAAGGTCGGTGATAAAGTTAGAATCTCTTTGACTGAAAAGATATTTGAAAAAGGATTTACTCCAAACTGGAGCGAAGAAGTATTTGTTGTTGATAAAGTACTCTTAACAGTACCTGTAACGTACGCGTTAAAAGATCTGGCAGGGGAACCTATAGTAGGTAGTTTTTACGAACAAGAACTACAAAAAACTGAACAAGATGTTTTCGTTATCGAAAAAGTGATTAGGAAAAAAGGAGATAAAAGTTTAGTCAAATGGCGTGGGTATAGTGATAAATTTAACAGCTGGATTCCAACCCGGTCGATTTTATCGACTGCGAAATAATGCTATTATAAATTTCCTCATACTTTCGTTTGATAGATTTGCATTTTACTGGTTTACATAATGATATTAGATATTGTCTGCGATCGTCAGAGATCGTCATAAGATTAAAAATCTTGACAAAGATGAAATCAAATTTTATATTTTTCTGTCGACCTGAAATTTTGATGTTTAAAAAAGGTCTGATTAACTGTAAAAATATCTGCTGTTCGGTAACGGTAAAATTAAATTTTATAATTTTTTTAGCAATGTGATACTTGACATTATATTTTCCAGTGGTTGGTCTGCTATAATTATATCTGTTAACGACGGTGACTATTTCACCATCATCACACTCGTTGTTATATAAAATATCATCTTCGTTATAACCAACAGATTTGTCTATCATATCATTAGAGATTGTGGAGACCTTATCGCTGATATCGCTGGCGACTTTGTCGCTAGTATCTTCTTCGTATAGTTGAACGAGTCGTTTCATCATATCCATATTATAATATACTTTTTATCTAATTTGTTGTTATAAGATGACTGACAAGGTAAAATATCACCAAAAAGTTAATATAATAAACTACCACGAACTGACCGAAGCGGTAAGAAAATGCCTGTCAGGTTATAGTTCATATTCCGTTGACGTTATTGTAATGCAAGGTGATTCTCATAAAATATTACTAACAGAAGCAGAAAAAAATAAAATTAATGAAAGTGCAGTAACGACGCTAAAATTTGATTGCGATGATATTATAGCATTTGCTCATCATTGTTTGACTAAAACCGAATTACAAAATATTATTAATCATCATATCTAAAAATAATACTAGCATCATATTTGTTTGAAAAAGCTGATTTTGTTGCTCCATCAGCTACAAATTTTACTGCTCTGGGATTTATATTATAATATTTCGCCGCAGCTGTAATTGATTTGAATTTGATCTCCTCATCCGTTTCAAGGTTTAACGAAATAACAGGTTTTATGGGGCATCTAAAATTAATACCATTACTATTTTGTCCTTTACTCACATTTTCCTGTTGGGTCACTAGCTCCAGATTTTCCAATCGATTGTCTGTTTTTACATTATTGATATGATTAATAACCAGACCATTGGGTATAGATCTGTTGAACACCTCGTAAACAAACCTATGACCAATATAACAAACTCGATCTGTCGATGTTCCTCTAACAGTCACACTGATATATCCCATATTGCTCATATTATTAAGAACTTTTTTAGTTTTTCTGTTTCTAATAATACCGCGATCGTTAGCCTCGTATAAATCAAAGACCGGATGCGGCTGAAACTCGTCTTGTAAGGATAAATTTTCAATATTATCATCAGTGACTTTACCGTTATAATGATATACTCGTTTCCCCTCTGGAATGTCATCGCAAAATAACGTGTAAATAAAATCTTTTCTAAACATCGTAATTCTTTCAGTATTATCTCCCTTTACACTAATCGTATAACCCGCTGGCGTTGCTTTACCAACAGATATTCCAGTAATGATATTAATAACCGAACCAAGTGCATTTCCAGCGTACAGGTTGTACTTCGGATAAACATGATATACCTCTTGCTCACGTGCGCTTGTCAGATTTACTGTCATTATATTATAGGTGATATTTTTATATCTAATTGTTGTTTAGCGCATGCGCAGTGTGTGGTAAATTATCAATTAGATATTAGACTATAGTATAGCGATGTTGAAATTGCGTGATATAGCCAAGAAGAGACTTATTGGAGAACCTGTTAAAATAGCGACTGCTTTTGCAGGTTTTGATAATAGTTATCAGTTTGATAATCAAAACGTTTTAGTAAATTTTTCTGAAACAAATCTCTTTCATCTGCTACAGACGACTGTAAAACGTGAGCTTGAAAAACACAAGGGTCTAAGATTGTTAGTGCAATATCACGTTATATTTTCAAAACTACTTGTGACGGAAGAATCTACTAAAAAGGAAATTGCAGACCCTTACATCAACGCAAAATCTAGACGTGTTTTACTTGGTAGTGATCTTTTGTCACTATCTAATGAAATACACCAAGAAATTTGGAAAAAAATAGAAGAATTTACCGAATTAGGTTCGGGTTGGAAGTTTGAAATGATCAAGGAAATTTTGTTTCACACGATGAAATATGACGCATTACGCGGTAGTTCGTATATCGACCTGCCACCAAAAATAAAAAATAAACAGTGCTGTATAAACATAAAAAACGTCGATAGCAAATGTTTCCAATGGGCTGTTCTTTCCGCGCTATTTCCAGCAGAAAAAAATGCTGATCGTGTTGAGAAGTATATCAATCACGTGTCAAGATTAAATTGTGCTGGTATTGACTTTCCAGTGGCAGAAAATCAAATACCAAAGTTTGAAAAGCAAAATAATGTTTCGATTAACGTTTTCGGATTAGATGAAAAAGAAAATGTCTATCCGAGGTATATTTCAGAAAAAGCTTCACAATCGACTATCAATTTACTGTTTTATAAAAATCATTACGTTTGGATCAAAAACTTTAACAGACTAGTTGGAAGACAGTATAATAAAAATAACAACAAAAAGTTCTTTTGTTATCGCTGCTTGCACGGTTGTAGAGACAATGAAACATTACAAAAGCATTTGCAGTACTGTAGTGACGTACAAAGAATAACAATGCCATCTAAAAAAGATAGCGTGTTACAGTTTGTCCATCATAATCACAAACTAAAAATTCCTAACGTCATATACGTTGATTTCGAATGCTTACTTCAACCTGTACTTGGCGTAGAAAATGATCCTAACCAATCGAGTACAAGAAAAATTCAAAATCATGTTCCGTGCGGAGTAGCGTACAAGGTAGTTTGTTGCGCTGATTCGAGATTATCTAAACCAATCCAACTCTATCGTGGTAAAAATCCAGCTGTCTGGCTTCTCAAGCAGTTGATTAATGAAGTTGATAATATTACTTATCGTTTGAAAAAAGTAACTCCAATGTTAAAATTAACACCTCAACAAGAATCTGATCACGAGCAAGCGAAAATTTGTTATATTTGTGAAAAAGCTTTTGATGATAACAAAAAAGTACGTGACCATTGCCATTTGACCGGACAGTATCGTGGAGTGGCTCATGACCAGTGTAATTTAAAATTTCACGCTCCAGATTTTATTCCAGTTATTCTTCACAATTTTCGAGGATATGATAGTCACATCATCGTAGAAGCTTTTGGTGATCCTGAGATAAAAGCTCATCTAAAACTCAATAATGTCATCAAATGCATTCCAAATAATTTTGAAAAGTATATGTCAGTTACGCTAGGTAAATTACGTTTTATTGACAGCCTGCAGTTTATGGCAGCCTCGTTAGATGAGCTAGTAAAAGGTTGTAGTAAATTTGATAACCTAAGAGACTGTTTTGGAGATAAATTTAATCTATTAGCTAAAAAGCAGTTTTTCCATACGAATGCCTCGACGACTGGAGTAAATTTGATGAAACATCTTGACCTGGCAAAGACAAATTTTACTCGCAACTTAAAAATGAAAATATAACTGATGATGAGTACAGGTATGCACAAGATATCTGGAAAGAGTTTGATTGTAAGACTTTTGGTGATTATCATGATTTGTACTTGGAAACTGACGTGTTATTATTAGCAGATGTTTTTGAAAGTTTTCGAGAAGTGAGTTATAATAATTACGGACTAGATCCTTGCTGGTATTATTCTGCCCCCGGACTGTCATGGGATGCTCTGTTAAAGTTTAGTAAGGTAAGGTTGGAATTACTGACTGATGTTGATATGTTCAATTTTATTGAAAAAGGTATCCGAGGCGGTATTAGCGTGATAACGAAGAAATATGCTGAAGCAAACAACAAATATTTGAAAGAGTATAATCCTGACCTTCCTTCGAAGTATATAGTTTATCTAGTTTGCAATAACTTGTACGGGTATTAGATGGCAGAACCAATGCCTCTTGGTGGCTTTCATTGGATCACGGCTGATCAATTTCTATCAGAGACAGAAAAAAAGATACCCGACGATGTTTCGTATTTCGTTGAAGTTGATCTCGATTATCCAACTTCGCTACACAAACTACATAACGATTACCCTTTCTGTGAGGAATCGATGGTTATAGATTATAGTTTGTTATCAGAAGAACAACAAGCGTCAGCATTACCAAGACAACATTCTATGGTAAAGAAACTAGTACCAAATTTGCTTCATAAACGTAATTATGTTTTGCATTACAAAGCTTTAAAACAAGCAGTCGATGCTGGTCTCGTGTTGAGAAAAGTTCATCGCGTACTAAAATTTAATCAGTCGCCGTGGATGAGAGGTTATATTAACTCGAACACTACAAGAAGAGCTGCGGCAAAAACTGATTTTGAGAAAAACTTTTTCAAACTGATGAACAATTCTGTTTTTGGTAAGACGATGGAGAATATTAGGAAACGCGTAAATATCGAACTAGTCGATGATGTCAATCGCAGAAACAAACTTGTGTCAGACGATGATTTTGTGAGCATGAAAATATTTAATGAGAATCTTGTTGCGGTACAGCGACGAAAGACAAATCTAAAACTAAACAAGCCGATCTACGTTGGAGCTGCAGTGTTAGATTTATCAAAGTGGCTGATGTACGATTTTCATTATAATTTTGTTAAAAATCAATGGCCGGCTAGTAGATTATTATTTACTGATACTGATTCGCTCGTATATGAAATTGAATGCGAGGACGTCTATCAGGACATGCATGATAATAGATATCTGTTCGATCTTTCTGATTACCCACGTGACAGTAAATTTCATGACGACACAAATAAAAAGGTTATTGGTAAGTTCAAAGATGAAATGAACTCGAGCGCTATCAAATACTTTATCGGATTACGTAGTAAAATGTATGCCGTATTGTTAGACAATAATAAAATAACAAAAAAAGCAAAAGGTCTGCCTCGTGATTTTGTTAAAAAGTTTATAAAATTTGATGACTACAAGTATGCGCTTGATGGCGGTGTTAGTTTTATAAGAGCTATGTCAATTCGGACAAATCATCATAAGCTCGAAACAGATGTCCTTATCATACGCGGTTTGAGCAATTTTGATGATAAACGTTATTGCGAAAATGGGGTAGATACACTTGCCCTTGGGTATTGTCATGATGATAGAGATATACTTGAAATTATCTTTGCAAACTAAAATTTTATCTAAACTTTAAAAATAATGTTTGAAAATTTGACAGTAACAAATAGCTACAGTAGCAAAATCAAATATCTAATGATGGACGACAAACCATTGACAGTTGAAATTAATAATGAAACATCAGGCATATGCTTTAGTGGTACCCGTGACAAGTTAAAACTTTCGCTCATCAGATCTGATGACAGCGAGTATTTTAATTATCTCGAACAATTGTATCAAAAGTTGCTAGCGGAATTTAACAACTTTCACTGTCCGATTAGTCAGCATAAATACATCAAACTTACAATTGATCTTTATCGGTCAAAGGTGTATTTTATCGACAAAAAATACCCTCTTAACAAATCACAAATAAAAGATTTGTTTGAGTCCCGTCGTTATGTCAGCGGTAAAGTAAAGTTTAGCCTCTATTACCATGATAATGAAATATTTTTGATATCTACAGTTGAGACATTAACAGTTGGTAATGAGGTATAATACCACTTACCTTATTGGAATTCTAATGCGTAATTTAGTCCACAATCGCCATGCTCTGCTAAATCATAATGATTTGGAAGATTGAGTCTGACATATCATTTTGCTTATTCTGGAAGATCACTTAATTAAATTTTACCTGTTACCTAGGTATTTTGCAACAGGTGTTCTATTGTATTTGTTTGGAGGTCTAGAGGGGTTGTTGAGCTCGGATTCTTAGCGCAATTATTGATTGCAACAGGTGTTCTATTACGTTACCTAGGTATTTTGTATTTGTTGAGCTCGGATTCTTAACGCAATTATTGATTGCAATAGGTTTTCTATTACGTTACCTAGGTATTTTGTATTTGTTTGGAGGTCTGGAGGGGGTTGTTGAGCTCGGATTCTTACTTTCATCTACTACTGATTATTGTTTACTGATACTGATTCGCTCGGATATGAAATCGAATGTGAGGACATCTATCAGGACATGTACAATAATCGACATCTGTTTGATCTTTCCGATTATCCACGTGACAGTAAATTTCATGACGACATAAATAAAAAGGTTATTGGTAAGCTTAAAGATGAAATGAACTCGAGCGCTATCAAATACTTTATCGGATTACGTAGCAAAATGTATGCCGTATTGTTAGATAATAATAAAATAACGAAAAAAGCAAAAGGTCTGCCTCGTGATTTTGTTAAAAAGTTTATGAAATTCGATGACTACAAGTATGTGCTTGATGGCGGTGTTAGTTTTATGAGTTATGGCAAATGTTGAAGCAATAACACTAAGTCACCTATCTTAAGTATAAATGAAGCATAAATGTCATTTGTAGTGTCCGCAGTTGTGAAAAATTGAAGGAGCAGTTAAGTGGGGGTACCTCACAGCACTTTCATCCATTCGAACAAAACATCTCCAACCCTTCCTTTTTATTTGCTCTAACAATTTTGGTTGATTACTGCTCCTTTTTCCCTCTTCGTGCATGCTACGATGTCAATAAATATAAAAAATGACAGATCAGCAAGTCGATCTCCGTTTGTTTTTCTTCTGACATTACTGCTGCCAAAACAGCGCAGATCTACCTGTTGATCTACAACAGTGGTCCCCAATCCCCGGGCCGCGGACCGGTACCGGGCTGTGGATCAAATGGTACCGGGCCGCCCAAGGAACATTAAATTATTTCCATTATATTTACTGTGGTGTATTTCTCTCGGATTTGTGCGACTTACCATGGACAAGAAGTTAACCAGGAGCTGAGAGATGTCACCTAAAGCCGCACCAATACCGTGCATGCGCAAAATATCGTAATATCGGGGTGGTTTTTAGGTCACATCTGGAGATGAGCGGCTTTGGTGTAGAGAAGGTGTGTATCACTCTTCTCTCTGTTCACCGATAATTGTTTAAGAGTGCTTGGAAGAGTGGTTAGAAAAAAAGCAATTTCACGCCTCTATAAATCGGTTTGAGTGACGGGGACGCGTTCTGTGCTCGAAATGAATCACTGCATTCCTTTTACTTTGCAGGATACAGTTTTGCAGGATACAATGTGTACAATCTACCCATTGTATCATTAACAGGGAAATGCTGGATAGCAGAAAAATATCACTGGAATTTAACAGCGTATTGATTGATGTCGTTTAAGTTATTAACCACATCAAAGCATACGTCCTTAACTAGCAGCTTTGTGAGGAGATGGACGCAGAGCACATATGTATACTCTTACACACAGAAATAAGATGGTTATTCAGAAGAAAATCGCTAACCAGAGTATTTGAATTACGAGAGCCATTGCAAAGATTTCTCTCCGAAAAGAAGTCAACTCTGGCAGCACATTTCAGTAACAAGGTATGGGTAGCAAAACTAGCTCACCTGTGTAACATATTCAGCCTGCTCAGTTAACTCAATCTGTCCCTTCAGTGGAAAATGATAACTGTTTTCCAGTTGGCAGACAAAGTAGCTGCATTTAAAGTCAAACTGGAGTTGTGGGGATGGCGTGTAAACAGAGGCATTTTGGACATGTTTCAAACATTAGCGGGCATTTTAGGCGATACTGAGCCTGAGCATTCATTCTCTCAATTGGTGTATGATCGCCTGTCTTTGCTTTTAAAAGAGTTCAAACGCTACTTCCGAACCACAACAGACCCACGAACTGGTAAGGAAAGGATCCGCGACCCATTTGTCAACAAACCAGGCGAATCTAGCTTGTCTGTGCAAGAAGATCAAATGCTGTAGATTGATAATCACGACGGCCTTAATACTACGTTCGAGACAACAACTCTTCCGGTGTTCTGGATTAAAGTCATGGTGGAATACCCTGAGATTGCCACCACCGCACTTAAATCCCTATTGCCATTTCTGACATCCTATATGTGTGAAACGGGGTTTCTGCAGTGACAGCAACCAAAATAAAACAACGGAATAAACTGGACATAAGCAACACACATTGTCTCCTATTACCCCCAGATGGAACCGTCTCGTTGCAAAGAAACAAGTTCAGGGTTCTCATTGATTTAGCGTTCTAGTGAGTTATAATGTTAAACCACTTTATATTCAATTTTAGTGTAACTGTATTTTATTTTGAAGGCATGTTTAAATACAATTAAATTAAAATTATTAAATCAAAAGAATCTAAAACACAAACAATCAACATCCACCCCACCCCCTCAGCGGGCCGGGGTAAAATTATCAAACTTTGACCGGTCCGCGGCGATAAAAAGGTTGGGGACCACTGGTCTACAAGACTGATGACAATCGATGAAAAAGATTTACTTCAGGGCGATTTAAAACAAGAAGTAAACATAGCTCAAATCTGCTCTCTTCTGACATTACATGAACAAATGTCATTACAATAAGCATGATTTGCAAGACACACAGCAAATCCAATTAAAATCAGCTATCCGCTATCGTACGTGTCTTGACGTAGGACAGTGGAGATATGAATTTACTCAGATTGTACAAACATATTTTATATGTCGTGTTTTGTAAGCCTCAGCTATAAATTCTTGTACAAGTTATAATCTACCTGTCTTGGGAATATTACCGCAGCCTTGTGTTTGTTCTCTAATGGCTGCTGTAGGGTTATTGTTGAACTCTTGCGCAAGGTTACGATGACCAGCCAGAGACCAGAAATTTGAGTCGGCAAAGGCTAGTCGTTATCATACTTATATGTTAAAGGTTAGTTCAATGATCAAAAGAAAAGTTCACAGGGTGAACGGGGCATGTTTATACCCGTTCCCACGTTGACAGACAGCGAGAGAGACATTGTCTGCTAATTTTGATTGGATCCGTCCACAGTGATATCCAATCAAAATTTAGATAGAGTGCGCGATTACAATTCAGACCCGAATGATACTGTCTGAAATAGTAAGAGCAATTTAGTATTCGCCTGGAAGTATTTCAGATCAATCGAGGGAGAAGCTACTCTAACTCTGGCGGCAGACCGTAGAGGCACGTTCTAAGGAAAGACAAAACTTCGAAAAGGTAAGTACGTTATTTCCTCGAATTTTGTAGAATACTACGGCATCATAATTTTAATTATTTTGAGTATGTACACTTAATTACCAGCATCGTTCAGTATGTAGAATTACCATTGTAGCGTTTTATTTACATGCGTATTTGAGAAATGGGTTTGAACCTTACGAAGTAATTTGTTAGATGCGTAGTGTTAGAATTTACACGTGCTTGAATGTGAATTTGGAAACATGGTTGAAGAATGTAAGATTGTTACTATGGACGTACGCATATATCATAGCATGGATATTTTTGAATATTTTTGTACATTGTATGAGTTGTAAGGTCAATAAATGAGTCTGATTATTGTAATATTGTTTATTATATCGCGATTAGGAATGTGTACTGATACGGCGGAATTTATTGATGTATGTGCAAGAAGTATTTGATACCGTGCTGTATTATGTCCTTCGTTTTACCATACAAGAACGTATGGGTATCGCGATATAAATGAATGCGTGACCGTATACGTTTAATAGCCGTTATCTGATGATAATATATGTGTAGTGTGAGATGAGAGGGCTTAGGAAAAAGATTGTACCGCCCTTGTGCTTTTACATGAAGTTTCTAGGGGAAGGAGAACTTCCGGTTCTACTGGGTCCCAAGTCTTCAAGAGTTGGAGACTGAAGTCGACATAAGTGTAGTCGTGAGAGAGAATGTGGGGAAGGGTTGAGTCTATAGAAAGTGGAGGAGGAGGAGAAGAGGGAATTTGAGGTCGGGGAGGTAGAGGAGAAAGAATTGGAGGAAATAAGAGAGAGAAAGAAAGGATACAACAGATGGGTAGAAATACAATGACAGGTGGAAATAAATATCACACTGCTAATCAAGTGATGAAATAGGTTCATTAAAGGATCGAGCAGATGGAGTGTAATTGGAAATTTAAGTCATTTGATTATTGAATTGTTATTAAATTGTTGTTCATTGAATTTCAATATATTTTGTGTATTTAACTATCAAATCGCCGGCATTGCTGACTGGGGGCTCAGAGTTTCACATCTATCTTTCACTAAATTTGACTTCCAATAAAATAGAACATGGATGGGACTTCTATAATAGTTTAAATAAAATAATTGGAGCACACCACCCCAACCATATAGTTCGTCACACATATAAAAATAAACCACGTACCACGAAGCATGAGCAAACATAGCATTTTAAGAAGGCGGTAATTAAAAGTAATTTACTATCTTGTTAAATTAAAATCATACTTTAGGATATAAAAAAATTGAAATTAAATCCAAACAAGAAACAGTAAGACACTGGATAGTATATAAGATAATGACAAATAAAAAAAAACGGTAACACAAACAAGTTGTCATCACGGCGGGAAGTGTTGAGGAGTCATTATTAACATATATTACATTTATAGTCGTTATCATTCCAGGATTAAAGATATAAACGAATTAAAACGTGATTGATCTATAAAGTGATTTATTAGCTCATTCCATAGAATGGCAACTACATATCTAAAAGATGTTACCAAATGTTGGGATTTTAGTTCTTGATGCATCAAAAACTATTTGAGTATCGAAAATTATATTTATTGTATTTAAATATATAAAATTATCCAAACATTTGGGAACGCGTTTATTCAGAACTTTGAAAATCTCACGAGCCATAACTCGAAGCTTAAATACCTATAGGGTTGGCATTTTTGCAATAAGAAATAGTAACGATAGCTACTTGTGACGTCATCATTCACAAATCTCAGAACATGATCTTGTATGTTTTAAAGTTTAGCTGTGTTCATGTCACTACAGAAATGCCAGACTAAGGGACATACATTGAAATTGTATATATGATAGGATAGATTGCCAACTTATGTTATGATTTTGTAGGGATAGTTGGCTACCGTATACATTAAGTCGGTCGCAGCCACCAGACGAATGGATGCTCATGTAAGTACATATGGGCGCTATATACAAAGTGAAAAGAAACTCAGTTCATTGAGAGCAATAAATTTTTCACATCAAAACTTGTCCGCTCTTTTACCAAGGTCATGTTATCTGCATTTGTTGTATGTTCCTCGGGATATTAATGGTTTGTTGGCTGCTGAAAAATACTGTGGTAGACATAATGTTGATGTTAGTTGACAGCTGAAAATGTTTGTTGATGCAATGTTGATGTTGGAAGTCAAAACCGATGTAGTTTTTGATCGTGCCCACAATTACACCATATCAAAATGACAAATTTCAGGCTGCACTATCCTTGAATTTGTGTAAACTACCGGAA
>JAEAOA010000284.1:0-81913 GCA_016746295.1 Potamilus streckersoni | reverse complement strand
TGCAACAATGTTTCATTTCGATACAAAGTGTGGTGCATTCGCCTTCATGTCAGTGAATAGCAGAGTATATTTTAAAATTTTTTAGGCAAGAAAGAATGAATCTTTTCGGGGAAGTGGAGAGTCCCTAAAAAGGGCCGTTGTTTGTTATGTTAACACTATTCCATCAACATAGAGGACATCTCACTTATCTTCTTTTTGTTCTAAAACTTCGTCTAATTTCTGGACCGTAGATGAGAACTCGCTTCCGACAGCCTTGTTTATCCATGTAGGTCCATCTTTTCCAAACACTTGTCTCGGTGATCCTAACGAGTCTCCATGATGATCTGACATACATAGGTGACTTGAACGGAACAGCATCGACGATAAAAGGGCAGACGGTTCAACGTTGCTCCACATCTTTGTGACGAGAACATGTGAAGGGAATGAAGTGAACTGCATTTATTTATTTATAGTGGAAAAGCGGATCGAAACGGATTGAAATGTTTTACCATTCCCAACACGAGTTACAAAATTCAGTCACTTCGCGGAATCTGTCTTCCAATTCGAAGAGTAACCCATGATGTCACATTCCCTATATAGGTGCGTTAGCGTCTGTGTTCAGTATATCGATGCAACATTGTTTTGTGAAACATGACGGAAACTAAGAAGACAATGAATTGGGGTTAACCGGCTTTGGAGATGAGAAACTATGCATACTACCAGAAGGGGCTGATTTCAATTGGGATTTAATAGATTTTCTCTCTTCTTTACAAGAACTTGTTCCGGTACCAACACCTTCGTCACCTTCTCGTTCTTTACCTTAAGTAAACGATTTTAAACAGTGACAGAAAGAAGAATTGGAGAAATGTTTGCAACAGCAGAAAGAAGCAGAACAAGCATTTCTTCTTGAACAGAAACAGCGAGAAGAGACAAGAAGGAAACGACAGGAAGAAGCATCAGAGAAGAAACAAAGTTTAGGAGAAACAGTGAACGTCAAACAGTAATGGTATTCTTGGACGTTTTGGCAGAGTTAAGAAGTCTGAAACAAATGTATCAGACTTTTTTATTGCAGCCCAAGAGAAAAAGACCTTCTCGAGTCAAACAGTCTAACCCTGTTACTACACCTGAGATACCACCCTAGTGATTTCTACCAAATCACTGACAGGAGCAAGCAAGTCCAAAAGTAGACATTTGCCATGGCAAAGGATTGAGGCATAAAAAGATGATTGCGTCTCGTTTCTAAGTGTGTTCTAAGACAATAAGCAACAACAAAAAAAAACATTCGACGGTTCTTTTCAGGGCCAATCACTTCTTTCGAAAAGATTTAATATTCATTTTGTAAAAATCAATTCAAACTAAAAAATCCCTTGTTTAACCCTATGATATACTCGTTTTGAATGCGTGAGTGTAGGTCCTTATTATTTTAAACAATCAAAACCAGGAGACACGTACGTTTTTTTCATTTAGTCTGGTCTATTCTGGTAAAAATATTTACAATCCAATATCACAAAGCAACATAATAATGCTCCTTTAAAAGGTTTAAAAAGTGCTGGTCAGCTTGAGAGCGAAATGAATACTGAAAGGGAAGACAGCAACCCTTTATATATACACTGAGTCAACATGTATATATATATATATATATATATATATATATATATATATATATATATATATATATATATATATATATATTGAGTTTCAAATGAAGTCACTTGATTTTTTTCAGTTAAGATGAAACAATTCCATCATTTCGTAAAGAAATGAGAAGAAAGTAAGAGGCAGAAACGTGAGTTATCGCGTCTCACAGTAGCTGCAGTCTTGGCTCAAACTCATGCCAGCGATTGTGAAACTGAGATGAGTGAGCCAGAATCTAGGCCCAGAGAGTCTCCACTCTCTCAAACCAAAGTAGATCACCACCAGTAGACCCTGAAAAGTTATACCACATTCGAGAGGCGGACAAAAGCTCCTCTGGAAAATTTAGAACTACCGCCTACACGTTCGCGATGAAGTTTAAAGATTTAATGTCCAAAGTACCACAGGAGAAAGCAAAAGTGTTCATCACCGATGTATAAGATTCGTTCTTAACCACACTGAAACGGCAATGTCAAGCCAATGAAGACGATCGCTTGAGACTTTCCATTCATCACCACAGATTGAAGTCACCCGTTTGGGTCGAGTTTAGCAGCTCATCAGAACTGACACCTTCCAAATTAATGGATAATATTATACACCCACAAAAATCCAACGACACGTTTCACATCACCGATGCAAAAGCAACACTGTTCATGACCCATGTGGCTCTTTCCCAAGGGACAGGACATGGAAAAAAACATGTTCTTTTAGACACTTCGCAGCATCGTTCAAATTAACAACACTCAAGACAAGATGTGTTTAGTCCGTGTCATCGTGGTGGTGGTGGGGGATGAACGTATGCTGACACGAACGACACATCAGAATGGAAAAGAGCCTGGCAGACAATTCAGAAATCTGTCAGTGCCAAACAACAAAGAAAAGCAGAACTCCTGTTACAGAAAAAAACAACATATCCAGAGATACACCCTTTGGCGTTCCTGAAATGCAAAAGTTGCAAGACGTTATACCTTGAAGTACTCTCAAGAAGTGCGCTGACCTCTGTTGTTACGAGCCAAAGATTTCAAGACGGAAAAAAACATTCACGTCCATTATCACGATGAATATTTTGATGCCATTGCCAGTATCACTGCATTTCTATCGTAGTTATTACTGTAAGAAATGTGACTATGGCTATAACAATCGAAATGTGAGTTATATTTATCCTTTAAGCCCTGACTGGACGAAATACAAGAATGAGTGCATTGCACAGCTTGTCAGTGCAAGTTTGTCAACTCTTTCTGTTACCAACAACATTTAGAAATGCATGGTTAACAGCAGAAAATTGCTTGTCAACTAATGACATTTTGCCCTACTTGTAGCCAAGGCATACGTACCAATAATGCCAAGGCGCACTTCTGTTTATGAAAGAAACGATGTCACATTTGTCGCCTAGTCGTGGACTTGGAACACCGATGCTGCATTCAAAAATACCATTCCAAACGTGAAAAAATGACAATGACCAGAATAAAGAATTTTCATCTTTTTCGATTTCGAATGCATGCAAGAGACTAGCATTCACATGGCTCATCGAGCGGATGAAACTACATCAAAAAACCTATCTTTACTTATTGCCCTCAGATTCCCGGAGGACGTGAAAAAATCTTTCTTGGACCAAATACGCTGGCTGATTTTGCCCAATGGGTCTTAGACCCTATGCACGAGACGTGGAGCCAAGATATCGAACATTACTGAGATTTTCATCGCTATGCTACGGTGATGGCTCATGAATTCTCGGAATACAATGGACAGTTTCTTTAGAGATGCTAAATGGAACAAAGTAGCTAACGTCCTAAGGTGACTTTGAAAGGATCCAAAGTCATTACCATGCAAGTGGGTTAAGTAAAGTTGAAAGATTCGATGAGTTACTTTGCCATGCCTTTGAGTCGTATGCTTAAAACTTTGGAATGACAGAAAGGGTCAAAGGCTATTTGCCTCACTTTTACAATACCGAAGCTAATCAACACGCAGTTTTATCCCATTTGCCAGAGGCTCACTACTACAACTCCGACAACATGTGTACTGAGCAACGAGAAGCTTTCTGCGAATTTTACCGGACTCACACCTCAGACCTTTCGACTTTCAGGACGAAATGTTAAATATTATCGTTCCGACGTGGACATTTTATTGGCGTTGCTGTGGAAAAAAATCGAAAATTATTATTGAACAGAGGACGGACGAATGCCACCTGTTTACTATACAAAGCCAACGAGGAGAAATGAGAAGATATTAAATACTTGGACGTGCGTTTTCTGTATCTGTACGCGTGCAAATATTGTTACTTTCCTGCATGGTACCAAAATTACTTACGGAACACATTGACGTGGACAACTTTCACCAAAATGAAGGATTAATCAAGTGCAAAGTCTTGCCTTCCTCGTCATTGTACAATCCCGTTTTATCTCATGTAAAACTGATGTTTCCCTTGTGTCATACTTGTACCTTAACGTGCAACCAAGACCGACCTTGTCAGCACACTCAGGAAAATGCGCCTTGATGGGAACGTATGTTAGCGTGGAATTGTTTAAAGTTCTCGATCTGGGATACCAACTGTAAGAAGTGTACGAAATTTACCACTTTACCATAAGGACAACTAGGCACAAACAGGCATTTTTGTAGACTACCTGTCTTTTTGAAACGAAAACATGAAGCTAGTGGCTACCCTTCCTGGTGCGACAATCCTGAAGACCAAAAGAAATTCAAAGAGAAATACTGGGAGCTGAAAGGCATCACTTTAGACCACATCGAGAAAAACGAATGAAGGCGATCGTTTGCCAAAGAGATGTTAAATTGCATGTAGGGTAAAATGGCAGAATGACTGTGTTTAGCCAAAACGGAGTATTTGACAAAACCTTCTTGCTACTTCCAGATGATTCACGGCAAAACCAGATACATGAAACACGTGGACGTCCTTAGTGAGGACTTGATGTTAGTCAATTACGAAGAAGTGGACTTTCTAGAAGTCGATGAATTTAAAAATGTTATCGTTGCGGCTTACATGACAGACCATGCTCGCTTCAAACTGTACGAAGCTTTAGAACTTTTAAGAGATCGTGTGCTGTCTTTTGACAGATGCATCTGCATGATCGCCTGGATCAACCTCACCCTGTCATTGATGGAGACCGTTTAGAAGCATGGGCTGACGATCATCCCGACGACAAGACACTAAGTTTTGCAATGGCCATCCCAACAATTACGGCTACGAATACCGAGATAACAAGGAGATGTGCACATAGAGTGTAAAGTGAAATTATCGCACCACTCCACTAGTGAATTTCTGTGTCTTGAAAGTAGCCTAGCAGTCTGGAGTAGATGGACATTTTAAAGTGACCATCCATGAGCCTCAGAAATTGTTTGTCTACCCACACATCAAATTTTTCACATAGAAAAAGTAATTCAAATCGTGTACCAGAAGAGATTATGTCTTTCCAATCACTTCACTTTGCCTTACGGTCAACATATAAAAAGGACAACGTTTAAGACCGATAACTTATTGTCTCTACAATTGCCAGGCGATAAAGATGAATCCTATCAAACATCAGGTATCAAGCAAGAGAAAACACGAGTGCGATGCTCTGCTTTGCTACAGTAAGAATGTTGTACGCTATGACCTTCGCGATTCAGTACCATATAATCCTGGGAACGTTCATATAACTACTACCATACCTGCCATTGGAGGTGATGTTGTGCCTGTCAAACCTGATGGATGCGAAGGTGATGCCACTCGTTATCGTACACCTTTTCACCTTACTGGTTTTCATGACGGATGTTATCCTTATAAAACCATTCGGCTACCACCCTACGGATGTCATACAAATATGAGCACACTCCTATTTATTTCATCATACCCTCATCGAAACAAACCTAACATACCTGTGAAAGACAAATATTCGTTCACTGTGCGTTTGCTTGATTTTGAAAGTCGGATCTAAATCTTCTGAGGAAAATGACCAAAATATATGGGAGGACCTACCACCGAAGAATTAGCTAGAACCGGATTTATCAACATGGGCAATTCGGATAAAGTCAAGTACTTCAGTTGCGGTGTGTCACTTCATGAGTAGTAGAAGAAAGATTGCGCTTACCTGTTACTTGCTCGGTGGTCTCAAGATTGTCATTACCTACTTTAGTGGGTCCTCGTCATTGCAGTATCGTGTAATAAACCAGCTACGTGGCTATGAGTCAAATGTCTGACAACACTTAGACAATTATTTAAACTCCATTGGAAAACTAATCTTCAAGCATTACAAAACAATTGCAAGAGAAGATCTACAAGGACATTTGTCTGGGACTTGCTAGAACCAAATCTCAATTTGTGACTGTAGAACTTTTGTGTAGAAAAAGTCACAGGAAGATATTGCCAAAAGTCAACAAACAAGTCAGATTTCTTTGGATCAAGCGTGCTTTCTTTCCAATATTCCGCTTTAGACCATTTACATTTGAATATTTTATTGACATTCTTAACCGATTCTTGGAAGGTCAGAAATTACTGACTGTTATATTCGCTCTAGGAGAAGTGTATGACTGACATGGTCATGGATACTTTGCAAGATAACATTCGTGGTTTGCCTGTGGAGGTGAGAGAACGCATTCACCGCGAGTTCGTTAAAATACAAGTAGAACAAAATGAACCATTGCATCCTTTATGTCACCCATGTTTGAGCCATTGGTAAATGGATGCTATGGAAGGACTGATTCTGATGAAAGTGTTCCAGTGGTCAGGCATTGATAAATCAAGTGAAATGTATAACTCTTAGATGCCACTCATTCAACTTACAAGGATAACCTAATGCACCCTATTCCAACGAATGCGTAAGAGGAAAAAAACAATATTTACAAGAACAATTCTTCCTAGTTTAACAAGAAAATTCTGTGCGACGTATGGTGGGTAAATTAGTGACTAAACGTGTTTGGTAATGTACTAAAATAAAATCAAGACTGTTGAAAACGTGCACTTATTACCTTACACTAAAAAGGGCATAAAACCCTTCATCGACCTTTATCATTTATGATACAATCGCTTCCATAGACGGAAATCAATGACACTATTCGAACGGTGAAGGATTACGATTAATTATTACGAGAACAGTGTCCATTGAATTGGGGTCTTTGTGTGGTGTGTCTAAGTGACTTGCTTTCTTGAATTTATTTTACCAGCCTAATCCTTGTGAACTCTTAACGAACAGTACATACCACCTAAAACATGGAAATGGTTTTTTAACTGTTCACGATACTCATTCTGCTCAAAGCTTTGTGCTTTCATCTTGATATTTCCCAACCTCTACGGGAAAATAAAAACCGTCATTTTTAGGCACTAACAAAGTGTACGAAGACGTGTGTGTAGCTTGTGACTTACACCCTGATTGGAAAGATACCCATGACTGGAAAAGTTGAGGTTTTGAGGCTTGGACAAAAGAAATGTCACACTATGCCTCTAGATTTGTCATCCTAAAAAATTAAAAAGTTCAGTGAAACAAAAACATTTTTAAACCAGTGTTAGTGACAGTGCCAGCAGCAGCAGAAGAAGAAGAAGAAGAAGAAGAAGAAGAAGAAGAAGAAGAAGAAGAAGAAGAAGAAGAAGAAGAAGAAGAAGAAGAAGAAGAAGAAGTGACTGAGGAAAACCACTCTCTTCCGAATAGGACCGTGCCCCAAAGACCATTCCGGGAGGAATCATGTGTGACTGTGCCAAAGAGTGTAAAGACTATCAGAATATTACACACTACCCCTACAATTTTACCTCTTAATCACCACAAATGCTGTACAGAGACTTGTTTCTATTTTACTATGATAGTTTTGATGTGTCTTATATTCATGTACTTAAGCAAATGGCTTTTATGTATTTTCTCCTTTCGTGTTGTTCGCAATTAATGAAAAATACATAAAGAAAATAAATTAATATGAAATGGACTTTGATGAGAGGACACAAAACGATGGGCTGATCGATAAGAGGAAAAGTATAGCTCAGCAGCTGATAAGGATTTGGAAAGAAAATATTTTATTGGACCTCTTGCGTATATATGATTAAAATGCTTGTGTGTAAGGTTTAAAATTCATTTCATTTCATTTTTGTTTGATTGTCTTTCATTGCACTTAATATTTTTCTCAAATTCGGGATTCTATTTTTAGTAGTGAGATATATTTCATCACAAAGTTGTTTACTTAGGACGAAATAGTAATACGTGAGAAGGGAAACTGAGTTCGTCTTACCTTGGTAACAAAATCAACAGGAAGTTAGAAAGATTGATCAGCATCACGGACGTAATTTCAGCGCGTGATCACTGTTTGTAAAACCCCTTTTTATGATTGGTTTTTAAGTCGGTCTATACTGGCGGACGTGACATAAATAGCGTAATCAGAGACCACATGACCTATCTCGCAAGATTTCAAGTGACGTTTTGAAGGTAAATATACATTCTTAATATTTGTTTAGGCAGAGTCATTCAAAATCTTAACGGTAAAAGGTGTATGTATTTTTTAACTTGTTGCCAAGATTGTTTGTCATTCGACTGCTTTTGGATTTAATAATTTATTCTCCTGGAAACTGAACAAGTTGACTATTCTATTTACAAAAATGCTGAAAGATATTTATATAAATTTATTCTGGAATTATTCGAAAACAGAGACTGTGCTTCAAATGATGAATCATTGTTATTCATGCATTTGACTACATCTGACGTCATCGCCATCAATATTCGTACGCCGAAGGGACTCAAACCTGGATTCTTATAGGACTATTTAGTGATAGTACTTGTGTTTTTATTCTTAGAATCATATTTGGATTATATTCACAAACTGTAAGTCCTATTTACCAATTTTTACATTGTTGTCGAGGGAAATAAATTTTTTGTTAAAATATACAAAGCTTGTTGGCTTTCACTCTTTTTTGTTACTGAGCGCGAGCTCTTATCACGTAAGATATATATATATATATGTGTGTATATATATATATATATATATATATATATATATATATATATATATATATATATATTGTTGTTGTTGTGGGGTTTAACGCCATTTTTCAGCACAGGTAAGGCTATACATGGCGGCCAGTATTAATGGTGGAGGAAGAAACCGGGAAATCACCGGAAAGAACCACCGACCCACGAGAAGCTACTGGCAAGCTCTCTCACATATCCACATTTGCCGAATCTTAGACTCGAACCCACGCAGATAGAGGTGAGATGGCAGTGATCCGTAACGGACAGCGCTTTAGACCACTCGGCCACTCGGGGCCCCCTATATATATATATATATATATATATATATATATATATATATATATATATATATATATATATATATATATATATATATATATATATATATATATATATATATACAAATCATATGGCGAATAACAACCCTTTCAAGCGTACTGGATCTACCAAGGGATCACGACGTGTGTCAGGAATTGATTAAAATAGATGCAATAAATTGACCACGAACAGTACGAAACTAATAACTAACTAGCCTAAGCGCTTTCGACTCTTAATGAGTCTTTTTCAGAGGCAAATACAAAACATATATACGACAAACAAATAAACACAAAACGTTGTGTTTGTAAACCTCTACATGGCTGTCTCCACATGGGATAAAACTATAAATACAACCAGCTTGTATAGACTAGTTGCGGAAACTAAAAACGGTGTATAATTCACTAAAAGTCTACAGGCCAAAGCGACATCTATTTTTACTTTTTGTACATTTCTGTAACGCAAATTATATCCCGGATATTTGATTCTATACCAGTTATTCTTATAGTAAAAATTGAAGGATAATAAGAAGATTTAGAAAATGTTAAATTCTACTAGTGCATAGCTTTTATTTTCTAGTCTTCTTGGTTTAGACCGCTTGGTTTCAATGTTCTAAGGCGGCGTATCCAGTATGATTCCTTTTCCTTCCTGGTTTCGGAACTCCAGCTGTGGTTGTTAGCAATAGCGATAAGTATTATATCGCTGAAAGTGCGGCCAGGGGAGGAGAAGTGTTCTGCGACCGGGCTTCTGTACAGCTTTTTTGTCATCCAATCAGATCTATGAAGGTTTATCCTTTTGTGTAGCTTTTCAGTTTCTCTGACGTACTGAAGGCCACAGATCTTACATGTGATGAGATAAATCACATTCTCTGTTTTGCACGTTTTGTTTAGTTTTTCTTTAGTCACTGTGCTAATGAATGTCTTGGTCTCTATCATATGTTGACAGGTTTTGCATCTTTTATCGCCACAGGGTCCAGATTGACTAGGTTGGTTTTGACTAGCGATTGGCGCTAGCTTTGCCCTGACTAGGATGTCCTTTAGGTTTTTTGGTCTCCGGTAAGCTACTACAGGTTTGTTCGTAAGTATTAGGTTTAGTATGTCTGACGATTGCTGGGCAGACTTATGTTGAATTTGCTAGAGAAAAAGAACAGTTATTTAAGAGATAGTGCTTAGTCAAAAAAGTTAAACATGATTATGAAGGTCTTGAAGAATTCAAAAACTGTGTTTCTAATGATATTAAGAATCATCTTGAAGAGTATAAGATTGAGACCTTGGAAAATGCTGCTCTTTCTGCCGATGAGTACTCCTTAACTCATAAAGTTCAAGTTGTAAGCAAAACATTATTTCAGCAGTCTACTGTTAGGAAGGCATTTCAGCCTAACACGACTCTCAGAAAAAAAAACAGAATTTGGTACAAACTCTAAAACTCAAGCCTCTGAGAGACTTGATTAAAGATCATTGTCTCTGCCTTACGTGTACCTATTGCAAGAAAAAAGGACACATCATTTCTGATTGCTTCAAAATGAAATATATGCATCAGAATCAAGATAGACCTATCCCGAATGCTCTTTTTTCTAAGAGGTCAAGGTCACAATTATGTATTGAAAGCAATACAGTTGTTTTGTCTAATAAACCCCAGTCTGATTTTATTATGGAGAATTATAAATCATTCGTGTCGAAAGGTATTATATATCACTCTTGGGTGATTCGACCAATCCTATCCCTATTAAAATTTTAAGGGATACAGGAGTTTCTCGAAGTCTTTTAGTGGCAGGTGTTTTGCCTTCTTTTGAAACGTCATGTTCTAATGAGAGTGCTTCTCTCCATTCTTTAAATTTATCATCAGACTTAGTTTCGGGACCTGTGACTGTTGGCATAGTGTAAAACCTACCCGTTGAGGGCATTCATTTGTTGCTAGGTAACGACATAGATGGAGACAAAGTTGTGGATAATCCACTTCTAACTGACAAGTCTTCTTTGGATCACAAACTTAATCCAATTGAAAAAGAATACCCTGAGCTATACCCAGCTTGTGCAGTTACAAGAGCTATGTCAAAAATAAGCTCTTGGGAATGATTTTCACAAGGAAGAACGTTTTTAGCTGACACGTTTATTGGTCAGACTTTTGATGAGATCAATTTCACTTCTAATTTGGATAAATCCGGTGGTATTGATATCAGTGATCCTCTTTTAAATACTCATTTTCTTTTATCTAATCAAGGTGATAAACGACAATCGCTTATCTTCAAACTGGAAAATATCTTGAGATCTCATGTTTGTTTCAGAGACCCGTCAGTGAAACTGAAGCAACTGAAGTACTTGTCTGATACTTCATTAAAAATGGAATTCTTATGAGACAACGGAGACCTCCCGAGGCACCTGCTAATGACGAGTAGTCAGTGAACTATCAGATTGTAGTTCCAAAATCTTACAGAACAGGAAATGCTTAGTTTGGTCTTTGAAATTCCTCTGTCTGGTCATTTAGGGGTAAATAAAACTTATACAAAATCTTAACTCACTTTTATTGACCAAAAATCAAAAATAACGTTTGCAAAGTTTGCAATCTTGTCATACATGTCAAATGGTAGGAAAACCCAATCAGAAGATACTTAAGGCTCATCTACAACCAATTCCTGCATTTGACGAACCATTTAGCAGAATTATGGTACATTGTGTTGGTCCCTTACCTAAGACCAAGTCAGGCAACCAATATTTGCTGACCATTATGTGCGCGTCAACAACATTTCCAGAGGCAATTCCTTTGAGGAATTCTATAGTAAAAGCTTTAATAAAACTTTTTACTCAATTTGGCCGTCCTATATCTGTCCGATTAAGTCAAAGGTCCCGTTTCATGTCTGGACTTTTCCAGCATGTTATGCTTAAATTTGGCGCTCCACAATTCAAGTCGAAAGTGAAATTATGGTTTCACAAAACTTTATCTGAGAGAATATTTGAGTCTTGTAAAATAGTTCATTCTCTCTTGCTCATTCTTCAAAAATTTCTTTCAGTTTAGAATTCACGGTCCTTACAAAGTAACGAAGAAAATGAATTAAATTATAATTATAGTACTCATGTCTAACTAAATTAATGGAGTACTAGCATATTGAAAGAGATAACCAAGTCAATTATTATAATTAATTTAGTGGTAACTGTCCCACAAAACTTGAGGATTTATGTGAAGAAATTAAATTGGATACCGTTGAAATTGGAACAACTTGGAACAACAAATCTTCGAAATTCAGAAATTATGAAAGATCTAGACCAGAAACTTTTATATTTCAGGAAGAAGAAATAAATGGACTTAAACAGTTATTATACACTTTTTTCCGGATATTCCTACAAGGATATGCAATTATTCGTGAGACAAAACTCTTCGGTAAGTATAATATCAGTAATGTTGATTTCACTTACCTCTCTATGTATGTATGTATGTATGTATGTATGTATGTATGTATGTATGTATGTATGTATGTATGTATGTATGTATGTATGTATGTATGTATGTATGTATGTATGTATGTATGTATGTATGTATGTATGTATGTATGTATGTATGTATGTATGTATGTATGTATGTATGTATACATTGTATACATTGCATTTATTTTACTAGTAAGCAGATAATGAAATATTTTTCAAGCTATTTCGGTGACAAAAGTTTTTAATAAGTCCTATCAAAACATTTCCCGCCATCATCACCATCTCAGTCCCACCACCCCCTAACTACAACAGGAGGAAGAAATAGTAAAACTTAATGGACAATCCGTTACAGTTTTGCAAGGGGTCATAGTAGATACATCGCATTACTTATTGGCATATACATTACTGCTTCAAATGTAGCTCATTTTAATCTGTACATTTTTTCCTCTAGTACATTTATGTTTCTAAATTATTTTATAAATACAGATTTTTTTCCTGACCAGGGCATCGATTTCAAATATTAGTGATGCCATCATTTAAAGGTCAGATTAGAATGCAAAGATACAACAATACAACACTCGACAACACTAGATCATGATGTACGTGACGTCCCCGTCCATCGTTGTTTCACCAATTCTGTTATGACACACTAGTTATTGAATACTCCAAATCTGGTATGATATGGGCACTTTAAGAGGGGGTGGGTCGCTTGATTCAGGGTTTAAAAATGAATGCATTTGTAATTTATAACAGAAAGTCAAAGTACATCTTCAGGTCTGTTAAATGATATCAAAAGATTATCTCTATTTTTGTCAGAGATATGACTCATTTGTAATGATAATGATGCTAATAAAAATTATGATAACATATCAATCGTTATCAGTGTTTTCTCGGTTGGCTGCCCTTCAAGCATTTTTGAGACCACACCGGCCTGCACTCACACCTAAATCATTTTCAAATACGTTCAGCGCTCTTTTTATAGCGGCTTTGATATGTCAGTTGTAGCGATTCTAGATATACTGTACGAGACCAAATGGCCCGAGTGGACGAGTAGACTGAAGATACACCGTTACGGATCATTGCCATTTCACCTATGTATGTGTGAGTTCTAGTCTCGGGCACGGTCAATGTGGTTATGTAAGAAAACTTGCCAGTAGCTGCTCGCTGGATGGTGGTTCTTTCTGGGCTTTTACCTGGTTCTTCCACCACCATTTATACTGGCCGCACTCTATAGTCTGTCTAGTGCCGAAAAATGGCCTTAAACCCTAAAACAACCACGAAAACGACCGGAATGTATAATCTCCTTCTATCAAGACCGTGGCTTCTAGTCGTGTGTCCTGTGATATAATCTGTTTATGCCTTGAGGGGTATCCACGGAGATAAACGTACTATGTTGATATACGGCAAATCTGAGGTAGACAGTCAGAATCGATACAACGCTGAACTTATAAATGTAACATGCCCAACAGCAGCAGGCAGGGTGAACCCTACAAATTTTTTTGCTCGAATCCTTAATGAAAAATAAAGGTTCCTACAAACGCTGAAAAAAAGTCAATAACACTAAACCAAAGTCTCTAACTAATTATATTTCCATACGCCTGACTTTGTCAGGTTAGCTTATTTTTGTTATACTATTATTGAAGTTATTTTGTCCTTACTTTGTAAGGCGATTTTGTTTACTCGTAAAGCGACTCAATTGTTGTCCTCCCACCCTGCCTGCTGCTATTGACGGTCAAGGGGAACTAACCAAAGATTTGATCTAGACCCACACGATAACTTGATCTAGGATCATGTAAATTTATCGTTATAAATCCAAATGAAACAGATTGTGCTTTAGAAAAGAAATTTTTAAATTTAGTCATATCCATTTCCCCCGAACACCAAGTATAATAAATATTCTGTAGAGTATAATTATCTACACCATTAAACACAACCAAAATATTACAGTTATCTCTGATCACTTTAGATATTTGTGTATATCTCTGAGTAACATAAATCACGTCTGTGTTCTTATGTATACCTCGAGAAAATATTCTAGCTGGATTAGATTGTTTGTCCAACATCATATCATCATATACTACGAAATTATTAATGAATCCATCTAAGTCATCTACAGATGGGGCTTCATCTATATCTGTGATAAAGTCAATAATATCGTCACCGTCTTTATTAACTGATTTTGCTTTTTCATTAAAATCCTTAAGTACTTCGTAACAATGCTGATCATCTGCAGACGGTGCTATTAAATATAGTTTGTTCCATCTCAACCACCTCATTATTAAATCTAATAATAATTGTGTTTTGCCTGATCCAGATGGACCTATTATAATCATTATTATCGAATTTGGTAATGCTGGATGGTGCTTCACTGGTTCCTGTTTTCGTGTCGCCGAAAAATCAATTATTGTATCCAGATTATTAATGACATGAGTCTATATTGTGTTCGATGTAGATCATCTACACCCACCACTGGTTGGACAACAATAATAACGAAAAATAAATGACATGCATTAACAGGTAAATGTGTAACATATGGTACACCAAAATATATATTTCTCTTAGGGACAACAAAGATAGGTGGGGATATTGCTGCTTCTTTAGGAAAATTACCTGGATTACCATGGGCTAAGTATATTGGTGAGAAACACCTTACAGGATATAATTACTGTGGTCCTGGAACTCGACTTGATATCCGACTTGATGATCAGGATCAACCAAGACCAGGAGAGTATCCAGTAAATAAAATTGATCAAGCATGTCACATTCATGAATTTGCTTATAAAAGTAAAGATTTGCAGCAGCGGCATCTTGCAGATGTAAAATTGATTCATGCATTAAATTCTATACCTAACAAATCTGTTAGAGAGAAACTCGCTAGTTTCCTAATAAAATCCGCTATGAAAGGTAAAATAATGTTAGGGGCTGGTAATTAATTGTATAATTATTATAATGGAATCCATTTATTATAACCCAAGAGGGTATTGGAAAGGTAAAGCAGCGATCACTAAACTTACTGAAGCATCAAAAGATTCATATTCTGTTGCTGCGATAGGCAATATGGCAAATTTATCTACCGCCACCAAAAACAATTCAATATGCACATTTTAATGTCAGTGTTCCTAACGAAGTTCATCAAGCAGATATTTTGTTGTTACCAAACGATACTATTAAAACACGTGGACGAAAGTCACGCACATACAAATACGCATTGATTGTTGTTGATATTGCAAGTAGATATAAAGAAGCTGAACCATTATCAACAAAAACAGCATTTGAAGTTAAATCTGCGTTTGAGTGAATTTATCAACGTGGTGGTCTACAATGGCCACAACTATTACAAGTAGATCCTTGCAAAAATTGTTTTGGTGCAGTATCCTTTTTGATTATAAAACATAACGTTAAAATCAGACGAAGGCATACTGAAATTCATCGTGATCAAGCAATCGTTGAACGATTTAATCGAACACTTGCTGAGCGGTTATTTGGATATCAATATGCGAAGGAAATATCTGCTGACTTTGAGTCCGGTGAGCGATCTCGTGAATGAGTTGCTTTGAGTCTGGTGAGCGATCTCGTGAATGAGTTGCAAGGTTACCAAGTGTGATATCTGCATTAAATAATTAAATTACTCGTGCAACTTCCATGAAACCTTCTAATGCAATAAAAAAAAATATATACCACGTAGCGATGATTACGGACAAAGAGGTCAACAACCAGTATTAGGTAATGTAATTGTGAGATATTTACACGAATCAGGGGAGTTGGAGGGTGGCAAAAGACGAACTACTGACACTATTTGCAGTGTGACCACACATACAATTTGTAGCGTGGTTAGATCCACTGGAAGACCTGTCATATAAAGACTAGATTCTACAGCCCCACAACGTGGATTTGTGCGTGAACAATTGCAAGTAATACCTGCAGATGCACAATTGCCGTCACCTTCACTTATGTAAATTAGCAGCTCTTCGTCGATTATATTCAAGACAGGTCAACATTACATTCTCACGTGTGTGACCAAGATCACTATTTATTCTGTCTACGGTGAATTGTCTTGGATTATTATTCGAATATTGCCATAACATTGTTGTGTTACATCTTGCACAGTGATTATTCTGTAGTTGTTTTAGTTTTATAATAAATTCAGTATCAATATCAAAGTCACGTTTATTTTTTGTCACATTGTTTATAAGACGCTAATTTTTCTTTATTACAACATCGTCATTAGTAATTTCTTCAGTTATCACATAATCTCTAATAACCCTATGTAGTTGAGTTATTCGTCTGACGCGAGATACTGCAAGATACACTAAATTTGACCACTCGATCCGGTCATCTACAATCCAGATATTTGTATCAGATATAGTTAATCCCTGTGACGAATGAATCGTTATAACGTATCCTAACGTCCACGGTGATTTATCCATATTTAATGCTCCTTCAACTATATTAATATTTATCAAGATAATGTCATTCAATACTAGATTTTATACTCCGAAACCAGGAATTTTAACTTCAATATTCTGTCGTCGAGTATCTGCTGGGCGATAGCATAATGGTACAGGTAGATGTGAAAACCTTTCTTTATGTAACGTAAATAATTTCTTCTACAATTCATCACGAACTATCTTTCTACTTGCGACTATCAAATCAGTAGGTCTCCATAAAGTTAAAAAAATCATTCATGATAGTTTCTGGAATTATCTCACGCATTATCTCATATTGTATTTTGTTTGGTTGTAGTCTGATTAATCTTTTATGTTCTTTCATCGGTTCATCATTAGCTCTATGATCATCATGTATTTTTTCGTAATAATCCATATTATTCTTTAGCCTTTCATGTGATGACTGTCCAACAAAAGCGGTGGTTGACCATGATCACCACATATAATCACAGCAGTGTTGTTTGTTAATAACCAGTCAAGGAATAGTTTTGGTTTTTCTAAAGACACCGTTTCTATTTCGTCCCATATAATATACGTAGGTATATATTTCTCACCCATTCGCTCAGAAGATCATGTATCTCCACACCATCTAAAAGAACTATGATAAGTGCATTTTTTTTACACCTCGTTCTTTTATCTCTCTGGCTAGTTTATGTGTAGGTGTCAAAACGATCATGTCTGAATTTTTGTTCATAAATAATTTAATCACACGAGTTGTTTTACCTGACCCTCAACACCCATTAAGATAAACAATCTTATGTCTAGCCACATATGGTGCAAATGATTCTAATATTTGATTATTATTTATGTACTGTATTTCCTTAATTTCAACTTCAGCAAATTCAGAATAACTAAGTATATTTTCTTGCTTTATCCTCCATTATCCCCACTCACCATTAACGAGTAGCGGATTTAATAAATCCTTATATTTTTTGTTTATATAATGAATCCGTAGCGACTCTAACAGCGTGACGTGGAAATCTATTTATCATCGACAGTAGATTTATAGAAATATAGGCTAACATTGAAGATCTTAAATGAGTAAACTGCCGTGTGTCGCCATCAAGATAGCTCACAATAGTACCTAGTTTGGTCTCATCCGATAAAAAAGTATTATTTCGGCTTATAAATGTGTTTCTCTCTGTTGTATCAGCGATTATAAAATCTAACTCAGCATCGTCCATAATCAATCTTGTACAGTGTCGTTTATAACCGTATGAACCACCTTGAGTAAACTTAGCAATTATCTTTCTACCGAGATCATTTGCACGATTCTCATCGTGCTCGTCTCTGCATTTACGTATATTATTAGTAATTTTAATAATGTCATCTTCGGTAAGATCAGGAAATTCTTTCATGGCATCTTCTATATTAAATCTGTCCGGTTCTGGTAACCAAACTTGCTTTTGTGGACTATATGATATAATCGCTTCATTTACTTTTAACGATACTAATACTCCAACATCAATCATATATCTTAATAACACTATTGGTGCCCAATATTTTTTTAAAAAGTATTTACCAAACCAAACATAAGTAATCGGATGGAGATCTTTTGCGAACTCGAATGATTCTATATATGCAAATCCGGCCGGTTAAGTCAAAATCTGGTAAGGGTCCATTTATCAAAACTCCTGCCATGTCATGTGTAGGGTGTCCTAATCTGTTAAAGTATTTAGAACACTCACCATATCCAAGAAAACTTCCAGGATAACATGCAGCCATATCGACTGATATAAAATCATTATAATCGTATTTAGTATTCCATAATCCACCGTGTCCATATTCTATGCAACTTTTTTGTATATCCTCAATAAATTCTGATCTTATAGGTTTCCATTAATTTTTTTTCTGAGCGAAATGGGCCGCGACTGATGGTACGGTAAAACAATTTTTCAGTATTTGTCTGGTTTTGTCATCGTCAGAAGTATATTTTAGTGCAAGATTTCTCATTTCTTCAAAAAGAGATTCTGTACGATAAATATCACCATTGGGTCGTACAAATTGATCATGATAATCGCGTGCTGAACTCTGAAATAACCAAAGAGGTACAGGGTCATTTTTACTTATATTTTTAATAAAATCAAATACATGACCGTTATAAAATTTAATCATTCTGTCTCGTGGGAATATTGTTACAGCATCAGTCCATGCATGTGCATTATGATCAATGATTGTTATAGGGCTTCCATTTTTTTGTATATTTTGGTTTGTACAATATCTCTCCTGTTAACGTTTTTACTGTTATTGGAAATCTTAATGACTTTTCTAGCTTAGTAACATCCTTAATAGATGCACCTGAATCTTTAACGGTCTCGGTCCATTCATATATTTTTACGTCTTAAATCTGTTAAGCCATTGCAACGCATCGCATTTGTAAAATGTTCAGTAATGCGCTCCGCAACACAGTTTATTCTTGACTCTGATAGTCTCATAGGTTTGAGATCCGCAATATTAGGTTTTTCATTTAGTAAAAACAATCCATATACCACAGAGGTAACAGGATACCCTTGCTCAAAATACGGTCTATCAATACCAGTCAGTATTCCAGGTTTGGATTTGTTACTTAATAATATCGTTTTATTATTTCCAGACTGTATATGAATGGGTTCTCTCTTGTCACGAATCATCCAAATATCATCTTCTGTCTTCACAATAAATTTTATTAAAATAAAATATTTTTGAATATTTAGGTAGTTAATAATTACTTTCCCCCGTTTGTCGTTCATTACATTAATAACTTTTTCAACTCTAAAAGTTGACCATACATATTTTGCATCTTCTTTACAAAATTCCTTCTTAGCCTCACGGATTCGTTTGGCTATATCTGTATTTGTTAAAGCTAGATCTTTCATCAAAGCACTAAATTTATATTCTGGTAGTCTGTCAAGGTCAAATCTAGTAGTAGATGGTTCAATTGCTCCATCATTATAATTAAGACAAATATTCAAATTGAAATTTAGTATATATATATATATATATATATATATATATATATATATATATATATATATATATATATATATATAATGATTCAAACAGAAAATAAGTGTATTTGGTTGAAAATTGCACATATTTCTCATTGTGATAAACCATGCGTAAACAAAAACAAATACTGTAGTTACCATGTGCAAAGTATTAGACATGGAAGTACTGGACCAAAACCCTGCATTCAATGTTATATTGGAGTTAGGGGAAAAACACAAATTTGTGCAAATTGTGGAGGTAAAAAGTATAGGGAACTTAGACGCTATTATGACAAATAAAAGTTACATCGACAGGTAAATCTCCTATAAAAACAGAAAAGGATTATCTAACCAGATTTCAAAACAATGATTTAGACAAATAAATATTATATATAAATGGAGCAAAAAGAATTTGTGAGACATCCAATATATACAAATTACGAGGCGTACAGATATGGTATTATTAGACATTGTAGACTAAAGAAACCAGTTGGTAATATTGATAATGCTTGTTATTTTAGATTTACCGTTAGTAGAAATAAAATATATCTATCACATAAATTCATTTTTGAATGTTATTTTGGGGTCGTTAAAGATGGATTTGTTATTGACCATATTGATGGATCTCGGCAGCGTAACGAAATTTCCAACTTGCAAGCTATTACGCAGTCAGAACTGTAAGGTAGGAAATACTGGTATTCATCCTAAGATTCCTAAGTCAGTCATATCTACTAACACAGTTGCTGGTGAAAAAAAGTTTTTAATTCTATGTATGCAGCTGCCAGATATTTTGGTATTTGCACACCTTCAATTAAATGTGTAGCTAAACGAAAATCTGCATATTCAATAAAGTATGACCAAAAGATTGTATTTGAATACGTATAATAACTGTGTACTCTTAACTCAGAATAATATTATTTTACTTTATAAATAATTCGACTCTATCTATCTTACCAAGTACCCATTTTAGCTTATAATCATATTTCCTGACTGTCTCAGGGATCCACTTTCACTATCACTGTTCTCAGTTTCGCTATCATTTATTACAGAATCAAATAATATAATCCGTTTAAGTTGTGTCACACGGATATCTATCATTTTCTTTCTTTCGTACTCGTGAGATAATGCACTTATTATTTTTTCGATTGAACGCATAAGAGGCGAGAATAATCTTACCTGTTTGTCATTTACGACAGCTAAGGATTCTAACATATAAATATATATCGACTTTATAAATCTATAATTGGAATTTAACGTAAACTTATTTGAAATTTTCTCTCTTGTAATAATTCAAAGTCATATATGTTTTTTTCAGAGTCAAGGTTACCGAATAAATTGACTCCTTCATACTTTAATTTTTTAATAGCAGAAATATTATCATTAATATTTTCACTGTTCATTATATATATATATATATATATATATATATATATATATATATATATATATATATATATATATATATATATATATATAAAATAAAAAATAATATTCAAGTTGTAAAATTGTAGTCCCCTTGACCATTTTTGAACCCCTAGATTGTCAAACAACATTCTAGCAGGCCCATAAGGTCAGTGGGGACTGTTTTGAGGATGATTTATGATTATATACAGATGAGTATGATTTTTTTATTTTGATGTGGACGGCACAAACCCCATGTTTTTTCTCTAAGATGTTCAATAATATCTGTTTAGGATCAGAGGTTACATATAACGATGTATGAACATGAATATATATATATATATATATATATATATATATATATATATATATATATATATATATATATATATATATATATATAGATGAACATGATTTTTGATTTCGATTTGGACGGATTTTGATGTGGACGGCACAAACCCAATGTTTCCTTTAAGATGTTCAATAATATCTTTTTAGGATCAAAGGTTACATATAACGATGTATGAGCATGAATATATATATATATATATATATATATATATATATATATATATATATATATATATAGATGAATATAATTTTTTTATTTTGATTTGGACGGATTTGGATGTGGACGACACAAACATGAACTTATCCTAACGGGGAATACCTACATCCATCAGATTTAGATACACTCACCCACAATATAACCTGTGAGTGATACAAAAATGTACCACCACTTGGTATATGTGGTGGGTGAGTGTATTTGATCGAAATGGACGTCGTCCCCACTTAAAAACACAAATTGGCATAATATCGCCAAATCGTCGCCATCCTGGGCTGTCACAATGATTTGAACCTTCGCGGTGTTTCACCTAAGTACGACAGCCACACAACTATTCCACTACACTATCGTCTTATCTTACATACTTCTGATCAATTAGTTAATATATAGGTAACTTAAACATACAACAGTAGCCGTGGTGCAACATTTGAACCGGTAAATACTATCTATTTTCTTAATCCAGTTATGTCAGAGCAGAATATATCCAAAGAGGAATTATTGATAGAGATGTTGTTGTGTTAATCTGATAACTGTATCGTTCTGGGGGGGGATTGGGACATTTTTCATATAATATATGATTGTATACTTTCGCCAAACTATGATATAGTATCTATTATTATACTTTTGATTGCTTCGTCAAAATTAATTATTAAACCAATCATTAACTGACCATATAAGAAACTTCAACAATAATGAATGTTCGTTTATAACTGAAATGTCACATTGAGCATTTTCTGCATTAGAGTTGTCGTCCGTTAGAGGATGTTTACAAAGATATAAATAACTTTTGACCTAAATACCAACGCGCAAGAGTCAGCAAAGGCATTACTTACTGGAATTTTTAGGTTATAGAGACAAATATATGTACCAGTACCTCTCCGTATTACACTTTTGTTGTTTACTAACACCTAATTGTTTGTGAATAACAGATAATTAGGTAATAATTGTCTGAAAAACGATTGTATTTTTGTCCGTATGAGACATTGAAAATGTATTATCCTTATGTACAAAGGGAAATAATTATCTATTGCTCAACATAGATTCAGAGCAGTAATTATCGCGCTTTATTTACTAGTATTTTAATTAAACATCTATTATAAATATTATAAATAATTAATATTGAGGAGCCCCAGTAAGCAAAATTTGCTAAAGAGCGATTAGAAGCAATTAAAAAATATTTACCCGTCCGTGATTTAGTTAAAAACAGTTAGAGCAGAGACAGGAAACTCAAATTGCGTTCGATGAAGACACTAAACAATTATTTAAACCTATAATTGAGACCACAAAAGCTATTCAACCTATACTTGAAAAAACTGCAGCGGCAACACACAAAATAGCGAAGAAGACCAAACAAACAAAACAACTTCTACGTGAACTCTCCATTGAGATAACCGCTGCATTTCCAGTTAAAGAAGTAGAAATCAAAGAACAAGAAGAAGACCAAGAAGAAGAACAAGAAGAAGAACCTAAAAGACTGAGCAGAATTAATTTATACGATAAATTCAATGATGAATATATAAATAGGATTAACTCAATTAAGGATGAGGCCAATTTGGTTAAATATGCAGTTGATAGTTTTAATGACAGAAAAAAAATACTAAAACAAAAACACGCCAACGAGAACATTAGTCGTGAAATGTGGTATAAGTGGCTTTTCAGAATTCGCTATAACACTAATCAGGCCAGAAACGATAATTCAAAATCTATAAAATATACAGACGCTATCAATGCTCATTCAGAATTTATCAGACTGACACCTCAGCAACAACAGCAAGTACGAAGAATGGCAGAGGAACGGGAAAAAGCAAGACCGAGGATGCTATCATATAAATTACCAAAGTCACCCGGACATCCATCATTGGTACAACAATCACCACCACCAACTCCTCAGTTATTACTGCCATCACAACAACAGGAGGCAGAGGATGAGTTTTTAGATACATTAGAACCATCTACTGGTAGTGGCTTTACTAATCATGGTAGTGGTCTTGTTACCCAGTGTCCCATCAATATTCTTGCTGATGTTGAACGACTAGAAATTCTGATTGGAGGAAAACGAGCTGGTAATAATTCTCCTGAAATCATTAATGAAGCAGCAGATATTTGTAAAAGATTATTTATAGGCGGTATAATCGATATTATTGTGTATCAGTCTCTTATTAATGAAATTGACGATGATTATTATAGCGACTAAGTCACTGAACTAAGTATGTAATTAAATATAATGACTATTTAAGAAAATGATAGTACATAGTACTCAACGTGGACCTATCATGGTCAGGGCAATTAACTCTCAAATACCGATTTACAAGACAACCTACGGAGATGGGTTATGAGACATTGTACAGGGTCTATTTAGAAGAATAGCTCCGAAAGCAATACCAATTGCAAAACAGATAGGAATGAAAGCTAATGATGTTGTTCGTGACAAAAGTATAGGTGCTGTTGGTAATATTGCTAGCAAATCATTCTCAGCCATCAAAGATAGACTAGCACAATTAATACGTAGACCTCAAGCGGTCCTACTAGCACTGATGTGATGCCCGCAAGTGTAATTACAATAATTAATCAAGCCGCTAACCAAAAACTAGCGGAGTTAGTTGATGTCCCAATGTCGGAAAAGGAAAAAAAAATATAACCGTTAGTATGATAGCAGGAAGCGGACTTCGTTTTAAACGATAATAATTATAATAAATATATTCAAACCTATAAGTGATCCTGCATTTGACATGAACGCACCAGTCCTCAAAGATGAGTCTATAATTGATTATAAGTATTATTCTTACGACACAAGAATTCGAAATAAGCGTGGAAGGATTGAACTTCAGGTTCAGGATCCAAGTAGATATTTTTTACCCCCTGAAACATTTATTGAAATCGAAGGTGAGACATTAAAAGCAGATAATACTGAATATGATGCTAATGTGAGCGTCGGATTTGTTAATAATGGTATAATGGCGTTGTTTGAAAAATATTGAATCAATTCAGAAAAATGTTGACGTTGCTACAACAATACTTGGTCTTGCAAGATATAGTGACGATTATTCAAGATCAGCTGGTCCATCAATGATGTTTGTAAAAGATACTTCTGATTCTCCAGAGCACCAACAATATTAAATTGGACGACCACAGGTGTTTGCTAGAAACACCCCAGCAGACGTACAAAGCATGATTATTAATGTAGATTCGGATTTCAACTTAGGATTTAGATCACGTTGAGTGATGTTAAAAGGAAATAGAAGAATATTTTCATGTGCAATTCCACTATCACATATCTTTGATTCTGTAGAAATGTCAGAAAAGTCTTTTTCGGAGCCAAACATACAGTTGTACTAGTACGAAAGGCTACAGATAATGATGCAATATGGAGACCCGCCGGTGATGCTGGTATAGTAGTACTAACAAAACTTTCATTGTGGATGGCAGTCTTAGTTCCTTCAATATCTGAAAAGCAACGATTACTATCTTTCATGAGTCAAGGGGATAAATCAACACTATCATGGCTGACAATGACCACAGATGCTATCCAGTAATATTAACGGTTTATTTACATGGCAAATAGCCTCTCAGCAGGGTTCTTCTGCACCTAGACATATATTTATTGTATTACAAAATGCTGCACGAGTAAATGACCAAACGCGTAGTCACATGATATTTGACACTCTTGGTGTTTCTGAGGTTTCATTAACGATAAATGGACATCAAGAACCATCCGAGGATATATTACTGAATTTTGATCAAAATCATGTAGCACGTGCATATCATCGTCTTATGACGTTATGGGCCGTGATCAAAATGTTGATACTGGATTACAAATATCTCAGATTTTACTTCCTTGTATCCAATTTATTACTTTTCACTCGAACATTTAGATTTAACCAGACAATCGGTAGTCGATATATATTTCCGAGCTAGTGTAACAAGAGGAGCTATCGATAATTATAGAGCAATTGCTGTTATACTTAGCGATAAATCAATGCTCCTTGAAGGTGTTGGTGGACGAATGAGAGTCATTGATGCTCCAGTAGAAAATATGTAACACGTAATTAAATCATTCATGAGTAATATAAATATCATATAATCACGTTAATGTTACTCTGACTCCTGGTCAGATAAAAAGACTGCAATCAGCATCAAACAATAATTGTGGAATAAAAATATCGTTGAAAAAGGAACAGATGAGCGGTTCAAATAAATTATTGTTGACCGATCGTCAATTTAAAAACTTTAATGAAGCAAAAAATTCAAATAAAGGCGTCAAGCTTAGTCTTTCTGCGGGCGCTATCAAAGATGCTATTAAAACGGGTGGTATATTTCCCCTTCTCGCAGCTATACCAGCATTAATAGCCGTTGCAGCCCTTGCGGTTGCAAAAGCTGCTGTATTAGGTGCTGTTGGAACTTCTGCTGGAATGGCATTAAAAAGCAACTGGACAGGGAATCAAACAAAAAAAGGAAAAGGTCTCAGATTACCAGGGACCCCGCCCTCATGGTACGGAAAAGGTCTAAGACTTCCAGGGACAGTTTACTGATCTAGCCTATGTCTAATTTTGATTTATTGGATGCTGTTAAAAAGCTAAAAATAAAAAACTTTAGAGGTGTTTTTATGCGCGATCAGTTACCAAAACAACCTAACAATATTGAAACAGGTATTATTAATCTCGATAAAATCTCTGGATCTGGCACGCATTGGGTAGCATATGCAATTGATCCACGTGGGATTATCTATTTTGATTCATATGGATTAGCGCCACCAAAAGAATTTCTTCATTATGTCAGTAATAATACTGCTCGAATCTAGTATTCAACGCTAAACAACACAAACATTAACTGATCCACCAATATGTGGTCGTGAAGTACTTAATGTACTTAATGCTATATCCCTATCACCGCAAGGAAAACCATCTCATAAAGTCGTGCTTGAATATACCATGCTGTCACATTTAAACAGACATCAGTAAATATAATGGTAGATATTTACGGAAGATCTGCTCGTGGTAAAGCTCAGGAGCAAGGTGATTTATCTAAATATGTAACCCTCTATCAACTCAGAAATGAGATTGATGATTTATTTAGCATTACAAGTGTGGATCAAAATGAAGTGGTTGTTTTTCAGGACAAACAAGGACGATTAAAGACTAGTAACATACAACTACCAGACGAACTTATACGAATTCCTACTGCAGTTGCTGATAATATCGTTACTTTTACTGATCAGGGTAAAATACAAGATTCCGGTAATTCATTTAACGATTATGTCAAGACGACTGCCTGTGTATTTAGTGGAGACGTTATTATGAACAAAAATAAAATTACAGATCTTGGATATCCAATTACAGATAGTGATGCTACAACAAAAAAATATGTTGACGATCAAGAATCAAAGTACGTATTAAACAATGGCGGTATAATGCGTGCATTTCTCAATATGAACCATAACGGTATTAGTAATTTAAAAAACACCAGAATCTGATTTTGATGCTGCTACAAAAAATACGTCGATGGTAAACAGATTCCAATCATTAATGTAATAGCCAAAATCGAAACTGAATTTACCGGTCACGTGAATACGTTTTTGAGTTTTCGAAGAAACATAAACAGAATTAATAACGAATGTTTTGGAAATCCACCAAATGTTGATATAAAACTTACTGATATTAACACAAAACTCAATGATATTATCGGAGGAATTCCGGATATTATTCAAAAAACAAACCTGATTAAAATTCCTCACAATCAGATAAGAAATATTGTGTATACAGTTGCATCTGGGTTTGGATCGTGGACACCAGAAAATAAAACCATCAAACATACTGCGGAGAGTACTGGTATATATAGGATGTCCGTACTTAGCGTTGCAGATTTTAAAATATCCACTACATCTCCATCAACTGGTTATTTTTCTAAAACTATATCTGTGTTATTAGATAAAGATTCTGAAGGAACGTTTACGCTGGAATCATCGAGTAGAAATTTACCTCAAGCTTACCGGTGGTGTTTGGAATTTGTAGCTCAATTAATTACTTAACGTTATAGCATAATGGACCAAATGACTACGTCATCTATTGACGTTCATCGTCACAGATATAATCAAGCATGTGAATATCTGTCCAAACTAAAAAATAAAATCGACCATTACACAGTAAAAGTAAAAAAAAGTATCGTAGACGTATGGTTGTCATTTATATAGTTGTGTACTCAGTTTCTACTATTGTTGCTAGATCCGGATTTATATTATTGACATTAACAATGACAGCCTTAGCAATTATAACAAAATTATTGTTTCAACTTCAACGACTATAGCAGGCATTCTTAGTATTATTGCTAAAAAGATAACTACATGTGTGAATGATAAATTGCGTGGGTATATGATAAAGTTGCATACAGCAACAACAACCTACAACTAAACTATCTGGATATATTGCCACGTATATCAGCAATAGTAAAATATCTGATGAGGAGTTTGCAATGATAATTAAAACCTACGATGAAGCATTCATAATCATTAACGATCCTGGTGACAATAACCAGAGTAAAATAAATATAGAATTAAACAATAATAATAACAATAATGTCAGCGTCTGAACATCGTTTGGATATTGAGTCGAGAGAGTTGTTACAGCAGATCGTCACTAATACAACTCCTTCAATAGGGGCCCCGAGTGGCCAAGTGGTCTAAAGCGCTGTCCGTTACGGATCACTGCCATCTCACCTCTGTCTGCGTGAGTTCGAGTCTAGGATTCGGCGAAATAAGGATATGTGAGAAAGCTTGCCAGTAGCTTCTCGTGGGTCGGTGGTTCTTTCCAGTGATTTCCTGGTTTCTTCCTCCACCATTAATATTGGCCGCCATGAATAGCCTATCGTGTGCTGAAAAATGACGTTAAGCCCAACAACAACAACAACAACAACAACAACTCATTCAAAAACTACTATGATATCAATAAGTTCGACCAATCCTGAATTTAGCATTAACTTTCCAACTGCAATTCCAGTAAAAGAGATAGCATTAGCTCAGTTACATGTTTATTATAGCTGGCCTAATATTAGATCAAAACCATTTGGTGGACAACAACCAACTAATTCACTAGTATTCGCAAATAAAAATGAGTCTGATGGAACTCCCGATTGGCAAGTAGTTAGTATTCCAACTGGATGTTATCAAATAGAGCAAATTAATGAGGAATTCCAGTGCATAATTAAGTCTTTAACCGGAAAAGATTCCAAGATAGCAATTACTGTTTATGAACCAAAATTATTGTCGGTGATTGAAATACATTCTCCTGATTATACTGTAGAAATTTATCAAAGTTCGATTAGATCAATATTAGGATGGCCTGAGATTGCACCGGTTTATCAGGTTCCACCAGAACCACAGCGATCCGACTTCATCATAGATGTTAAGAAATTTATACAACTTCCAGAATATAGAAAAAAATTCCATTTATGGAGTGCGCTTCGATACCCAGAACTTATACGTGTTATACTTATTTTATGGGTTTCATTCAAGATAAGAAGGATCCAGTAAAAACATTAACACTAGATTTCGAGCAAATTAACTCATTATCAAGACCGATTAAATCTGAACATGAACGCGTGTTAAATGATCTTAAAAATTTACTTTCCAGCATCAATATATTTTATAATGACGATTTTAAAAATCAGATAATTGAAACAATACAACATCTAAATCAAGTGGCAGCAGACTTAGAATATGTATATAAGGCTATTGTTGTCAGAGAAAAAAAATAAACGTGTCAGTAGATAGAATTTCTAGTTATTATATAGTTATTGAAGATGACCCAATTCAACATGTAAATAATAAGCGATTATTTAAGACAGTATTTCTGAAATATTATGGAATTACAGAACAACAATTATCAACATTTATAATTCCCGGATTCGAATCTGAGAAGTTAAAAAAATCAGTTAGTGATCTTATTGATGAACACTTTAAAAGAATATGTAATTCCTGGAAAAAAATTAATTCCAGCCCCAGCAGTTCTCAAATATAACCAGCAGTTCTCAAATATAATAATGACCCATATGGGTCACATCTCGCCTAATATTGTTAATATAACATCCACCATCGCACTAAATTTAATATACGATATAATTGATAATAGCTACCATTTTGACCTCTCTAAGTCTAATCAGGCTCAGCAGGGATATATATTATATTCAACTAGTATTCAAACACCCCGGGGTGGCTTATTGTATCTGAGTCAATAAATCAAGTCTACCTGCGTGTACATAATCCATTATTGTTGAGAATGAATTTCAAACTTACAAATCAGGATGGAAATATTCTTGACTTAAGAAACGAAACTCTATATATTAATTTATATATACGATCCTAGATCAAGATATCGTGTAGGTCTAGATAAAATCTTTGGTTAGTTCCCCTTGACCGTCAATAGCAGCAGGCAGGGTGGAAGGACAACAATTGAGTCGCTTTACGAGTAAACAAAATCGCCTTACAAAGTAAGGACAAAATAACTTCAATAATAGTATAACAAAAAAAGCTAACCTGACAAAGTCAGGCTATGGAAATATAATTAGTTAGAGACTTTGGTTTAGTGCTATTGATTTTTTTCAGCCTCTGTAGGAACCTTAATTTTTCGTTAAGGATTCGAGCAAAAATTTGTAGGGTTCACCCTGCCTGCTGCTCCAACGCATTCTACCTTTTAAACGTTGCATTCTTGATTAGATAATATTTGGTCAATTTGTTTCTATCTTAACGAAACCGTTGTAAAACAAAAATAAAATATTCGAATAAGTGTGATACAAGTCAAGCGGAAAACAATTTTTAAAACATGAAATCGGACATGCAAATAAATCATCAAAAGAGATTGGAGAGATGCTACAATTGACATATGGGTCGTCAATAAAGTTTTTCCAGAAGCAATACAATTTACGACATTCTTTTAAAGTATTCATTTGACGTTTACTACACAAAACAAATGAATAATGTATCCTGAAAAGGCAAGTAATTTACTTAACCTGCATGGCGCCTCTCTCTCTCTCTCTCTCTCTCTCTCTCTCTCTCTCTCTCTCTCTCTCACACACACACACACATACACACACACAAAACAACCTCTCTCACACACAGACTTTCTCTCTCTCTATCACACACACAAAACAACTTCTCTCACACACAGACTCTCTCTATCACACACACACAGACACACACACACACACACACACACAAATTCACTCACAAACTATATATCTTCACGAGACATACACATGTACCCAACTTGGATCTTCTAATGATAAATTGATACAAGTGCTCTAAAATCATTTCATCGGGGTAAGAAAACCAACACATTACGGCATGAAGAGATTCCAAAGTAAAATGCTTTTTCAGACCTCAACAATATAGTTTACAATGGAATTAACTTTTAATTTATCTTAACAATTGATATTTTTTTCAAAATAATTATATCAGAAATTAAATATCTATGTCATATCGTTATCCAGTGTTAAATAAAACTCATCGTTATGTTCCATGTTGTTACTCTAGCTGTTTCGAAAGTTTCGAATACGCTATTACTTTCTGTTTGTCCTTATATATATATATATATATATATATATATATATATATATATATATATATATATATATATATATATATATATATATATATATAACAAAACAAGAAGATGAGAAGTCAAAAAAAAAAGCAAACTCGGATTGTGTCTTGGAAAGCAAATTATTTCTATGGTGATATATCCAGAATCATGTAAGAAGTTGTTATAAAAATATAAAATGGCAGCTGATTTTTGTTGGTGATTGCTTCTTAATAGAAAGTTTAATATATTTTCGTAACTATTGTGATCGTTTTAACCATGAAAAATGAGTTAAAATAAATCAATAAGTGAGACCCTGATAACTATAAATTGTATGAGCTTTACTCAAATATATGTGGTGTATACTATATAGGACACAGTCTAGAAAGCACCTAAAGTGAAGACCAAATGCGAAAAGTTACCAAGTTCAATAAGATGAACTAATCTGAATTAATAAAAACATTTGCGAATACAAAATGATTTTCATTTAATTATGATTTATTGAAATTAAAACCGACTTCTAAAGTAAATCGCAGTTTGACACGTAGACTATAAAGGTAAATGTGTATATATATATATATATATATATATATATATATATATATATATATATATATATATATATATATATATATATATATATATGTCGATCTAATAATGGGATATTCAGTTAAAAGTATCGACTTTTTCATTTTTCATTGAAAATCATTGAAAGTTTATTGAAATCGCTGGTAATATAGGACTTCTACATGATATTTAAAATCGGACCTGCGTGGGGTTTTAAAACAGCATTTATTAAAATATATATATTTTTTCTTCACATATGTCCTCAAGCGCGTGTCGGTCCCCGCATCTTCAGTAGCACGAGTCCAACTAAAATATTTTAAATATTTATTTATCTGTTATGTAGTAATAATCTTAAAAATGTATATCCAAGGAGTTTAGTATGGACATTTACCTATCAAATGGTATATTACGGAGCTGTTGTCAATGTTTTCCCGCTCAGGAAGCGCTCGAGTAAAGAACTGCAGTCAGGCAGGGTATATCCCGCTCGGGAAGAACCCGAGAAAGAAACTGCAATCGATTGGGGATGTCCCGCGCTTTAGACCACTCGGCCACTCGGGGCCCCGTGTGTGTGTGTGTGTGTGTGTGTGTGTGTGTGTGTGTGTGTGTGTGTGTGTACATATGTACATAATGACCTGCACATACAGTCGCAAAACATGTACACGAGCTATTAGTTTTAAAGGTCAGATTTTGTTTTTAAATATATATAAACATTGGACTTAATCATTTATCAGGTAAAGTCAACATGTATAAAGGGAGGTAAATTGTACAAAGGTTGTACTAATTTTTCATCAGTTTCAAATATTTTCTAACAAAAACTTTTTTCACCAGTTTCATACATTGACTAAACTATCTCACTTGCATGTTTTTTTTACTGAATGATACAATGAAAAAAACCCAGACCTACCGACAGACAGAAATACATTGCTGTTTAAAATATTTTATATTAATAAATTTTAGATCTTCTGTATTAGCAAATATATAAGTATTTTAATCAAATGACAAGTTGTGATGATGAAGAACAGAAGAAGAAAGGATTCAATGAATGTGAATAAAAAAGTATATCAGTGTGTTGTTAAAACAACATATAGACTTCTACATACATACATACATACATACATATATACATGCATAATTACATACATACATACATACATACATACATACATACATACATACATACATACATACATACATACATACATACATACATACATACATACATACATACATACATACATACATACATACATACATACATACATACATAGAAATTTTTCAACAGTTTCAAACAGTGAATTCTCTCACCAAACAACTTTTTCACCAGTTTCTCTGGGAGAGAACCCCGCTCCCAAATAAAATCAATGTTTGAAGTTACTTCGATAAGCACGGATGAACTGAAAGTGACGTTTGAGCAGCCAAAATAAAACTGCCCTTACTGCTGAAGAATAAAATGGACAAGATCGGAATTGGAAAAATTGCCAGTAAATATGGGTGAAATAGTGGTTATCCTGTTAGCCAACCACACGTTGTGCTTACAAAATGTGATTGTTACATATCTACGGGACGATGACACGGACAACCGTGTGAGAGGACCCACCGTTACCAAGACGGAAAAAGAAGACATTCGGAAGAAGACGGTAGAAGACAATCGGAAAAGTTGGACTGAATGACAGATCATTGTCAGATATTGCCAAATCATAATCGGCTCGGCTCACACACACACACACACACACACACACACACACATATATATATATATATATATATATATATATATATATATATATATATATATATATATATATATATATATATATATATATATATATATATATATGTGTGTGTGTGTGTGTGTGTGTGTGTGTGTGTGTGTGTGTGTGTGTGTGTACAATATATACAATACTACTTATGACAATTCAATACAAAATGTATTCCAATTAAGTTTAGACTTAAAATTAACTTCCACTCGATTGAAAATGAAACCATTCTATTCATAATACCTATTCTTTCACCTTTTCATTGAAAAGTAACCATCCACGTACCTTATCACAATTCAATACAAAATTTATTCCAATTTGGTTTAGACTAAATATTTTCTTCCACTCAATTGAAAATGAAACCAATCCATTCATAACACGTATTCTTTCACCTTTTCATTAAAAAATAACAATCGACGTACCTTTTTAAGTGCATTATATAAATACGCCAAAGTGGCGCATGCATGCGCCAACTTGGCGCATGCATGCGTCAACTTGGCGCATTCGACTTTAATGAAAATCCGACATGCGCCAAAGTAAACGCATCGACTGCCTCAGCTTTAGGGCAAAAATTCGACATACACCAAAGTAAACGCTTCGACTTTCGCAGCTTTAGGGCAAAATCCGACAGGAGAAGCTATTGGCAAGCTTTCTGACATTTCCACATTTGCCGAATCTTAGACTCTAAGCAACGCAGACAGTGGTTTAGATAACTAGGTCTATCGGAGCCCCAACTTGCTTTTGTATCCAATAAGGAAATATATCCTAATTAAGGTAGTACTAATGACATCAGGACGATGGAGAATCCTTGTGCGAATAAAGCTCCTTATCATATAACCAACCATGAAGAGGATTAGTTATTTCGTCTTGAAAACTTTGTCTTTGTTCAAACTGATTTTCACAGAATTAATATTTTTTATTGAATATATGTACTCGGATTTGTTTCCTGTGTACAACGTTACCCGAGGGTGATTGATGTATATTTTACATTACTTTGAAACAGAGAGTTCGGTTCACATAGATCACACGCGCCAAATACTTTCGATGGGAAAATCCGAATACATGAATTGCATAGATGATATAAAGCTACATTTTCTGTGTACTTTTATATAACCTTAAGTAACATCAAATTAAGATATTACCGAACGTATTATCATTGGGCGGTCGACTTAGTGACCTGCATCTATTCAGCTGTATAGGTATCATATCTTATTTATTGATTTATTATGTGTATTGTAAGATATAGCTATTGTACTACCACGTTTATTTTCGTATAATTTCTGTAGCTTCTGACTAACGTAGTGTAGTCCTAATATTTACTATTCTTGTCTGTGACTTAGCAAGAACTTTACAAAGTTGCATTTTACTTAAGGAACGTTTAATGCTATAGGAATCGTATGATTCACAAAGAATCACTTCTGGACCTGTGTTTCGTTTTGTAAAGCAGGACTGATAATATATTGTTTTTAACTTAGCGTATATAAGATCAGTATGTGTTACCGTATATACCCATGTCATGTACAGCTTGTTCTCCATCATAAAAGTTTCAAAGACCGGCAGTAAAATCTGTGAAGAAAGTTGTATAAAATGATGTTTACCAGTGAAGGACCCAAAGAAGTAACAGCTGCGAATTTTTGTGATCAGTGTCTTTCCAGATGTTTAACATTACAGCTACTGTGAAGGAACTGTGTTCACTAAGTTTATAATTGTATTTGATAAGAAAAGATATCTAAAGAGATTACTGTGGATAATCCTCGTGGGAGGAAAATTGCCCATAATACAACATCCCGAGAAGAGGTGAATTGTTTCAGCAAGAGATGTAGATTATTGAATGGACTCTGATATCTGCGAACAGTAGAATATAAAGACGTCTACGTGTTACTAATAACATATAGGCATAGATGTACTCGATCATTACTATGTTCATGCGCATATAGAGAAATGTTGCATGAATATAATTCAGTGCTCTATTTAGTATTGTGTTGTTTTGGAAAACAGACGTCTTTTCCTCTATTGATTACAGATGTTTACGTGTATGAATGATTAGAATAATAATTGGTTTAATTGAACTAAGAACTGGACCCATATTATCTTTTTGTATTTTTTTCTGGCTCTTCAGCAAAATAAAACCTACATGGTATTACCTATTGAAACAGAGAAAATTAACAATTACCCTAAGAAAATTGTGAGGAAAGTGTGAAAGACAGAAACTATAAATCAAGTCTATGAACATGAATAAATATTTATTCTTCAATCTCGGGGTAAGGATGACGGTTAAAATAACTTGCAAAGTACTCTATTTTTATCTACATATTCTTGAATTCTCTCTACGAGATGATAAAAAATTTAGTACAAGATTACGATAAATCATAAATCGTATCACTGACCTTTTACCACTGACTTTTTTCCTGCTCAAGATTTCTAAGAGTACTGAGTTCAGGACATCAACTGTGTTGCAATTTGATGAAGAGCAATCTCACGCCACGTCAGTGTCAAAAACATGAAAATTCCCATTACATAATATACAGAATTGAACTTAATTTCTTAATGCAGCCAGGAAACTGCCACATGAACAAATCACATAGTCTCTAGTTTAAATGCATAAGAAATATTTAGTCTTTAACATAACAAGAGATCTGATTGAAATAAGACAGTTTATGTTTATACGACTGAGGTATTATTACCTAGTGGGAAACGAGTACGGAAATCGTGTTTCTGACATTTTCCATGCACAACAATCCTTCAACAAAAAACTATCAAGAATATCTAGGTCTGATTGGAATAAAACAGTTTATGTTTATACGACTGAGGTATTATTTCCTAGTGGGCAACGAGTACGGAAATCGTGACTGACATTTTCCATGGACAACAATCCTTCAACAAGAAACTTATAAAACTGAACAATTGCCATTAATAAATATTACCAGTAGACCTGGTGTTGCGGAAATGTGTCTATTAAGTATAACACACTTTCCTTCTAATAACGAAACATTCTCTGAAGACCTTTTTCCTTAATGTTCTATATACTGCGTCCACGAGTCACTAACTTATATTTCCTTGATATGAAAGACAAATAAGATGTCGATGAGACTGGCCGGCGTGTATATACGTGGTTAACATAGTGTTTACTGTCATGTTAGGCTACACCTGTTACCACAACTAACAGCACTACATGTGGTTGTTGACCTCGAGTTGACAGCTACACCAGCAACCATTCGTTTCTGGGCATTATTTGATGTGAAGTCAGACGGTAAACATTCAGCGCATCAGCTCAGGTGCAGTATGACATCATAGTAATCAACTGCATTCGGCCTTGTCACCAGACGTCTTGACATTGCCACTGGATTCAGACAGTCATGTCTGAGAAAGTGTAGGCGATTATTAACATCATTCCCTCTCTTAGATCCATATCATCCTTAAGTCATGACATATTACCCTTACCCCTTCCGCCACAAGATATCTTAAAGATAGCTGTAAAGTAGCAGGTATGGATGCACTACGACATTTAGCTCTAGACTTGCAAACAGCCGGTGCAGGGCATAAGTTGTTTTTTTTTACTGGACCAAAGCAGCAATGAAAATCGGTATCACGATGCTCACCTCAGTAGAATGAGGAAAGAACAAAAATGATTCCTTAAATATCGTCTGCATTACTTTAAACCAGAGACTAACATGAAAACAAAGTTGATGCAACTCATCATCGGTGCCATTGAAAGTATGCACATATATGGACAATTTATTAGCAGATGGACCAGACAGAGAAACAGCTCTAAATGGCTAGCTTTAAGATCAAGATAACTGTGCTGAGTGAAAGTCTCCAAGCTGAGAAAGAATAACTCGCCGCAGTAGGAACTGCCTACGTCTTTTTCTGGAGTGGCCGAATTAAAGAACAGCAAAGTGAAGCTGTTGTTGGGTTTTTGTTTGTCATCAAATCAATGCTAGTTAGCAATCTCACAAATTTCTAAATGGCGTGAATGACAAATTAATGCAAATAAAAACACTGTACAAACGACCTGCAACTACTATCCGAGAATATGCACATTCCGTGACCAACGCAGATGAAATCAGGGATTTTTTTATGAAGACCTGGAGTCTCTAATTGCAGAAGTAAAAAAGGCCGTTAAGTTCATGATCCTTGGTGACTTCAATGATATGGTCTCATGAAAAATGAGTTTGGCCAAACTACAATAACGGAATCCACCAACTGTAGAAATTCGTTGAACGCTATCTCCTAGTCACTAACACTGTCTTTCGACAAGACGTCTTGGAAGCATCCATGTTAATGGTAAAAACATCGTCCTGAGATGGTACGGACAGAACCAATTAGCGACTAACGCTATGAGAAGTTCAGTATGCTGGATTGGCCAAACGTTCCTAGTCAAATATCAATAAAAACATTCTTCCTAGCAGGCGAGAAAGGTGCAAAATAGTGCCTAAAATGTTTAGTGTCTCCAAATTTAATCAGGAGAAGGTGAAACAGACATTTGTCGGAAAACTGTGTAGTCAACTAGATGCAATTGTTATGGAAATTAAGAATGTCAAGGAAAATGTGGCATCCTTCGCAGACTCAATGCACTCAACTGTGTCTAAAAAGCATCGGTTTCATTACAAGGTAACATCAAGATTGCTTTAATGAAAAACATCGGATGCAGAAAGCCTGTTCAGAATGCAGTACTTATTCGTCTAAGAATGCAGCCATAAATAACATCAGGTGAACTATCCAATGTTAACTGAGAGAGTTGCAAGCCTCGTGACTGAACAATAAAGCTGACGATATTTATTCCTACGCATACAGGAATGGCATAAAGAACTTATGTGATCATTTTAAAACAGCTAGAGTCACCAGGATCATTTTCAATTTAAAGTGCTAACCGTGCCGTATTGCTCAGTTAGAAAGACAGGCTGCTGCAAAGATGGAAGAAACAAAAACACTTCAACAGCACTTTCAATTATCTGTTATTTATTACTGAGGAGGCACTTGATCAACTGCACATCGCTTGCTGACCCTTTAGCGATGACTGAAACTATGAAAGCAATTATCCTACTGTCAAATGCCAAACTACCTGAAGCAAATCATATACAAAAAGAATTTTACAAAGCTAATAGCTCGGAAGGCAAAGAAACAAACTAGACTCTTTCTATCAATGTGTACACAGTGCACTATACCCCACTGAGTAAAAAGAAACACATCCTTCACTACAACAGCGGAATGTCAGCAGACACTTTTGTGACAACCATCGGGGCATCTCATTGTGTCAATATCTGTCTAATGCCTTGCCATAATTTTGCTGTATCGTTTTTGTTGCTTCGAGAAATCACGAAGGAAAATAGTGTTTGGAGAAATGCCTGAAGCAGAACCTGTACTCGACATGAATCGACCTGATAAACCTTTAACGCAGTAAACCGTTTAAGCCCTCGGAAAATCATTGCAAAAATAAATTGTTTCACATTTCTTGGTAGAATGCTGTCATGCGCAGCCCACACTGATGATGAAACTAACTCCTAACAATATCATCTGTCTACAAACAAAACGTAAGGTCTTGTCGGCCTTGCTGTATGCTTACTAAATTTGACAAATGTGAAGACGCCATACCAAAAAGCTGCCAGAGAAAATGCGTGAGGATAAAATGGCAGGACATAGTTGCAAGCACTGAGGCTCTAACAAGGGCAACTTTTCTCAGCATCTGCACTATGAAATCACAGTTGAGGTGGGCATGACATGTCACATTTATATCATAAAAACTATTATAAAAGAAGAACTATGAAAAGCTGACGGTGGTCAGGAGACGCGTTTCAATGATTCTCTGAACTCTTCCTTGAAACATCTCAACATTGACCCAAAGTCTTTGGAAGATTGTGCACATGATCTCTTCATTACTGTTATTTAACTGTTTAAAACATTTAAGTTTTTTAACTTAAGTATAAAGAAAGCGTAGATTAAACCAATATATTTCTTGGTGTATGTGTTTTAATATACTGCATTGGTAACGTAACAATGCGTTTAAATGTTTACCCACATTCACGTTGAGCAGAAATTTCTTCCTGTTGATATTTGTGTTGATGTGTTGTTTCCGTTGGAGAAAGAACTGCAGTCTCGTTGAAATGGATATTCTAGTGAAATGGATTTGTTTTATACTATATAATCAGCATTAATATTGTGGAAATTTAAGACATTCAAAACATGGATGCTTGTACGCTACACCTACAGTAATAATATTAAAATTAGTATATAAAATTCCTAATTTAGCTACATATCTTCAATAAAAACTTTGAGAATTAACTGCAGTCACTTAAAGGATTTGCAACGATATGACATAATAGCACGTAACAGATTATGGAACCAGCGTCAAAGAAGGTAATGCAATTTCAGATTGGAATCATTTAGTAATATTAAAGATAAATTGCATCAAATTATCTGGAAGTAAAATATACCAGAGATTTTGATTTGTTGTTGCACATAATGATATACAAAAGGCGTGAATCAAAATATCTATTTTTAATTATTATTGTTGTTTGGGGTTTTCTTCTATTTATTATATATTTAACTTTTAAGCAATGAGGATCACCCTATTTAAACTATGCAGAGACCAATCTTTTGGGTCAAAATACACAATATGACAGAAAGGGTTAAAACAGTGGTATTGTGTGGCAGACCTTGTTTTCTGCCCTGTCGGTCAACATCTTTGGTAATATTTGTATCACCTCAGAGTTTTTTCCTCAGGTGTTTATACGCACTGAGTCATATATCGCGATAGTTTGATTTTTCACCACGAATAAAGCAAGATTCAATTTGAATTAGGTCACTGTTAACCATACATCACACCTTGATGATATGCATTATAATCTGCGTGTTGCTCATTATGCTCTGACTTCTTGTGCAAGGCCATTTAATTTGATGTCTAAGTGTGCAGTCAATGCTATAACATTCAGACAAATTAGGTTGCTATTATATATATTTTACGCTGCATGTTTCATTTAAGCTTAATTTATTAATTATGTTGAACAATCCAACTGCATTTCACCGACGATAAATTGAACGTGTCACAAAAGTGCAGAACTGTTTAAAAAAACAAGATAAAATAATAACATATAAGATGGATAAGTCATCTAAATTCCAACAAAAACTCAAGCAATGGTTATCATCTTTGTGGCTGACACTATTTTGTATTGACCTTATGTGCACCCACCTTCCTCCTAATCGGGCTGTTCAACAAAGGAACAACGTATATATTAATAAACAAAGTCCTCATTATTGTCGAAACATTACAGTTCTCCTCTATACTGTTTACTTTTTCACCTATTGCACGCTCAGTACTAAGATGAGTCAAACCCATTTAAATATTATTTTCCTATACATGGCTTCTTTTGATGAAGATGTAATAAAAGAGGATGTTTGTAACTCTAGAACCAGTACCGGCATTTGAACACGTAGCTGTTGATCATGTAGTGATATTTACGTGTACGGTGATTTCTTTCAGTAACCTAGATGTCATAAGTATCATTTCAAAGGAACTATCACTCATTATTATTGATTCGATGTTGGAGAAGATAAATGAAAGACAATGTCAAAATTTTATGATTTTCATCTGGTCTCTATTACTCTTGTCCAAAATCACAAGTAGTGTCAAGCCTTTCAGTGAGTGTATTTATTACTTTTCACAAAAAAGGTATTGTTAGCTTGAATGTAGAGGATTATTCCAGCCGACAAAATTTCCATCAACTCCCGTACTAAATGAAACATTTTGATTAAACCTCATTTCTTGAGAGCGAAAGAATATGAGCATTTCTAGGTCAGTATCCCAGCTAGTAACATTTTGAACTCTTTCATTTTTACAGATAGTGGTGTATTGTTTACTACTTAATATCTAATTAGTTTCATAGGAATAATATTTCTGAACTGTGGTAATATATGTATTCTGAAATGATAATATAGTCAAGTGCCGAAATGATGGCTCGACACTAAATTTACTGAACAACGATTGCCCTACATATTGAGTTTTTGAGCAGCTATTGCCCTGCATACGGTAAAATTCTGAGTAATGTTTGTTTGAAACGATAACGGATGCACTAGACCACACTAAACCACTTATTGCTCTTAGGTTAGATTAAATGCAATATATATTGCATACACGCACAAGTCAAGGTTTGATTGCAATTGAACAGATGTCATGGGTATTAGGTTGATTCTAACGCAACTCTAAACTTTTCACTTTATTAATTCTAGATTAATACAAAACGTTTACTTCACTCTCTTGCAAATATTATTACTTCAATATTGCTGGTATATCTTGATGATGTTATGTATGCAATAAGACGATAACTCAATATCGGCTTACTATTACTAATTATAAGAATAAGAGTACTTTTCACCACACTTCGCTGAAGCAAAATAATAACCGTAGTTACCCATAAATATGTTCTGCTGATGTTATGCAACATACAAAATATATATAATAACAAAAAAGTAAACTAACATATAAAAAGCAAAATATAGACAACAAGAACTGCATGCTAATATGAACGTTCTATAATCGTCTAACAGTACTAGCATTAGAGCAGGTTATGTAGAATTTAAAAAACAAAACCACGTTGGTTATTGCAGATTTTCACATTTTTTCTCTGATGTGCTTGACTGTTTCATTGTAATTTTTAATTGTGCAGTGTTCTTTTATTGTACTTTGTATCGCACTGAATATTATGCAGTGTTTTACTCATTGTATCTTTTTGAACACAACATAATATACCAGAATGATTTTTCATTGGACTTTTTTGCAACATATAAACCTTGAAATATTTTTTAATATTTGTACCGTCTTTATATGGTTGTAATATATATATATATATATATATATATATATATATATATATATATATATATATATATATATATATATATATATATATATATATATATATATATATATATATATATATATATATATATATATGTCAAACTTTAAGGCTCAAATAACCCGGAAGATATAGTTATGACAGAAATTTTAAGTAAAAATAATAACATTGGAGAATCCTCTAAATTGTATTAAAACTAAATTTTCCTTGGATTAATTTTTCATTAAATTATATTGGGTGTGATTTATATTAAAACGTATGCAGATTAAACTTATTAAAGAGAGCAATATTATATTTTCCTTACAATAAATACAGATCTCATTTTCACTAACTCAGCAAATAACCTTTACAAACAGGAAAACAATCTGCATTTTATACATAAACAGTCGACTCTTTAACGATTTCAAGCTTCTCTGTATTATTGAGATCACCAAGCTAACACTTTATGGCAAAACAATTCTTAACCTACTCGCTGACCGACTAACCTGGATAGGCGATAAAGCTGATGAGTCAAACTGTGACGCAAAAAGCATATACATTCAACTGGGACAAAACTGGAACCTTCTGGTTTTGAAGCAAGCGCCATACGCATGATTCTAGCTTTGCACCTTCGACTCAATACCTTACCAAATAGGGTTAGATGTGTCTTAGACTAAGTTTAAATAACAGTCCAAAGGTCCTAGCATCTCAGTTCCGCTGCCTCAAGACTAGAAAAGATCTCCCTTCTGTTTTTACAGGTAAGAAGCGTTTATGTTCTACAAATCCGTAAAGAATGAGTTCTTTAGAAGTTAAAGATTTGTGATTTTTAATCTTCCTAGTTGCAATGTTCTTGTGAGTTCTCTTTTTATTTTAATATTTTAATATAATGGAATGTTTACTTGTTTTTAAGAATTTATATTTGTATTTAGGATAATAGTAAACATTAAATTGGCTACCGATTTCATGTTTAGATTTAATTTGGAAATTTAAATATCCTTTAAGGAATAAATAATTATGCTTAGTAATCTATTCCAAATTAGTATTTTATCTTAAACTGAGTAAAATATATTTCTTCGCAACTATTTTATGATCTTTAATTTAGTCCAGATCTATTATCTGTACTATATTCAAAAATGCGAATAACTACAAATATATGAAGTTGATAAGCTTAAAAGGAAAATTATTATATGCATTGTCTATATTTTGCAATGCACAGGTTTTGAGTCTTCGGAATGTAGTACCGTATATCTTCTATATCAGTCTGATTCAAGACTAGAAAAGATCCCATTTGTGTTTTGTACAGAAGATTCCGCACGTTCGCATGCCAAAGCGTCCCCTGAGAATGTAGCCGTATCTACACCATTATATGTTACACCCTCTCTCTCTCTCTCTCTCTCTCTCTCTCTCTCTCTCTCTCTCTCTCTCTCTCTCTCTCTCTCTCTCTCTCTCACCACGGACCTTCATTATCACAAAATCCTTTTGACGTCAGAGAATTAATAAAGAGTTTATTACAGGGTTTTGTCCATTTTTCATTTAACAATCAATAACATCATTTTAAAACAATAGTTCATCTTAACGGCAATAACATACATATTTGGCATTAAATTCTTAATAGACTTCTATTTCGGTATGTTGTATCGTGGACAAAGACATTACAAAGAGAGACATGATCAGAGGAGATCGAGAAGTGACGAATAACGATAAGTAACATTGCACTATTTATTCGTTTATTGTGTTTTTTATTTGTTTGTTGTTCCTTTTCTTCTTTTGCTTTTTTTTAGCGGAGGCTTTTGTAAAGAACCTTTTGACAGTCAATACGCTTAACCCTTTTGATAGCACTGACACGGAGACGTTATACAATAAAAGTGTTGAATTTATACTCCGCTGTCTTGTTATGGACATTTTATTAGATCTATATAAAATAAATATCTGGAATTTGTAGTTGTTTGAATCATGCCAAAGTCTGCTCGTTATTGTTATGTTCATTCACAGCCTTTCACTTTGTATGGAAATTCCTATCAAAAGATTACTTCTTCAAATGTTCAAACTCATATCCGACTTCCATTTCTGCATAATTTGTTGTTGTCATTTAGATCACTCCTGGGTAATTTTGTTCAATTCAATTTTTCATGGTATTTTATTTGGGTGGGGTCATCTTTTGTATATTTACCTACCAGGCAGGGTTTATACAACACCCACCTGAATTCAGTCTGAAAATATAAATTCCATGTCTGAATACATCTGATGTCGGAATAATGCACACATTCATATAGCTGATTGTTTCATACAAGTACAAGTGAACTTACCGGTTACCTAACGAAAACAACAGAAAACGAGACATGAGTGCTAAAGTGAATATTGTTTAGGCTAAAGGATCACTGTTTGCTATATTATATTGTAAAATTATTAAATAAATGTAATACAACATAGTAAATAATGTAAAGAGCAGATGTCAGTCAGAACAAAGGAAAGCTTGAAAGGTAACTAAGCACTATATAAAACCTCTTGGTCCATCCTGATTTCAAAAATATTTATACATCATTTGTCAAGTAGTAATCAAAACCGTCAATAAAAGCATAATCTTATTCTTAACAATAAATAGTTAATTTGTTTCAAATGGAATAGAATCAGTATAAATATTGTTTTTTTTCAAGCAAATATTGTTGAGTCATTTTCAATATGCAGAAATATATCCAACTTGAAAAGTGGACATAGCTTAAAATTTCATGCTTGTATCATGATATCACTGAATAATTTGAAAGTAAATTCTGAGTCTCAGTGTTACACTATGAATGAATTAACGACCAGGAGCCAAAAACATGAAATAAGTGCGAAGATGTAGTTTTTGAGCATATACATACTTATGAGAACAAACTATTGACTTGTCCTATATCCTAAAATTAAAAAGAATCATACTAAGGGGAGCGAGTCAGACAATGAGAGCAAGAGTCAAAGAGAGAGAGAGAGAGAGAGAGAGAGAGAGAGAGAGAGAGAGAGAGAGAGAGAGAGAGAGAGAGAGAGAGAGAGAGAGAGAATGCATTTACATTCCAAACATATTAACAAGGTAAGGCTACTTAGTGAAATTCAAGGCTACTTTCTTGATTGGTCCATGGCTTCGTCAGTTCCTCGTCCCTGGCGAATATAAGTGTGATTTAGATTTTTAACGCAGCGTTGACAATTTTTCAGTCATGTCGCTAAGATGTCTGCAGTGTGACAGTTTATAGTGATGTCTAAGCACTGTGGTATCATGCCGAAGACATGTGACATCAGTCCCACCCAGTCACGATATCCTGACACCAGGCGGACCAGTCCTAACACTAACCTCTTAATGCTGAGCGCCAAGCAATACAACTCTTTGTACCATTTTCTAAAGTCTTTGGTATGACTCGGCCGGGGTTCAAAGCGCGTCCCTGGAGAAAACAAAATCTCGTGTAATTCAGTTACATGATAAAAAAATGTGTATTGCTATGTATATCCATATTATGTGTTTAATGTTTTGTCCATGAGCTAGATTCTAAATAAAGATATTAAGGTATAAATGGGTTTCGGCAAGATTTACTGTTAATCTTTATTATAAGCTCGTTATGAGTTGGGGTAGATTTGCATTGGTTGATTAAGTCAGGTGTTTGAGTTTTATGATTTTTATGCCATCTATGAGGTATTGCGAAATAGATCAAGTACAAGAATAGTACAAAGCAGAGCCGCTAGATGTATAAAAGGTCGGCGAAGTGAGCAATCTGTTTATTCCTACATTCTTATTTCTATTGCCTATGTTCTTGTTTCTAAATCAGTCTGCAGATGTATTTGATGTTGTGTTTAGATATAATTTGAGAGGACTTATTTATTTGGGCTATTCTTCGGAATTACAAAATGTTCATTGACTCCAGACTAAAATATAGCTATGGGGAATTTTGTACAATACCATTGAATACATCAAGAATGTTGACAATTCAACACAGTCAAGGATAGTATTACATTAGCACATTCGATGACCTGGAATGCATATGGAACACTATTATTTTGGTCTTGTGACAGAACCTTTATGGACTATTCTGGATACTTCACAGTACTTTACGTTCCTCTTATTCTTTTTGTTTTATTTTATACCTGTAAGAATTAAATTATTTGTTACATTTTACAACAAAAAGATGTTTTTCTTTATTTCTGATACTTGGTTTTGCTTTTGAAATAGGCTATCACAATGCTTGTATTATATTTTTAAGAAATTTATGATTGTTTCTCTTTTCTCAGTACACCCCTAGGCCCGGTCCATCAAAAGAAGAATCCCCTTTAAGTGAAAAGAACAATTTCCTTACCTTTGTCGTCTTGATGTTGTTTCAACGTATATGATTGTGTTCATTCCTATGCATAAACACGCGCTTGTGTGTAACCCAATTTTTTATGTCAGATGTTTTTAATTTATAACGTTATCTTGTGATTCGTCTTTATGATGACACAAAATATGAAATTTATTGATTAGATGCGCAAATTTCTACATGCTAATCTGAGCAATAAAGCGCGTGTGATGCTCATGATAATGGTGATTGTGTGGTTACCTTACTAGCAAATGTAACTGACAACTTCGTCAACTTTCAAGCAATTTTCAATCATTATCAAGATTAATGATTTTCATTACAGCATTGCATGGATGGTTAAGTCAGGTGATTGAGTATTGTGATTCATGTCGCTTATGAAGCAATGTAAAATTGATCAAGTAAGCTAATACTGTAACGTGGAGCTGGTAGATGTATAAAATGTGGGCGAAGTGGACAATTTATTTATCCCTAAATTCATGTTCCTATTACCAGTGTTCTTATTTCAAAATCAGTCTGCATATGTATTTAATGATGCCTTTAGATATAATTTGTAGGACCTATTTGTTTGGGATATTTTTTGGAATTGCAAAGTGTTCATTGATTCGAGACTAAAATATTGTGTACGAAGATATTTTTAATAGATGATGTTATCTTGTAATTCATTTTTGTGGTGAGATACAGCATGATGTTTTTGAAATTTATTGACTGGATGCACTAATGTAAACATGTTAATCCCATCAATTATAATACATTTTGGAATCGACACAAGTGTCCAAATTCATCCTTCTTCAAGTATACATTGAGGGATTGACATTTTATTTAATAAAAAAAAATTATTAAGTTATATATATATATATATATATACATATATATATACATATATATATATATATATACATATATATATATATACATATATATATATACATATATATATATATATATATATATATATATATATATATATATATATATATATATATATATATATATATACATATATATACATATATATATATATATATATATATATATATATATATATATATATATATATATATATATATATATATATATATATATATATATATATATATATATATATATATATATAGTCACTCGACCACCAAGAGCAGAAGGTCGTCAATATTTAATTAATACGGCTGATTGATCTCATCCTGAGATTATTAAACTATCAAGTTTGATAAGAGTCCTGTAGAACGACTAAATGCTTTTTGTACTTAAAACTTGCAAAATTGCTGATTAAAATGGAATTTTTATCTTTAAAAATGTCAAGCAATTTTGCTTGAAGGAAAATTTATAAATATATAGATATGGTGTTAATGTAGGGGGAAGAAAGACTTGCTACGATTACTTATCATGATTTATTGTATATATTATCTGCATTTGGTTACTGCTCACTTTAATGTCATTATCTAAATATTGAACATGATATATATAGATTACTGCATTTGTATGAGAAAATATGAACGAGTTTTTCGGATGGCTATTCTGCACGACCTTGGGAGTGCAGTATGTCCATCCGAAAAAAGAGTTCATATTTTTCCATTCAAATGCAGTGACATTTAATTATCTGTTGATTTTTTGTCTCATTACAAAAGACGTAATAATAAAATTCATAACCAAATATATAAAAATTTTTTTGTTATTTTATTATTAAAATAACAAAGTTCCCAATCGTGGATTCCTTCAATTTAAAATAGTATTCATGCGCATATAGCTCTGCCCACCGACATTTTAACATCATAGTCTAACGCGCGCTCATGTGCATCAAGCGCGAGGAGTACAATATCAAAGAGTTTAATATCGGGGAATATTGAACGATTCTAACAATGTAACGTTAACGGAGAAAAATAAGAGCATATAATAATAATACACAATACCTAACAAATGACGTGCCTGAACATGTATGAAGTCATTACATTGCTTCTCGCTGTATCACTTGAGATTAATGATAAGAAACAATAAAGATGGGGATTCCTGCAGAAATCCAGAAAAGGAAATAAAAGTTATATATTATATTGCTTCAGACTGTTTGTTCAGTTCAATGTGATTAATATGCATTTAATCTTGTATGAACGCGTATTTAAGAATTTTTAAATGCATCCATCTTGTTGAGCATTTTACCTTGTTAATCTAAATATACGACGTATTAAATTCATTGTAAGTGAATGGAAGAAATTAGATTTCTGAGCATATCTTATGTTAGCCAGTCTAAGTGCCCTATGTATTACTCACGTAAAGGAATTTCATGATGTTAAATTTCTTGAGAACAAAATAATATATATATATATATATATATATATATATATATATATATATATATATATATATATATATATATATATATATATATTAAATGAGTACATTCGGTAAAACAGATTTCTTAATAATGTATTGAATGTATGTATTTCATACCTTTCCGCCTACCCTTAGCTATATATACAAACAGATTGATGATATATTTAAGTTTCATTTATATGCTGTCCCATTCTTTCATACTGATATATTTGTACTAATCACTGACCGATTTATGTGTGTCTGTGTGTGTCTATGTGTCTGTGCGTATGTATGTGTGTCTGTGTGTGTATATGTGTGTGTCTGTGCGTGCATGTCTGTCTGTGTGTGTGTCTCTGCGTGTGTCTGTGTGTGTATGTGTGTGCGTATGGGTCTGTGTGTGTCTATGTCTGTGTCTGTATGTTTGTGTGTATATGTGTGTGCCTTTGTGTGTGTCTGTGTGTCTCTACGTGTATGTGTGTCCTTGTGTCTTTGTGTGTCAAAGTCTGTATGTGTGCCTGTGTTTGCGTGTGTCTGTGTCTGTGTGTCACTATGTGTGTCTGTGTCTGTGCTTGTGTCTGTCTATGTCTGTCTGTATGTGTATATGTCTCTATGCATTTGTATCTGTCTGTGTCTCTGTCTGTGCCTGCATGTGTCTTTCTGTGTATGTGTGTGTCTCTGTCTGTGTCTGTATGTCTGTGTGTCTGTGTGGATGGGTGTGTCTGTGTCTATGTCTGAGTGTGTGTCTGTATCTGTGTGTTTCTGTGTGTATGCATGAGTGTGTCTGTGTGTCTAAGTCTGTATGTCTGTTTGTGTGTGTCTGTGTAAGTGTATTTGTGTCTGTGTGTGTGGGTCTGTGTGTTTGGGTCTGTGTATTTCGTGTGTTTGTGTGCGTGTCTGTGTGTCTGTATGTGTGTGTCAATGTCTGTGTTTGTCTGTTTGTCTTTGTCTGTGTATGTCTGTGTGTGTCTGTTTGTGTGTCTGTGTGTATGTCTGTGTGTCTGTTTGTGTGTGTTTCTGTGTGTGTCTGTTTGTGTGTGTCTGTGTCTGCGTCTGTGTATCTGTGTGTCAGTGTGTGCCGGTGTGTGTGTGTCTGTGTGTGTCTGTGTGTGTCTGTATGCGTGTTTTTGTGTGTGTCTGTGTCTGTGTCTGTGTGTCAGTGTGTGTATGTGTATGTCTTTGTTTGGTCTATGTCTGTTTGTATGTGTCTGTGTGTATTTGTATGTGTGTCTGTGTGTTTGTGTTTGTGTGTGTATGTGTGTCTGTGTGTATGTGTCTGTTTGTGTGTGTATGTCTGTGTTTCTGTGTGTCTCTCTGTGTGTCTTTGTATTTGTGTCTGTGTGCCTGTGTGTTTGTGTATGTGTCTGTGTCTGTGTGTGTCTCTTTGTGTGTCTGTCTGTGTGTCTTTGTCTGTCTGTGTGTCTGTGTGTCATTTTGTCTTTGTCTGTGTCTGTCTGTGTGTGTCTGTGTCTGACTGTCTGTCTTAGTCTGTGTCTGTCTGTTTCTGTGTATATCTGTGTCTGTCTGTGTATGTCGGTTCCTGCTTATATCTGTCTGTCTGTGTGTCTGTGTGTCCGTCCGTATGTATGTATGTATGTATGTATGTATGTATGTATGTATGTATGTATGTATGTATGTATGTATGTATGTATGTATGTATGTATGTATGTATGTATGTATGTATGCATGTATGTATGCATGTATGCGTGTCTGCGTGTAGTTAGGTATGTAGGCATGCATACATGCATGCAGTTATGTATCCCCCATCCATCCATCTATGCGCATGAATATATGCATCCATGTGAAGGATATTCGAAATTTTCTGAATATTTTAACTTACGTTGTTTATTTCTTTTAACCTTTCAATAAATTGTACGCCAGTCGATTGGAACAAAAACAAAAAAAGAAATAAATAAATAAGTTTCTTAAATTATCTACTTTTGTTCTTGTAGTATGCTGGACACGTGCAACTCAATGCATGTGACGTAACATATTTGTTTGACCCTGAAGTAGCACCGTGCTACTGTAAAATCCAGGCAACTTTAAGGTACTCACTGATTGATATATGGGCCAACATGGATGACGTTTATATATTTAACAATCGTTATGCTCAGAAAGTTCTGTGTAAAGAAAACGAGTAGAGACCACAAATCGCTCGTCGTAGTCTGACTATAGATAGTATTACAAGCATAAACTTGGTAGCTTAGTTTTTTGTATCTGACTTGGCTAGTGCAACCAGACAAGTGTACGCCTCATAAGTAATTTTTGTACGAAGTGATTTTCGGGGCAAACAATGTGAAAATATCCATTCGGTTGGAACTCTAGTTTTCCACTGTATGAACAACTTACTAGAATGTCAATAATAATAATAATGAGGACTTTGTATAGTGCCTACTCTTTAGAAGCTCTAAGCGATTTACAACATTTGACAACACTTTAAAAACGTATATGATATGATTACAAAAATAAAAACAAACACTACGAATTTAGAAAACATAAAACATCCTGTATATATTTATGGTAAGGAAGCAAAATTAGGTCTTTAAGTCTGTTCTTGCGGTCGAAACAGATGAATTTTAAGAGCTCTCTTGAATGAGATCACTGTCTTTGTGGGCAATTCGTTTCACGTTGCTAAGCCCTGATATACAAAAGAACGTTCTCCGTATGATTTCATTTTCATAGTCGGAATAATGAGAATACGAGTATCAGAAAAGGGGCGTAAGTATCTTCCTGGTGTGTACACAAATTAATATTCTATAATCGGACAACGAGACTGAGAAAGTGTGTTGAATGTTTTTAAGTAACGTACCGAGATAATATTTATTAACAAAGACATAGGTGCATACACTCAATGTGTGTATATTGGATTTAATAATGACACTCAGAAACCTAAATGAACTTTCAAAGGAAAGTCGATACTGAAATCGATACGTAGGATATAGCCTAACAATGATTACAGAGCACAAGAAATTCAAAAGAGCGTGAAAACATTTTGTTTATAGTTAAACAACTCGATTTTTAAATTTGCAAACCTTGTTTAACTACTCAATGTGAAATTGATTTAAATAGATTTGCTGAAAAGAATTAGCAAACACCAAGGTTACAGTAATAACACAGTAATTAAAACCAGATTCGAGAATAAATCGTTAAATTTAGTATAATGGACCAAGAAATTCCTTCAACAATAAACTACGCCGTATTCCATCTAAACAATAGAATAATAGAACGAAATTTTAGTCTTGTAGCCGTAAAACTCTTAATACATTGTGTCGACAACACCATTAAGACAGATGAAGTAAAATTGTAATAGCAGAAATGTTTTCCCGGTGCTGAGGAAGTAAATAGAAAACTTGTTCACCACTAGAATACTTCATCAATGATATAATGTTCCCCATGCAATTCCTCCAAATGCAGTTTTAGGAAGAAGGTGCATCAATTGCTTCAACAAAATACCTGATCTAAAAAGGAAATAAAAATTTCCTTCACCTAAATGAAGGTTATTATTTGCTCTCTCTCTCTCTCTCTCTCTCTCTCTCTCTCTCTCTCTCTCTCTCTCTCTCTCTCTCTCTCTCTCTCTCTCTCTCTCTCTCTCTCTCTCTCTATATATATATATATATATATATATATATATATATATATATATATATATATATATATATATATATATACCAGACAGTGCCATCCCTGGATTCTGTAGTAGAATTGGGCAGAATTTATAGTTTAATACAAACAATACTATCAATCAGGTTAGATAAATTAAATTCGTACTCTATGGAGTTTCGAATCCATGACCGCTAGTAAATTGCACCCATCGCCTTGCTTGCACGCACCAAGCCATATACCGTCACGACTAAGCACGCATCACCCAAAATGATTTCACTGAATCGGTGTTATATGAGCTTGTGCGTAGCAGACACACTCGCATGACGACCTAGTAAATAATTCTCATATATATATATATATATATATATATATATATATATATATATATATATATATATATATATATATATATATATATACAGTCGTTCCAGATTCCTATGAAAGAAATCAAGGAATATAAGATTTTTGTATTACAAAGAATTATAAATATATACCAGACAGAACAGACAGTGCTATCCCTGGATTCTGTAGTAGAATTTTGATAATAGTGGGCAGAATTTATAGTTTTATACAGTGCCATCAGTAACGTAAATGACATATTTGTTTTTATTTCTCCCTCGTGGAAATATTCTGGATAGATTTGTTTGTTTGTAAAGTATGAAATCGTCGTAAACCACAAGAGTATTGATACTACCATCAAGATCTTCTACGGACGGTACAACATTGATGTCCCTGATAAATTAAACAACTGTATCGCTTTCTAAGGAATCATTTGAAACTTCATTGAATTCATTGAGGACATCATACCATCAATGGTCGTCTGCTGGTGCTACTAATAAAGTTTAACCCATCTGAGCCACCTCATTATCCATTTGAGCAATAACTGAGTTTTACCATACACAGACGAACCAATGATAATGCCTCGAATACAGTTTAGTAACACTGTATAATGCTTGAAGGGTGCTTGCGCTTGTGTCGCTGAAAAATCAATTACGTTCATAATGTAGGAATATTATTTTTTATATTAATGAGTCTATATTGTGCTTGATGCAATGCGGTCACGGATATAACTGGGCTAAGAGTAACAATCACAAAGAATAAAAGGCGAACACTTACATGCAGGCGTTTAAAATGTGACTCATAATGTATACGTTTGTGAGTGGCGATTGGTGAACAATGATCTCTTGAAGTGATATTGTTGCGTCACTCGGAAAATTATCAGGAACAAAATGGGCTAAGTATCCGGGGCAAACTATCTTCCGGATATAACACGACTTGATATTCAGACTAGACGGAAACTTTCGACCAAAACAGGGATAAGTTCCAGTGAATGCGATTGATTAATAGTGCCATGTTCTTGATCTCAAACAACGACATATCGCTCATGTAAAGTTTATTCACACGCTAAAGTCGATAGAAAATATATAAAAATATGAAATAGTCACTGGCCAACTGGTTGATACGAACGGTTATGAGTGATAAACTAACTGTGGGTGAACGAAATTTTCTCTCTAGTAATTAATTATGGAGTCGATTTATTATTATCCAAGAGGATACTGGAAAGGAACAGCAACGATTACCAAACTCGACGACGCAGTAGGTGTCTCGAGTGGTGTTTCCACAGATTGGTTGGCAATATGGCAAATTTATCTACTGACACATTAAACGTTTCAATATCGACTGTTTGATGTTAGCGCTCCCAACGAAGTTATCCAGGAAGATATCTTGTCTTTTCCAGATAACAGAATCATTGGCACATCAAGCAAACGACAGGCTCGTACATACAAATATGCATTGACGGTCGTACACACTGCAAGAAGATACAAGGAAGCTGAACAAAAACGACAACTGAAGCATCGGATGCGTTAGAACGAAATTATTTACATGGACCTTTACACTGGTCACAGTTGATCCTGGCAAAGAATTTATTGGTGCACTGACATTGCTAATGTAATAACATAATATTAAAATCAGATGCGGATATCAGATGCGGACATGCCGCAATGCATTGTGATCAGGCAATCATTGACCGATTTTATGGAGCACTTACTGAGAGATTGTCTGGACTTCAGTACCTTCAGGAATTATTGAGCAAAGACAGGCCTCGTTAATGGGTTGTAACACTACCAAGCATAATAGCCACGTAAAACAACGAAGCCATGCGTTAAATTGCTATGAAACCCGACAATGCAATTGCGATGAAACACATACCGACCAAGCGGCGAGATCAGTTCTGGGCAGCAATGTGACGATAAGGTATTTATATGAACCTGGCGAACTTGAAGGTGTTAAAAAAGAGCAGTTATATCTGGAATGCAACCACATATACAATTTGCAGCGTTGTAAAATCAACGGGTATGCCAGTAATGTACAGACTCGATACGGTGGCTTCTCGGCGTGGATTTGTCCGAAAACAACTGTATATAATTCCTGAAAATACATAATTACCACCAGCAGGGATTCACTCAAGCAACAAACACTAGCACCTTGACGTCAATTAAACCCAAGACATGTCAGTGTGACATTTTAAAATGTTTGGCCGAAAAAAAAAAAGCTATTAAGTCCACGGTAAACTACCGTACATTGTTAGGAAAATATTGACACCATCATCGTGTTACATGCTATTTCATATCAAACTCACATTTATTTTTTGTCATCTTGCTGATAGCCAATTGATGTTTTCTTTGGCATGCCAAACATTGGAACGCATGGAATTCCAACAATGGATTCGTTCGTGGATCTGCTAGCAGATTCAAGCTGATGTTGATTATTAAACTATCATATGCAGCTGAGACATTGATGTACTAGATATACTGACAGATACACTAAATTTGATCATTCGACGCAATCAACGACAATAAAATATAGGTATGTGAGATTGTTGGCCCCTGCGTTAAATGTATTGTTATTGCATATCCTAGATTTCAGCACGATGACTGTGCCAGAGCCTGTTCAAAAACCTCTACAGGAACAACATCAACAATATTAATAATAATAATAATAAGCTTTTGTTGCTTCGCCGTTCATAGTATATCAAAGAATATATTCTGGCTACGAGTATTTGCTGAACGATAACACATATAATCTACGTTGAAGTGAATTGCGAACTATGTTCCTTTTTGCAAATATAAGATCATTTGGGCGCGATAAGTTCCAGAAATCATCAATAGCCTTTTCTGATATTGCATTGCGCATTACTTCACATTGAATCTTGTCCGGCTGAAGTCTAACGTTTTCCTCTCTCCAAATGATTCGTTGCTGGCCCGGTAATCGATTAACATGTCCTCGTATTATTCGACGTGATCTCGCAGGCATTTATGTTGCGATTCTCCAGTAAACGGAAAAGGTTGTCAATCATCGCCCCACTTGATAACCGCAGTTTGTTTTGTTTTACCCAGTAAGAAATATTAAAATGTTTTGGACACAGTACACATTTCGTCCCAAATAATAATTTTGAGAATATATTGATCATCCATTAGTGTTGTCTCCACGCATCACCACACCATCGAAAGAAAATGTGATACATGTGGGACTTCACACTCCTTTGTTTCATCTCTCTAGCAATCTAGTGTGTTGTGGATAGCACTGCCTGGAAACCCATGTGACCTCAGTGGTATGTTTGATGGTGTAATTTTATTTTGAACATGGAGATCCAGACCTATTGTGTAAACCACTTTCATGTAAGGAGCCGTGCAAATTACACCAGAGCCAATTTCTTTGACTTTTTCGGTGATGTGAGCGAGCTGCATGTTGACAATCATCAGAGTTCCAAATTAAACGCTAGCAACTTGTTGAAGTCTGCTAGACTTTCTGCGAAAATTCGAAATAAAACCGACATGAACGTCATACTCATATCGCTATGTGGTTAATTTATCGCTCATTGTCGTTGAGGCGGTATTAATCGCGGTGTCATTATCGTCCACGTACTTCGTTTCAGCGTCTTCATCTGATGCCAGTTCTCGCAGAAGAACAATTATATTTCCATTCATATTGAGTTTGCCATTTATTGTATCGTCGCGTTTAGCAACACGTTTATTTACTTCAATTCTGATTTCACTTCTGATCGGTACAATTGATAATTTGAATCTCTGCTATTTCCAATGTCAGTAAATTACGGGATTTTATTGATGGTTGCACCTAAATCTGGCCAGATAATATCGATCCACTTAATATTGCTTTAGTCGCCCATGTCGATCCTAAAAAACAATAAGCTCATCTCGTTAAACCGCTATGAGAGTGACCAGCAAGTTTATCTCGTGTTAAATACGCTGATAAGCCAAAGTGACCGATGGCCTTGCTTCTATCAGATATTCCGTAAATATATATCATTATAAGTGATTAATCTGTTCAAAAGGACTGGCAATGTATTCGTGCAGGACTTTATGATGACCTTGACACAGCGTTAAGAACAATAAGAGCTTCTGGACCGAATATAGGTGGATCCGTTAATGTATGTGTTGGTAATGTTGAATACCACATCGGAGCGGCAACGGATCACTGACGATTCTGCTGATATATTTTAAAAATTCTCTTGGTGGTGACAATCCATACGAATCAAAATATACAACAATACTTGGATCAACCGCATAGGTAACCTAATGAATGCATGCACCAAAAGGCCATCGACAATAATGATACCAGTTTCATTGCAGTTTGGCTCTTCCGGTCCCTTATTAAATATGAAAACTCTCTGAAGCTTTTTATGTTTAATTGCCGAGCAGCATCAAGTAAATCAAAGTTAGACATGGGGAATTTCAGCGAAACTTTCGTGGCAGTCACAGATCTTAACCGTACCGCACTTCTGGTAATCATAGATCCCGTCATTTTTATTGGTGTTGTAAACCCTTCTCCTGTTGCTTTTTTAAATGCCAGGTCAGCAGTTGATCCAACGGTACCGATTACAACTGTTTTTACAACAGCTGCGCTGCAGCGGCAATCAGCTTTGGTATCATCGTAAGAAGTGAGAATGTCATCAGGTTTTGCTGATTCGTTGATCACATTCGTGGAAGGATCAAGTCGTAGACCAATTTTTCATTTCTTGGCGCCATTATAGTGCATGAGTTGATTTTCAGTCAACGGCAATACATTTGGGTCTTGCAACACCTTTTATTTCAGACATGTTCAACAATTCTTCTTTAATGTCGATTGCAGCTTTTTAGCCTAACCAGGTATCCAATGTGACATTAGCTTCTTGATATGACATTATAATATAATGAATAATTTAGTTACATAATTTCCATAGGAGCATCACTGCTCTCATTCACCAACCAACACCTTCGAGCTATATATTATTGCTTGATAATATTTCCGCGATTGCTCTATAAACAAAAATATAAGCTGATAATACGCCTATTCGAGCTCGAAAATGTATATCAACGACTGACCATCTGAACAAACCCAAGTGAGAAATAATAGATCGGATAAAGCTTTATGAAAACCTGCTGAGATATCTGCAGACACGACTCGATATTCTGATCACGCTCCTTAAATGTTATCCATCTATGATACGCACGTGCAACATGACTGTAGCTGAAATTCACCAGCACTTTTATGGATGGTTCTTGGTGTTCGTTTATGCTCAGAGAAACTTCACTAACACCAAGCATGTCAAACACCGTAGGGTTTCGCGTCGTCGAACCAAATAGGTCGATATCCTTAAGCGCTTTGAATATATGTCTTAGTACTTATATCCCTGCGCTGATGTTATCTGATGTTATCTGACATGGGAATATACCTTAACATACGTTAAATAATGTCTGTGGTCGTCGCCAACCATGACAAAGTTGATTTGTCGCCACTGTCCATGAAAGAGCAGCTGTTGTTCTTCAACGGGTGATGTTATCATTGTTGGCCTCTACAACGAAAGTCTTATCAGTCTCACTTTACCATCATCAACCCCACCTAGATGACAGATTTCATCGTTTTGTTCATTTCTTAGAACAGGTACAAATGTGTGTTTCGCACCGAAAATATTTTTTCTAAAATATCAGCAAATCCAGAGATAGGTGATAGTGGAAATGTGCATGAAAATTCCCTATTGTTATTTAGCATCATCCAACGTGCAGCAAATATTTAGTTAAAATCTTCATTAATCGATGCAACTTCTATTTCAGCGCCGTTCATTCTTACGTTACTGCTCTCTGGGTGATCAGCAGTATCCTTCGCAAACATCATTGATGGACCAGCGGACCGCGAATAATCATCGGAATATATTGTGAGGAACAGTATCTTCCTAGTAATGTCAACATGTTCGAGACATGATTCAATATTATTTCCATCAATGCTATACATGACACTGATAGGAAATGCCATATAACCATTGTTATAAACAGCTAACTCGATTTAAATTCCATATGCTACAGTATCCGCTTTCCAACGCTTTCCTTCGATCTTCCTGTATATTGGACTTGCAGTTTGACTCTTCCACGTGCGTCAGTCAAACGTACATCATAAGAATAATACTGATAGTCTCACACTGATTCATCTGTGGGGACTAGCCCGACCATGTCAAATGCGGCACCAGATGTGCGCTTGAACAATTTATTATATTATTTGTTGTTTAAATCGACGTCAAGCTAAGCCACTCTCCAGTATCAAAGACTTGCGATTATATTTTCTTTCTGTTGTTTACAACACGCCAATTGATTATTTTATTCATTGATTTCCGGCTGTACTTATTATTATACTGACACTTGCTTTCATCACTTTGGTGCTGGGAAGTTTTATTGGCTGCAGCTGTGATTTACCTCTTTCTAATCGTGTGAGTCTCTTTCGAATCGCTGCGATTGCTTTACCCACCGGCATGACCAACAAAACCTATAGCTCTATCACGAACAACTGATATGGCTTTCATTTATCATTGTTCTGCAATCGGGATCGTTTTTGCCACTATCATTCGAAATAAACTTAGAACATCACCAATTGCATCACGTAGATAACTTTTTATACTTGTTATCTTGAATGTATCACCCTGATAACTACATGTTCACTTGAGCATTGTCTATATTCATGATATTTTTCATCGCGGATCCAATTGATCAGTCACTGTAGTAATCATTTGTAATTTCATGGATAAGTGTCAGATAAAAGCTGCTGTCCATGCTGTAAATTAATGCTGACAGATATCAGCTGCTTCGTTGATGATATCGGGGAAATTATTGTCGCCTCGTCTTCCACTATTCAGAACTTCTACTCGAATAACATTAGCGAGGACGTTATTGGGAAAAGGGTCAAACAAACAAACCGTGATGACCTACTCAGATAATGACAGAAAGAAAAGGTTGATAGGATACCATTTTTTCTGGCCTATCACCCAGACAATCCAAAAGTAGGTAAAATCATCGCAAACCACTGGCCAACAGTGCAATCGTCAGACATGCTAAACCTAATACTTCCGAACAAACCTGTAGTAGCTTACCGGAGACCAAAAAACCTAAAACAACTTCCATCCTTCAATAAAATTCACGGCAGAAATTTCCAAACTCAAACCATGTTTTCCTGGACACAACAACCAGACTGGTGGAAAACAAATTACACACAGACATCTACTCGAAACCAACCGACAAACACCAGTATCTTCTCCCAACCAGCTGTCATCCAAAACACTGCATTAAGAACATTCCATATAGCCAGGCACTGAGGATACGCAGAATTTGCTCCGACGATGAAAGATTCCTAGAAAGGTCTGAAGAGCTGGCTAAACATTTAATTTACCGAGGCTACGACAAAGACCTGATTGCGGAGGCAATCCAAAGGGCCAAACAAACAAACCGTGATGACCTACTCAGATATGGACAGAAAGAAAAGGTTGATAGGATACCATTTATTCTGACCTATCACCCAGACAATCCAAAAGTAGGTAAAATCATCGCAAACCACTGGCCAACCGTGCAATCGTCAGACATACTAAACCTAATACTTCCGAACAAACCTGTAGTAGCTTACCGGAGACCAAATAACCTAAAGGACATCCTAGTCAGGGCCAAGCTAACAACAATCGCTAGTCAAAACCAACCTAGTCAATCTGGACCCTGTGGCGATAAAAGATGCAAAACCTGTCAACATATGATAGAGACCAAGACATTCACTAGCACAGTGACTAAAGAAAAACTAAACATACATGGTCCAAACAAAACGTGCAAAACAGAGAATGTGATTTATCTCATCACATGTAAGATCTGTGGCCTTCAGTACGTGGGAGAAACTGAAAAGCTACACATCAGGATAAACCTTCATAGATCTGATTGGATGACAAAAAAGCTGTACAGAAGCCCGGTCGCAGAACACTTCTCCTCCCCTGGCCACACTTTCATTGATATAATACTTATCGCTATTGCTAACAACCACAGCTGGAGTTCCGAAACCAGGAAGGAAAAAGAATCATACTGGATACGCCGCCTTAGAACATTAAAACCAAGCGGTCTAAACCAAGAAGACTAGAAAATGAAAACTATGCACTAGTAGAATTTAAAATTTTCTAAATCTTCTTATTATCCTTCAATTTTTACTATAAGAATAACCGGTATAGAATCAAATATCCGGGATATAATCTGCGTTACATATGTACACAAAGTAAAAATAGATGTCGCTTTGGCTTGTAGACTTTTAGGGAATTATACAACGTTTTCAGTTTCCGCAACTAGTCTATACAAGCTGGTTGTATTTATAGTGTTAGCACATGTTAAGACAGAAATGTAGAGGTTTACAAACACAACGTTTTTGTGTTTATTTGTTTGTCGTAACTATGTTTTGTATTTGCCTTTGAAAAAGACTCATTAAGAGTCGAAAGCGCTTAGGCTAGTTAGTTACTAGTTTCGTACTGTTCGTCGTCAGTTTATTGCATATGTATATATATATATATATATATATATATATATATATATATATATATATATATATATATATATATATATATATATATATATATATATATATATATATATTAAAAAGATACATTTAACTGATCTCCAAGTTAAATAAATAAACTAGCTGATGTTGTTGCAAATCAAAGGCAGGTTTCATTAAATGTCAACCGTAATGCTGAAACGGTACTTTAACAAAATTGTTGCTAACCAAAATCAAGAAAATAAATACGATCGCAAAAAAAACCTTTTATTTTAATTTTAAGTGTTGCACAAATAACTGCGATGTCAAAACATGGCGGTTAAAATCCCTACATATGCGAGAACGTGTTGACCGAAAGCTGGTCCATGATTTTTGTTGGAGCAAAATACAAACTCGGACTTGGTAAAGACTTATATGATGATATGGCAGCCGAACTACATTGACCAAAAAATGTTTCCGCGACACAAAGTTGTCGCAAATGCAGTTGATGACCTTTAAGCGATATATTTAGTTAATATGTCAAATCTAGCTCAATTGATCGATAATAAGAGATACTTTTTAAATGTTGTCGATGTTTTAGTAAATACGCGTTTAGCGTAAGGGTTTCTGATAAAACAAGGACCTCTATGAATGAAACAAAAAAAATACAAAAAGAAAACTGATCATGGAGCAGTGTTTTTAGTAAAAAGTTCGAGCAGTTTTTGGAACAAAATAACATTAAAAAATACGTGACTGGAAATGAAGGAAAAAGTGTGATTGTCAAGCGATTTAATAGCACGCTCAACGAAGAAAATTCATAAGTATCTGACAGTTAAATAAGAATAAATATATTTACAATTTACAGAAAACTGTTGACGAACAATAATATAAAAAACACTAACCATTTCGTACAGCGAAAGGTAAATGTCGCCAAATGACGCGCTTGCAAATCCAATATTAGCAAATGAAAACATGTACCTCAGACTTAAATTTAAAGTTATCGATTAAATTAGAATTTCCCTGACGACAAAAATTAAAAAAGTTTATACTCATAACTGGAGCGAAGAAATATTTGTTGCAAATAAAGTATTTTTAACAATGCCAGTTACATACTCACTGAAAGATTTCTTAGGTAACCTTATAACTGGCAGTTTTTTATGAACAAGAACTTCAGAAAACAGAACAAGATGTATTTGTTATGAAAACGTTAATAAAAAGCGCGCAACAAAAGTTTAGTCGAATGGCGCGGCTATAGCGATAAATTTACTGGTTGTGTCAATCAATCGAATAACATTAATATAAATTTGATCGCATTTTATTAGTACTGACCAAGATTTTTATCGCTTAAATAGATAAATTAAATGCAATTGTCTCGCATCATCAACTGGTATTAAATTAAATATTTTAGTAAAAAATATAATCGCATTTTTTTCTTTGTTGTCCAGGTATTTTTAGAAAGGGCTTTATAAGTTGCTGAAATATTTGATTCTGCTCGGCATCATTAAAATTAAATTTTAATATTTTTGCAAATATGGTACTTAACATCATATCGCTCAGTTGTTGGTCTGCTTAAAGTTTTCTTGCTTGCAACAACGTTATCTTCCTCATCATCGACATAGTTATGTAAAATATTATTTTCAGTAAACCATCAAATCTATCGTCGGTGATATTTGTAATGTAACATTTGAAACTGGAACAGAATCTTCCGAGTATAGCTGATCCAGTCTCTTAATCATATTCATTATTATAATAATCTTTTTCTAATTAATATTTAATGCTTCTGGAAAAAAATATCATTGACGACTCAATATTCTAAGCAAGAAAGAATTGGCTTAAGCAGTTCGAAATTATTTGCAGGGACAGTTTTTATTTTGTTGATGTTATAATAGCGATGAATCTGATAAATGTTCGTTAACAACAGCAGATATAATAAAACTTGATACAAATATATTGATGACAATACGATTAAATGTCGACGATGTGATGGAGTTTAGTTATAATTCTCTTTCTCGGAATGATCTGGAAACTATTAATTATCGTATCTTAAGTTAAATCTGTCAAATGTTAACATAGATGTTATTGATCTTCTTTTACTATCAACCATTTTTTTGTTGTTTGTAGGTGTATTTTATAACATTTTCCAGCAGTTATTATTGATTTAAATTTCATTTCTTCTCTAGTTTCAATATTTAACGAAACAACTGATCTAGTTCGATTGTTAAAATTAATACCGCCACCAATTCTACGTTTTGTGTTTTCTTGTGGCGTTACTAAATCTAAATTTTCCAAACGATTATCTGTTCTAATTTTATTAATATGGTCGATAAGATATATGCACTAACCCAATATACATTTATTTAGATATTTAAGGTATGAACATGTTATAATTATTACTGGATATTTACACCAAACATATAGAATGATCGTAACAACCAGAAGCACAGAGGCGGCTAGACATATGCGAACATTTCTTAGCCTCGTTGTAGTTTTCTCATGAATCTGAAAAGGTAGACATTTTAGTCGCCGGGTGGCCATATGTTGGCCAAAACAAATATGATGATTGACATATGTTCCTGGTAGCTGTGATATTTACTGATCAAAATAAATGAATTTTATTTCCTGATTTAACATCTTTGAAGTAGCCGAGTTGGTTACACCTTCAGCTACTTTTTTATTCAATAAGGATGATAATCAACATATTTTCATCAGTGTACATCGAATTAAATTATATTATTATTGATTTTACTGGTCTCTCAGGGTTTTGAATTACCAAATTTTCCAGTTTTTTCACATTTTATATTTTCAACTAGTGTGATTTCTCTTAAACTTTCAAGGTTGTTGCCTTTTTTATTTCACATTATATGATCAACAACAAAACCATCATCTATCACACCAATGAAACATTCGTAAATAAACCTATATGAATAATACGTATTTGTTTTTTTTTCTAACACTGGGTTTAGCAATACCAATTTGTATGTATCCTGCATTTATGACACTACCGATTTGATTTATCAAACGACAATTTCTAATAATCCTAGCTCTGATAGCTTCATATTTATCATAGACCGGATGACATCTAAATTCATCAAGGTCAATCTCTCTTTCTCAGTTTGTTCCATTTATATAATTTTCTCTTCTTCATTCTCAAGATAACTTTTGAGTTTTTTATTTTAGGATCATCAGAAGCATTTTGTGTCTCGTAATATAGCTTAGGAGTACAATAGTTTCGTCCGCCAGAAGAAAAACATAATTGGGTCTTTCACTTAACCCCAAAACTTCAAACATGGCTGTGTTCCACTGCTGCCACGGCAAACTCTGGTCATGTTATATCCACAGTACACTCCACAACATTTTTTCCCACAAGGAATTACTGGTCCGATCATGAGCCATCGACAACTATTTTGCTTTTGCTTGGAGAAAAACTTCCTAATTATTTAGATAAATAATTACTTTCAACAAATAACTGCAAGAACAACATTTTAGTTTAATGTGGATAAAACCAGCTTTCCCAAGGTCGAATATTAGATAAAAAGTTACGTAATGAGATAAAATCGTTGTTGATCACGAGTGATATACATTGTCCATAATAGAACCAACGAAGAGCATAGACAAGTTTGTTTTAACGAGAATTAAAATTATTAATTGCGATTGAGCCAGAGCACAACACCAAATCAGATTTTGACATATTACCCGATGACAGAAAACAACCGCCGTTTGAACTCCAGATTCATGATTTTATCAAAATGGCGAAGAACGAATTTATAAGCGATGGAGTGTCTCATGTTTGGACGACATTGAAAATAGATTGCGATGGAACATTTATCGATTCTACAATGAATGTTGTTGATAATATTGTTGATGACATCAATTATATATTAAGAATAAAATTTATTGTAGAACATAACAGGGAAGAAGGTCAGCGATATTTGCGCTAAACATCAGCTTGGTTGAACTCCATATTGTTATAACAATGCATGTTAGATGCTTAGATTCTCACATCCCTGACTGTAGTCTCTGTGATAATTTCATGCAAACAACAAAATAAATTTGGTAAGCACAAGATGACTAAAATATTTGTATAATATTTATTTGTAAATTCACATCGGTGACATCACGTTCTTATACGTTGTTTCACTCCACACGGTCTTGCTTGCCCCATTCTCATGTTCACTGGGTTCGTATAAACACCTCACTATTACTTTACTACCCAACACTCGTTTTGGTTGATCCACCGGTGATTTTCATTACTGTATTTCTTCGTTGCAGAGTTATTGTTTGATTATGGTTCTCTCAAATTAGCAATGTTGTTTCCGCTCGTATTGAGATGGCCATCACGACTTTATCAACACAAATACTTAACTAAGTTCTGATCGTGGAATTGTTGTTTTTTTCCGGGTATTTTTGGTTCCCACATAATTGTCAGATTTGGGTTCTCTCACACTGGTAATTTTATTTCTGCTCATGTTGCGATCGCATATATTATATCTCCAGTTCTTCTAATACGTCCTGTAATATCTTACATGAGTGTCAAAAGTGTCTGCTCCGAGCTTTTGATTTTAAAAGTTTTAGTAAACACCATTAATGTTATCGCGCCTGGAACTCGCAGAATAATATCTGTCAGCGAGATATTGCTTGTCTACAACTAGCCTTGCTTATCCTAAAAACAACCACTTAATTTATGTAATCATCGGTGATACTTAAAAGATCAGCATGTTCATCTTGTGTCGCATATTTGGATAAATCAAATTCACACTGGGACTTGTCTTTAGCAGATCTTTCAAAACTATCTCCATTATAAATTATTAACCTGTTTAAAACTATATTTTACGGCATTGCAGTCTGGTGGCATGCACATGCACAACGTTACGTGGCGGCGCTGACCACCTTGACACAGCATCAAGTACAGCAAGTACTTCAGGACCGCATAGTGAACTTAGTGCCTCATGCAATATAGTATACTGTTGGCTACCTAGCCATATTGGTATTAGAGGTAACGAAGAAGCAGACCGGGCTGCTAAGATGGCCCTATCTTTAGAACCATCGGATTTTAAATTACCATATTCTGATTTTAAACCTTGTATCAAAAAGTATCTACGTCAAAAGTGGCAGGTATCATGGGATGATGCAATCAATAACAAACTTCATGCCATCAAACCAATCTTGGGAGAATGGACTCCTTCCTACAGAACTATTCGTAGGGAGGAGGTTGTCATTGCAAGAATCAGAATCGGTCATACATACATTACCCACTCACACATACTAAAAGGTGAAGATCCACCAGAGTGCGTTCCTTGCAATGTACCATTTACTGTTAAACACTTTATGACTACGTGTTCCGACCTGCAACCTACGCGTGATAAATACTATAATGTACACGACATGCAGGAACTTTTTGATACTATTCAAATCACTAGTATTTTAGAGTTCCTAAAGGAAGTAAATCTTTATTTTAAACTGTAACTTTTTATGACCTTACCCAAACTAATTTTTAACTAATACCAATACCAACTATTATTTACATCTTTTCATCAAGATACATCATTTACATCTCCCGTTGATCGTGAACCAATATCTTTAACTGTTACCAACATTTACCATTTTATACTTATCTACTATGGATTTTTTACTATATCGCTGGTCGATATTGAACCTTTTTACAAATATGACCTACTGTATGGCGCTAAATAGCCTAAAAGTGCTGGTGCGCCGTTAAAATTCAATCAATCAATCAATCAATCAGGACCGCATATTGAAGGATCCGTTATTATCTGTGTTGATAATATTGAATACCAGATTGGTGAAATGCTATGCATTCTACTGCTGATATACTGTGAAAATTATCTCCCTGGTGCCAATCCATACGAGTCAAAATGAACAAACCTACGTGGGTCAATGCGTATGCAACTCAGTTTGTATTAAAAGGGAACTGCTATCGAAATTAATGAAACTGTTTCAACATGGTTTGATTTTGCCGCTAATTGATCACGCATGAAAACACCTTTGAAGTTTTTTATGTTTGATCTCCAATCAGCATTAGTTAAATCAAAATTGGACATGGAAAGTTTCATCGAAGCGTCCCCTTGACCATACATAGTTCATGGTTTTCTTAGACCCTGTCCTTCATGTCAGGTTTTTATGCCGTGCAATTGTTGCTTTTTCAGTGCTATATATACAGCTGTTCAAACTGCAAAAGCTTCAGCTGCTTTTGAAAAATCTGCAGATGCGGATGCAGTGAGCATTGTTATCTCCACTAAAAACGGAAATATATCGCCAGTTTTTCTTGTGTCGCTTATCACATTCGCAGAAAGATCAAGTCGAACGGAAGTTCTTGATTTCTTGGCGTCAATGTAATATTTGAACTGACTGATTTCAGAGTTAATTTTGCCACATAATTGTTCTTCGATGCGGATTGCAGTTTTTTAAAATCTGATCAGATGTCAGAGTAACATTGACTTGATGATATGATATTATATCACCATGAATGATTTAATTACAGATCGGTTTTGATCCAGTCACATGTTTGGAAAACATTTACATGTTCGGAAAACATATGTTCGGAAAATATTTTACATCAGTCACTCTCATTCGTCCGCCAACACCTTCAATGAACATTGTTTTGCCTGACAATATAACAACGATTGCTCTGTAGCCACCAGGACAAGCGGGTATATAATTAACAGTTGCTCACACATGAATATCAACGACAAATTTTCTTAAACTATTCCAGTGAGAAATAATAGATTCGATACAGCGTTGAGAAATCACGCTGAGATATCTGGAAACATAGATCAACATTCTGATCACAAACTATAAATCACATCAAATTATGATACTCCTGTGCTTCATTGTTTTGTTCAAAATTCCTATTATGTCTTCGGATGGTTCCTGAAGTTCAATTATTCTCAGAGAAATCACAGACACATCTAACTTAACAAATGCCATCTTGTTTCTGTCTTGATTCTTCTAATCTTGTGTTACTTTGAAACGCAACACAAATATGTCGTAGTGCTGAAATTTACTGTTGATACTCTATCTGCCATGCAAATGAATTATCTGTGTTTGTAACTGAGGCTGTAATATTGTAAGCCACGACTACGTTGTCTTACCGCCGTTATCCATGAACGATAACAACCGAGCTTCTTCTTCAACAACGCAAGTTTTGTTAATATTAATTGACCTGCAACTGAAGCATTAATTCACCAAATTACATAAATATTAGTGGACCGTAGGGCTAACTCAGCTGAATATATGGCTCCGAACATATCTTATGTAACATGTCTGCAGAATCCAAAGATATGCGACAACGGGATTGCATAGCTGAATCTAAATTTAGAATTAAATTCATATCTTCGTACCGCAAATTCCAAGTTAAAATCTGGATTAGAGCCATGGAATGACGGTTTTATGTCGACGTCAGCGAAGTTTCTTGTTCATCTTATGTCATAATGTGTATGGTTATGATGGTCAGTAATATCCTTCGAAAACAGCGAAGAACCAGCAGACCTTGAATAATCATCGGAATATATTGCTAGACCCAATATTATTGGAGCAACATCGATGTTATAGTGACATACTTCGATTTGTCTATTATCAATTATATACACTTTAAATAACGCCATGACACTATTATTAACGAATCAACATTTGTCATCTGCAGCGTATGGATTATTGTTATCTCTCATAACTCTACCCTGAACTTAAATAAATGACTAGGCGGGCAACAAATACTTGGATGTAATTTTGACTTAGAGGTCGATTTGCCCACGTTTGTTTGGTTCTCATGCTTCATGAGAATGACATCGATAATCACGCACAGATTCATCCTTGAGTATTGGTACGTCCATATCAAATGCTGCATCAGATACATGTTGGAATATTTTTGTTACATTCGATGCTTTCTAACATTGATCAATATCACCAACATTGACTGGCCAGATTACTATCCGATATTAGGTTTGCGGTTATGTTTTTTCCATATCTCGTCGGAGTTTTGTTTTGTCAGAGGATGGCACCCAGCTAATTATTTCAACCTCTCATTTGCAGCTTGATTTATTATTTTGCTGACACTTGCTGACATCACTTCGATGCTGGGCAGTTTTACTAAAATGCTTGTACTGGAACGTTTCACATTCTGCTCTGGTTTTCGTCGTACTAATCGTGCGAGTCTGTGTTTTTGATCGCAAAGAATGCGTTAGCAGCAACATGACCAATAAGGTCAATACCCTTATCACGAACTTAAGACATCAGCACCGGCACTCTGTTATTCGACAGCCAAGTATTGAGCTCCTGTCTGGGCTCGATCATCCCAAACTTAATTGATGTCCAACACAGCACAACAATGCACATAATCTTTGGAACACTATGTCGTACTCCTTTACCGTGGCTGCCAGTACTCAGCAGCATTCCTCCTTCACGTCTTCATCGCCAGAAAGCAACCACAATATCGTTGGCTATGGCATATGTCAGTGAGATACTTCCGCTGTACATAGACATCACCTCACACCCAGCAGTCCGGTTGACTTCGAGACGCCCAATCTGGTTATTTTCGTTGCCGGAGAATATGCCAGCTGTTAGGCATGGATTGTCGAGTGGTCTTCAACAGATGATGTAAACTACTCTCTCTAAGCTGAGTCATCTGTCTGCCGTCCTGACATCAACCTTCCATGTCATCTATGGACCACACTGAACGCTTTTTGGACAGGATAGGATTCGTTGTGCAGTTAACCTTATCCAATGAAACCATGCTACTAACTCTTCCTGTTGCCGTAGAGCTCTTCAGATCATGTCACACACTGTAAACAACTGTCCACTGACAAAGTTCAAGGGTAGACTGCAGGCTCTGCAACTTGCTGAGGATGATGTCAATAAGTAGCTGAGCACAAACTGCATACGATAACAATAATAATTTGTGTCCAAGTTTGAACGCGATCTCTAGCATATGAATCTTTCAATCTCATTTGTTTTAAAGTATAAAAACGACCTCTGGCATATGAACCTTTTACTCTTGTTTGTATTGAATTATGAACACGACCTCTGGCATATGAACCTTTCAATCTCGTTTGTGTTTAAATATGAACACGGCCTCTAGCATATGAACCATTCAATCTCATTTATGTTTAGTTAATGGTACCTCTAACAAAAGATATATTCAATATTATTTGCGTTAAACTATAAGCAAGACTTTGAGCGTATTAACTTTTCAATTTCTTTTGATTTGAATTATAAGCACCTCTAGCATATCAACGTGTCAGTCTTATTTGTGTTGACTTATAAACACGACCGCTGGCATAAGAATATACATGCTTTAATTGTCAATTGTTAAAATCAACTTCTTATTTATTAATGGTTTCATCTTCGTCTGTCATAACATATTGTTCATTCTATTATGTATATCTATAATTTTATAATCCTTGTTCATGATTTTATCTATAATTTTTGTAATTTTCATTTATGGATGTAAACTGTAGTGGTTATCTCTAGTGTGATTTCGTATCTGTATGTGTCCTGTTTTTATATATAAAAGAATGTAAAATTGCTAGGATCTATAAAAATAGATGCTTACTTATGTACTGATAGCTAATAATAATAAAATTATTAACAAATATTTAAAGAGGTTTGGTCTTTTTCTTATCAGACAGATGGGTCAGGTGGTATTTTAGAAGAATTCAGATAATTCCTGTTGGATGAGATTGGTATTTTCAAATATTAGACTGATTGGTACGATCCTCCCACATTTTCATTCATAACTTTGATAATCATATTATTTGTTAAGTTTTACAAAACGTGTTGGTTTGGCTTCTTTCTGTTACTAAGTTTATGACCATACAAACGTAGCAATACTAAAATAATAGCCAATAATAAGCAGTACACATCCCCCACAATAGCAACCATGTACTTGCTGCATACTAATTAGTGCAGTTCAAAATTGGAATTCCCTGTACATGACAGATTAAAGTTGGGTAGAAACCAGTTATGTCTTTCCACTAAATTTGTAACGTAACGTATATCATCTGTGTGATAATTCCTCAAAAGCAAATGTGAACCATTGCAGCATTACTAAAACAAGAACCGTGTCAAAATCTGGAAAATTCATGGAAGGAATAATTTTGATACTGAGTTTACACAGTCGTTTGAAAATGTTGATTTTGAAAAAAAGATTAATTGTTTTGTTATTTAGGAGACGGTAAGCAGGCAATACTTACTAATTGTTTATGCTGTCCTATGTATGTAACCAATTAGAGCTGCCAAATGTTCGTAAAGCAGCAACGTGATCTGACATCCAGAACAAAACATCTGAGTCTCAGTGTAGACATGGATGATGTTTGCTTAAAATTTAGTCAAATAAGGATATGTTCCAATTCTTAATTAGCTTGACGTAAAGCTAAAACATCCTTAGTTGGACATGCAATGAACGATGTTTGAAATTTAGTCCTTTGTTTTCAAAGTTTGATCTTAATTTATCAATGACCTTCCCATCTCCCATACATTTTGCCACTTGTTGCGTTTATGTATCTAAATTAAATTATTAACTTATTTAGTGATCCATTTAATAATTCATTGCATGAATATTTGATGGAATCATTAGTTTTTTTTGTTTTTTCGTTTGTTCGTTTCAGTATACTTAAATAGCGTGAAATTCAAAACAGAGGATTAGCTATCTACGATAGTTTTCATATAGAAATAATGCTTTACTTTTTATGATTTTATATTATATTAATGTTAAACAATACTGTTAAGTTATTTTAGATGCAGCTTGACAATAAACTTATTTGCTACTCAAAAAATCCATAAGCCCTACCAATCTGTTTCCCATTTCAAAAGGAAATTTACTCTGTGTTTCTTGACTTGAATAGGCAGTGCTAATTCAGATTTAGATTAGTGTTTTGAGGATATTGATTTATAGGGCATGAAAAATAAATCTAGAAATATAACATAATACAGAAATTACACACTGGAACGGGGGGGGCAAGTGGCAGAGTGGTCTAAAGCGCTCGCCGTTACGGATCTTTACCATTTCACCTCTGTATACGTGAGTTTGAGTTTCTCATTCGGTTAAAGTGGCTATGTAAGATAGCCTGCCAGTAGCTTCTCGTGGGTCAGTGGTTCTTTTCCTTGGTTTTCGCGGGTTATTTCTCCACCATTAATACTGACCGCCATGTATAGCCTATCTTGTGCTAAAAAAAAAAAAAAAAAAATAAACGGCGTTGAACCCTACAACAATACACTAGAATAGGAGTTGTCTCTCTTTGTACTCTTGAACCATTGCTGATGTTCACCTACATGCCTTAATTGTTAAGACTTCAGGCAAACGAATTACCTTACAATCTCATTATTATTGTCTCAAGCGAAACTTTTGAAAAAAGCGATTCGCCAGACAGATATGCTATTATTGTACCTATGTATGTAAATCATTGGGTTTTTTTTACTGTCATACCTGAATGGTTGTTTATGAATAATATATACATAAACGGCGAGATGAATCCACAACGTTTATGCTGCGTGTGGTGGAGAGGGGTGCATTTTAAGCTAATATTTTACTTTTTCTTGAGCAAAGTAAATTACTTTACATCATAATCTCTCTATATTTATATTTCCTGCATAGTTTGTAATATATTGACCAATATAATCTCTATTGGCATGCAGTAAGACATATATGTAATTTGTGTAAATATATTTGAATGATTTAATGGTTGTGTATTGACAGTGTTGAATTACACCTATATCCACTCAGAGCTGGGATTTATTCTTAAAAAAATTAAAAATTAAATCACGCGATATTTTCTTATAATCTCAGTGAAACTGCTAAGTTATAGTGTAACAGCTAAATACAATTTACTTTGAGCGAACACCATTCGTCAAAAATAATTCTATTCAGATTAGAACTTCCTTGTTGGAGTCACGTGAGGTGTTGCTCTGTGTATACATATAATATGAATATAGTTATGAACTAATCAACGGACGAAGGAATGTTTTGACAAAATCAGGAAAATGTCGATCTCGAGAATTGGGGTGAGTGTAATATTTTTTTTTGTTATTTTTCTTACATGTTATAGATCATGCAAAATATACATTACTAATAAGATAAACAAGCGGTAGTCAAGGAACAATCGTGCCTACCAACTAGAAGGGCCAGGTGTAAAATTGTATCGGTAATAACTATATAGGACAAATTCTCTCAAAATAGTGGCATGCCATATCGTATAACTGAATCAAACAAGGATCCGGTAAGGCGATATTTAATGAGAGATTTTGCGTTTTCAGCTCTTATTTATTGGACACAATCATAACGTTGAGTCAAACAAGTTGCGTTGGTCTGGACGCATAATTGTTGATCAAAGTTCCTATACAGATGCTAATGTTCAAATTCATTAAATTACTTTCGATGCGGTACCAAGAGATAAGGTCGACTACAATATGTAGAACTGTTGTATCTGTAAATATGTTTCAATGCTAGAAAACAAAAGGGTCATGATAATATGCCTAATTCTTTATAGTTCTAGTATCCACCTAATTGGTGGGGGCTTGTCGCCAGTCCGATCCCGCATGATGTCACTCAAATAATAAGTATTACGTTCAAGGCGTGTTATTGATATAGTATGCCTGTTTAATAAATTTTGTTCGGCAAATTTTGATTTCAAAATATTACATTTGTGCAGAAAATGGGTTGGCTGTGATGTTACTATTGCGCATGTTCCGATAATCATGGTTAAAATTTAATGATCAGCCTGGCATGAATATTGTTTGCTGGATCAACACTTTGTATAAGGCCTTTTCTCTCTCGACTTGCATATAGGCAGCAAGCTTTCAAAGGAACAATCGTTTTAGGGACTTAATAATATTGTCAGTATTATAAAATGTAATGATATAGACATTTATTTATGTATTTATTTATTTATTTATTTATTTATTTATTTATTTATAATTGTATATTCTCTTTTGTTTCATTATCTGAAAAGGAGTATTCAATTTCGAAAAGATTTGTCCACAATTATGGGAAAGAAACAATATGAAGCATGATGGAGCCCCACACATTCAGAAGCACCAGTTATTCATAAATCATTTCTTTGTAAACCCATACGAAAATACTTCTCGCCTTTAACAAGAACATATCCATATTGATCACTGTTGTACATGATTACATTCTGTTGACGTTGTTGATATTTACTTTGCTAAGGCTCGCAAATAGGCAAAACTAAAATTCAAATTAATTTCATAAATTTTATACGAAAAACCTTTTTATATTCATATGCATAGTAACTAATAAAAAAGCGAAAACCCTCATTATATAACCAAACTGGTCCTGAGAAAACAAACACCACATTATTTTATTTATCTATGATATTTAATTATATTTCCTCCATAATATAGCAGTCTCGATGAAAAGTAATAGGAATTAAGCAATGTATCATTTTCAACTAAATATTCAAATGCGTGAACTTTGGTAAAGTGAAGTTTATTTTAGGGGGGTAGTTGATAGCGAACTTTCTAGCAGTACTTTAATTTTAGATCTAAATAAAATGCTTCTGCGGAAATTTGGATGTCCTGGACTTCTCAATATCATTTCTTGACTGAATAGTAGGATAAACGTAAATGCTTCTTTGCAATGTCTCGGGATGATGATTTATTTCTATGTTTCTACCAACTTTGTACTTATTGTTTATACAGTTATAAAGTATACAAGATAATCATCAAAATCCTTAGATTCATACTCCACTGTGTGTAGGACCAACGTGGTTTTCTCCTTTGATGTCGGTATTTCGCAGTTCTTTCATTGCCTTTATCGATGTTCAGTGAGTTGCAGTTTATCAACTGGTTTCATTCCCTTATTTTGCGACTATGCTGCCTATACTGGTCGAAAATGGATTAATAGATTCAACTTGTTGTTAAATGTGTTCACCCTAAACCTTGTCCCAATAAAGTTGAAATGTCTTGGATTTGGGCTGCTACTGTCTGTAAAGCCAGTTAAACGTTTGAGTTTCAAATTTACAACACTCTTCTAGTTAGAGTTATGGTTCTTGATAATCCGTTTGTCCAAACTGTTTACTTAGTCTATCATTTGTTTTCGTGTCGACAGTTTCAATTCTTACTCTCAGAGCATGGCATTTAGTTTCTTAACCTGATAAAAGTGGTCATGAGCATTCGCGTCTGCAGTATGAATTCCAGCTCATCATATCAATAGTAAGCAATTCCTGTGCATTTTCTAATGCTCGTTCTTTTGGTTAAAGTATGTTGTTTATTTGATCTCTAACGTTATCTTCCAGTCGTTTTTAATTGTTTGTGTTGACTACTGCTAATTGTGTTCCCAATCCCAGCAGAAAACTAGACACTCCAATATTTTCCATCCGACATATGTTACCATTACCTAGCATGAGAAACCATTTCGGAACTTGTTTGTATAATATGTGGTTCTATAAGGTTGAACTTTCACATATATTTTGCCCAATGTGCTTAATATCATCGTTCTTTTGTATTTATCAGAAGGCAATGATTGGAGGTAACGTGAAGACCTTTTAACTTTGACTAATAGTTTCAGAATCATTTATACTCTAGCAGTAAGGTACACAACCGTTGTCAAATATATCCTTACATCCCATAATCATTTGCGCGTGACTTGTTTTTGCAACTGTAGAGCAGAATAAATTTGAATATTTTCAAGACATAATAATTGTCAACGAAGTCACCTATGTCGGTATCATAAAACGCGATAATGCGACACCATTTTTAAAGCTTGCAAATAAAAGTACATTTACGTGACGGTAAATATCCGAAATATTTTTGCCGACAAAGTATTCACCTATGTCGATAGCATAAGGGTAACAACTCGACGCCATCTTTAAAACATGCAAAAAGGGACTTTTATGTAAATGTAAACCCTTTAAATCATGATAACATACAATAATAAAATACTAAATGATTATAATCGTAACACTGCGTTCTTATTTTAAATAATATTCTTCAGTAGATCAATTCTTTGATGCAGGACCTGATTTTACATGCAACCGAAATAAGCTTGGGATTTTCCTCCAATTATTTTGCTACAGGAGGTGTTCGTCCTGACCATGCATTGGGAACTTGACATAATTTTCGCTTGCCTTAAATGAAACATTGCATATGCTATGAATATACATAGTTTTTATATTTTATATCTACGTTAATTGCCTGGTACATCATGGATAGTGATGAGCATTTTATATACCCAGATTACGACTATTTAACTCCATTATCACAAGACTATTTACAAAATTAAGCATTGTATCCATTATGTCTTGCTTCGTTGTTGCTTTTTTAAAATATACTAATTACCGTCCTCCCACTCCCATCTTCTAAACCCAAAATGGCTGCAATATGGCATTCTAACTAAACGAAACATTGAAGGTCGTCTTAACTCGTTTGGGGGTTTAAATTTGTCATGTTGTGCACACAATTAATTTTCATGACCCTAAATCTCTTGTATTTGTAAAGACGGCTTTTTATTTCCACATAAAATAATCAGTGCCTTGTGTTTCTAAATGTGTGGATTGTAACATGCGCTAAAGTCTACCAACATTGAATCCTTGTAACAATGTAGGTTCACTGTGGTGCCTGCATTTCAGCCGTTTTTAGTCAACGTCATGGATATATAAATCAAATCCAAAAACATCAAATCTAACTATGCATTTTAGATTTGAAAATTAATCCCCTCAAAAGCATTTTACAGGAAAACTAACTTTAGAGGAATTTCAGAGAATAGATACGCCATTGATAGCTCAATCTCATGAATGATTTTAAATTTTGTATGGTATGTATGCTTACTTTGTACCAAGAATGACAAAATTCTGAAAAGATTTAAATTATCCACGTTATTGTAATATCTTGTTTTAAGCTCAGCTGAAATCAGAAAGAAAACATTTGGTTTGGAGATACTATCAGAAACGACGAGGAATACTAAATCATTATTATCAGTCATGGTGACGATTGCCTTATTAATACTTCTATAAGTGACATCTAATAATCACAACAAGGGTGGGTTCATACACAAATATATTTTTCTTCTCAAACAAAGGTTTGAAAAAGCAAACCTTTTAAAGCATATCTAAAAGGCAATAATCTTGTTTTAATTGTACATTGGAAGCATATACCAATCACCTACATAACTATCAATTAACAAACACATGTCTAATTAAGCCTCAGGTCGTCCATTCAAGTCTAGTCAAGCACACAGTTTTGGGCTTACGAAACCATCTCTGCATATTGCTTGTTGGCAACAGATTTACTGATTAAAGGACCATGCTAACTTATCGGATAATGTATCGGCGAAGCATAGCATTCCTGATAGCTCACATTTATATATATATATATATATATATATATAAATATATATATATATATATATATATATATATATATATATATATATATATATATATATATATATATATATATATATATATAGGTAGGGAATAACGATAACAGCTTGTGTTATCTCAGATGAATGACCTTAGAACTTTGTCGAAACACACATTCTCTGTGTGAATTATTAGAACAGATACAAAATCCAGAACGAGAGAAAAACAGTAATTGAATACCTGTATACCTGTTTACATTCCAAAAACAGACATGTTAATTTACATTATTTACGTTGGTGGATCTTTATTTTGTATCACAATCAACACATTATAATTACTAGTAATACTGCTACTGCCACTACTACTACTACTTCTACTTGAGGCTCTCTATCTGGGTTGATACTTGTATTCTTCACTCTTTGGAGATACTAAATATGTTATACCATATACATTAATGAAATATGGTTTTGGAAGCGTGGGTATAATGTATTTTGATATACCAGTACCTTAGGTGCTATTTGCAAATGGCGTGAGAATAAGCCTATATTGATTTATTTTTTAAAGTAGACTATGCCCCTATACGCTTTTAACCCAGTTTGAATTTCCATGTATAAGACATAATAAACATAAAAAACATAAAAATAACGAAAACAAAGATATATATATATATATATATATATATATATATATATATATATATATATATATATATATATATATATATATATATATATATACATACATACATATACCACTCATTGTACAGTTCGAAATGAATAATATATGGTGCAGAATTACGTTCAAATCTCTCTCTCTCTCTCTCTCTCTCTCTCTCTCTCTCTCTCTCTCTCTCTCTCTCTGCATTAGTACAATTATCAGTCAACCCATCTAACCGAGAGGGACGATATTCGAGGATACAAATCAAACGTACCAATGACGAATGAAGTATAATAACGAACTTGATCAACTGTAAATAATTTTGACTGTTTCAATCACCTAACCTTTGTTGGCCATTTTGCTTGGTCTCCTCCACTGAGTTAGATCTAAAAATAACATTGGAGGATAGAAACAACTTTTATTGTAAACATACACTGTATACGCTCTTGTGGGAAACGCAGGAACATTCGATTTATTAGATTTGTCTGTGAATGAACTAAGGAAGCTGTTTGATCCATATCAAGTAGAGAAGATAGAGTTGATGATGTGGATGTGATTATTGATTCACACAAAGAAACTTTCCATCGAACAAATGACTGAATGTGATATCAGCAATGTCCAGCGATGGAGTTCTGACCACGATCGTGAGAACAGGTTATAATTGCCAAATAGAATTACAAATATTTAAACACTTACTTAAGAAAAATGTTTGCAATGATTGGCAAACTATGAACCGTACCGTCTAGAATCTATCCAAAATAGCACAGAAACGCAAATCAAGGCCAAAGATTATCCAGTCTCTCTCAGAGACGTCATATTTTGTAAGTCAATTCAAGCACTAAAATCGAAAATAAAATGCAACAAAAGAGTGCAAGATTTGGTAGAAAAGGTAAAGCTGCTTTGCAATTTTTCCCGTTTAACTTTTTGTTAGAAAATATTTGGATTTAAAGTACAAATCATACAGGTCATATGAATAGCTTGGATCCCTCCAACAAAGAGCATGCAAGTGAGCGGGCATAAAATAATATGTAAATATCACTTATATCTGATTATAACAATTGTGATATATGTATTTTCCTTTCTGCATCTTGAATTTCCTCAAAATGGTATTTCTTAGTTATTTTTGCTAATCCCAATTACATGATTTCTAAACTTTCATACAGAGCGTGAAATTGTAATTTAGACTACATTTCCAACAGAATTCGCATTTAAAGAGTAATTTAGTACACCCAAAACAATTTTTAACCCTGCATTTCCTTGATATCTTCTATCAAAAGAATTCCATATTTTTCCCACATTATGATTTCAAACTATCAATGCGAAACAGTGACACATCTGCTGCTGCATCAATTCTAGTCCCTCTAGTCACATGTACATCGCACGGAATTGACCCATCACAACCAGAAAAGTAGAATTTCGTTGGATCGACAAAAAGATTCCTCCATTCCTGACCAACTGGAAAAGTTGTTTCAAGTCACATTCATTCACAGTATGACTCTAAATTTCAATTCAAAATTTTAAATCGGGAACTTTTGATCATTTTTTGACTGGTTGAACTTAATATCATTGTTGTTTTTGTATGCGTAGTATTAGTGAAATCTGTTGTAATAGTTCGCACGATCTTTGATCTGACATTATTATTACTGTTATTATTTTGAATCAGGAACTTTTTGATCATTTATTTTTTCGCTTTGGTTATTGTCAAGGAATGCTTCATTGTAAGTTTTCATTATCGTTGTGAACTCCACATCGGATATTGTACCATCACTGAGATACAATTGATACGACAATAGTTTAATGCATGCAGACGCCGACGTGTTTAGCTTTATTATATACTCGTGTAATTTAGTGTTTGTACAAGTAGCTATCTTTTCTGCGATAATACTGAGGATAACTGCTCATGTTGTTGTCGTTGAAACGACAATTGTTACAACTGCAGGAGCTATCATTGTTTTTGTTGACAGTAATACACCTGTGGACGCGATGATAGCAGAAACTTAATAAACAATTATATCAATGATAACCACACGCCTGAGATATATTTTTACATTTACTGTTTAATTGTTAACGATATTTTTTTAGTTTGGTCTGACACTCACATACTTGATTGTATCTGTAACGATCCACGTCGATGTGGGACTGTGATCCATGGGGTTGACTCATTATAATTAATGACGTTGTCATTTAATTAAGTAATTAATTGGGGAGTTTCAGTTATAAATTCCAGACACCATCAGTAAGACACTGGGATTTTTTTGTTGATCATTTGCTTCCAGTAGAAATGTTTCTTCGGCATCTTTATTTAACACTGCAGATACAGTTCCAGAAAAAGTATCGGTTGAATGATGCCATAGATATGTGGTAAATACGGACAGCCTATATACACCAGTGACTTCCGCAGTATGTTTGATAAAATGTTATTTTGCGATGTCCATGTTGTTGATTTTGATGCTACTGTGTATACAACATTGATGATGTGCTTGTGAGGAATTTTAATTAGATTTGAGTTTTTTCAACGATAATAGAAATTTCACTAACAATATCTTTGATTTTGTGTTAATGTCAGCAAGTTTATTATCTACAACCGCTAGACTTCCAAATAAAATCATTAATAGATCTGTTTATATTTCTAGGAAAACTTAGGAACGTGTGTACGTGATTACTGTAATCGATTATGAATGTGATCTTTCTATCGTTGATTATTATTATTGCTGTCATCATCGGAATGTTGCTATCGGAAACGTATTTTTTCGTTGCAGCGCCGAAATCTAATTCTGGTGTTCAGAGATTATTAATACTATTATTATTCATGTTGATAAATGCAGGCATAATACCACTGTTGACAAACACAAACTTAGATTCTTGATCATTGACGTATTTTTTTGCAACATCTGTATCTAAGACTGGGTTTCTAATGTCTGTTATTTTATTTTTATTCATGATAATGTTACAGGTGAATGAATCACCAATTCTCTTAATATAATTGTTAACTGATATACAGGAATCATGTATTTTACCTTGATCAGCGAAAGTATGTTATTAACAACCACGGTGAGAATTCGTATAAGTACATCTAACAGCTGTATGTTACTTGTCTATAATCGTCCTTGTTTATCTTGAAAAAAACTATTTCATTTTGATCCACACTTGTGATATTAAATAAATCGTCGATTTCATTTCTGAGCTGATCATATATTGCATATTTAGATAAGTCATCTCGCTGAGCTTTACGAGAAGATCTTCCAAAAAGATCTACCAACACATTTACTAGTATATGTTTAAAACATTTGTGCGCGACTATGCCTGGTCGTAGTATATTCGTGTACGACTTTATGAGGTGGTTTTCCTGAGCAGCAGAGAGGGTGAACAGACAACTTTGACTGAGACGTTTATTTTAAAAAATAAAGGTTTCTGCAGAAGCTGAGAAAATATAAACGTCAACAACGCTAAACCAAAGTCTCTAACTTTTTTTACTTCCATACGATTATGTATTTAATCGTATAATAAAAT